>CAHIKZ030003744.1:2567500-2607500 GCA_903632075.3 Acanthosepion pharaonis | reverse complement strand
AGTGATTTTTTTTCTTTTTCGAGAAACAGATAGAGAATGGGTAAAAAAAAAACACGGAAAATAGAGGGAAATCACGAAAAAGGAGACTATAAATGATAAGAAAGGGATGTTAGATAAAAACGAAAGAAAGGAAGTAATAGATGGTTGCTGTGGAGATATATAGGACATAAAAGGGGAAGGAATTGAAAAGAAATAGAGAAAAAGAAAGGCAAATAAAGACGAGGAGGATAAAAGGAAAAAGAAAGGCAAATAAAGACAAGGAGGATAAAAGGAAAAGAAAGGCAAAGAAAACGAGGAGGATAAAAGGAAAAGAAAGGCAAAGAAAAACGAGGAGGATAAAAGGAAAAGAAAGGGCAAATAAAGACAAGGAGGATAAAAGGAAAAGAAAGGCAAAGAAAAACGAGGAGGATAAAAGGAAAAGAAAGGCAAAGAAAAACGAGGAGGATAAAAGGAAAAAAGAAAGGCAAAGAAAGACGAGGAGGATAAAAAGGAAAAGAAAGGCAAATAAAGACAAGGAGGATAAAAGGAAAAGAAAGGCAAAGAAAACGAGGAGGATAAAAGGAAAAAGAAAGACAAAGAAAAACGAGGAGGATAAAAGGAAAAGAAAGGCAAATAAAGACAAGGAGGATAAAAGGAAAAGAAAGGCAATAAAGACAAGGAGGATAAAAGGAAAAAGAAAGGCAAAGAAAAACGAGGAGGATAAAAGGAAAAAGAAAGGCAAAGAAAAACGAGGAGGATAAAAGGAAAAAGAAAGGCAAATAAAGACAAGGAGGATAAAAGGAAAAAGAAAGGCAAAGAAAAACGAGGAGGATAAAAGGAAAAAGAAAGGCAAAGAAAAACGAGGAGGATAAAAGGAAAAAGAAAGGCAAATACAGACAAGGAGGATAAAAGGAAAAAGAAAGGCAAAGAAAAACGAGGAGGATAAAAGGAAAAAGAAAGGCAAAGAAAAAAACGAGGAGGATAAAAGGAAAAAGAAAGGCAAATAAAGACAAGGAGGATAAAAGGAAAAAGAAAGGCAAAGAAAAACGAGGAGGATAAAAGGAAAAAGAAAGGCAAATAAAGACAAGGAGGATAAAAGGAAAAAGAAAGGCAAAGAAAAACGAGGAAGAAAAATATTTAATTTTGTTTAGGATGAATTGATAGAAACGTAATAAAAAGAAAGTAAATGAACAAGATATTAGGGTGATAAAGAATGTCATTTCTAAATAGGGAGATAAAGTAAGAGAGACGAGAAGACATGTGAAAAAAAAAGAAAAATATTGAACAGAGAATCTTTTGCTGTTCAGTATTTTCTAACATAGAACGATAAGAAAGGAAAATTATCTATCTATCTATCTATCTATCTATCTATCTATCTATGTTAAACTCTGTCCAAGTAGCTGAAAGAAACTGCAGGAATAGAGAAAGAAAGAAAGAAACTAACAAACAAACGAACAAAGAATAATGAATAGGAATGGATGTAAACATAATTGAGAAAGACAGTTGAACGGAAAATGTGAGAGTATAATAAAGTGGAAATTCAAAAGAAGACAACAAAAAGAGTGAAAAAAAGAGGAGAGGCTGATGAATTGAGAATTGAAAAAGAGAGGCTGATGAATTGAGAATTGAAAAACTGAAAATGGTTGAAAGCGAAATCTATTCAATATATTAAAAGGAAAAAAAACCAGATACATTCAATGAAATGTGGAAACGAAAAAAATAAAAAGACAGAAAGAAAAATGAGATATGAAAACAGCGAGGAAATGAGGAAAGTGAAACACAGTGAGAGTGTTTACGAGATTGTGTACGAGATTGTGTACGAGATTATATGAGATATGTGCGAGAAAATATGAAATGTGTGAAAGAAAACAAGATATGTAATAAAGAATTAAAAGAACATTTAAGAGTTTAAAAAACAGAAAAAAAAATGTGCCTCAAATACAGGTAGTTGTTTGGAAAAAAACAATTTTTAAATAACCTCATATTCGTGAAGCACCCAGTGTTAATCGTCATTGCTAGCAATCCTTGCCAGAGAGCATGATTCTCGAAAGGGACACAAATAAACCCTGATAAATATCATATAGAAGAAAGTAATGTAGAGAAAGAGAGATTGAGGATTAAGAACTGAAAAAGAAAGAGAGAGAGAGAAAGAGTAAAGCGGTAAGGAAAGAAATAGAGAGAGTATGTAAGACAGAAAAATATATTTCTTTTCTTATCTTTCCCTCTCTGTTTTTGCTCTCTGGATTTCTCTTCGTCTTTTCCTTTGTGATTATTTATCACTGACCTCTTCATCTTTCCTCTTACAGATCTTTCTTTCTTTCCTCTTACAGATCTTTCTTTCTTTCCACAAATTCTTTCTGTCTCCTTTCTTTTCCTTCTTTCTCTATTTCTTTTTCTGGTCGATCGCATGTTCATGGTGCCGGAAATCTGTGGGTCGAGTGTTTGGTGTCTTGACTGGTGAGATCGACTGGCGTGAATGGAGAAATCAATACTTCGCAGTAAAGAACTCACATGAAATTGAATTTGCATCGCAAAATTAGGAAATGTATCAAGAGTTCGAACAGATGTGTTATTTTCATTAGGCAAATCTGTTAACGGACCATTGGCCACCGCCATCAACGAATCAATTGTCGCCACCACCGATTCCGAAAAATTCTCGTCTACAGCTTCATTATGTCATCAGTACAAATTCATACCAACATATGCATATTACAAGCATACACATAGACGAAAAACGCGTCTATATTTGTCCGGTCATATCTATCTATCTATCTAGCTAGCTAGCTAGCTAGCTAGCTGTCTGTCTGTCTGTATGTATGTATTTCATTATGGCTTTTTGGCAGACTCTTACAACAATTTTTCCTTTTTACAGTGAAGTGGCGATAGCTCGATCTTCTTTTGGCTTGGTTAGGAAAAGGTTTCATACTTTTATCTCGCGTAGGATGTGCGGGTGGTGTAATAGCGGTACGCGACGAGAAATCATCGAACCGAGTTCGAATTCCAGTTGAGTTCGTTATATTTCACTTTTGCCCAAATACCTTTAGGAAAGATAAGAATCCATCCCTTCCCAGCAGCTATGGATTAAATAGTAGCACAGCCTGAAATCTTAAGCTTGGTTGGCAACCAGTCTAGGAGAAGGACAACTCTGAATACAACATCTGTAGTAACTTCTGCACAATTTACACAAATCCGTATTCTGAACAGGTACATGAATCACCTCAAATTCTGTGTGGACAATTCTGTGTGGACGGTTTTGTGAATTGAATATGAAAATTTAATCAAATATTAAAACTTCAAAAGTAAAAATCACTAGTCGATTAATATTTAACCTCTATGTCATCTATGAATTAAGTGTAACGGAACAAATTCAAAATTTTATGTTAAACATAATTTATAGAATTATTTAAAAAATGTTTTATTATTATAAAAATAAGGTTTTTCTAAGAAAAAAGATTGAAAAATTACGATCTGTATATAAATAACTTTAATTCATTCATAAAACTGTCCAAGTTTGGACATAAAAAGCTATCCATTAAACTCCTAGACGGGAAAGGTTAAGTGGATTATATTATTATATTGATGATGATATATAGTTGCACGCGCACACACGCGCACATACAGAGATATGCGCGTGTGTGATTACAAGATTCATATGTGCTTATACACATCTACATGTATATATTTATAGCTGCCTGCTCGTATGATTAATTATGTGTTGACAGTCGGACACTATTGTGTCCGACTGTCACCAGTCAAGTGTGGAACTTCGTTATGATCGAATTTGCTCCAGTTGTAATGCTTTACAAAGTTGGTTTGTTCACCACAACTCCAAGTTACTATGTTAATTAACCTATTATAATCTTTTGTGTGTTTGAGATGTTTTAATTTCTCGTGATGCTGGGAAGTCGAGACGCAGTTCGTACGCCAAATATTTAGGCACTGAATTCCTGTAACTGTTTAACTATCTTCTGTCATAATATTTTGATATTATTTTGAAGGAGAAAGAGGTCAAATACTATAAATCAATTCTTATTTCCTCATATCTATATAGACGTCAGTGCACACATACACTCGCATTTTCTTTCGCTCACATGCGCGCACACACACATATACTCTCTCTCTCTCTCTCTCGTTCACAGAAACACACACATGCGCGTGCACACATGCACACACGATCACATGTTTGGGCAGAGTTAAAGAATTAAATGACAGTGATAGAGCAACTGAATAAAACCAGAGCATTTTCGAAAAGCTATGGCTTGTAGAGCCCACATTAAATTGTGACGAGTACCTATCGGTAGTTGTCCGAGGAGACAAAATCAACCGCCGAACACGGGTGAACCCTCTGAGCCTTCGAATTATCGAACTATTAGTATTCTGCCTCTTCTTGGTAAAGTAATAGACGCTCCATCAGCTCCGAATTGGTTAAGCATCTCACCGCGCAGTCTTTCTTTCAAACAAACATGACATTTCGTTCCTCTTTCGCCGATGTGTCAAAGGTTATTGCTAAAAGCGTCTATTAAACTATAGATAAGAACAACGAACGGTCAAAATTTATCGATGCAAAATGAACGGAGGCTTTCCCACAAAATACTGCCCAACAGACAGACTACTGTGTCATGAATATATTATTAATTAAATTGAGGTAAATAATGTGTCACATTCACATTACATCGATTGTTGTTGCGTATGGATTTGCATTATCACAGGCTAATCAGAAGGACTATGTTAAACAATATCGGGCAATCTTCAATTAGAAAGCGAGCAACAAGAATGGGATTTGTATCAGTGGCAGAATGGTCAGATGAATCTCGTTTTTTTCCTTAATAAGGACTTGGATGGTATCTCTATAATTCTCTTAAAATGTCCTCCTGAAAAGATTCGTGTTCTCTCTAAATTTTCCAACAAATGCCTTGCACCTGTTCACTTTTCAGCTTTTGGAAATATTTTTTATGTAGTTTTGCTTTGAGAACACGGGTGAACACTCTGAGCCTTCGAATTATCGAAGTATTAGTATTCTGTCTCTTCTTGGTAAAGTAATAGACGCTCCGATCAGCCCCGAATTGATTAAGCATCTCACCGCACAGTCTTTCTTTTATACAAACAATATGGCTTTTCGTTCCTCTTTCGCCGATGTGTCAAAGGTTATTAAACTATAGATAAGAACAGAGAAGCTCTGGCTGTAGCATTATATATCTCGAAGCCGTTTGACAGGGTTTGGCATGCTGGTCTTCTTCACAAGCTAAAGCATCAGCCGAATTCTTGATTTGATCCAATCTTTCTTAACAAATCACGTAATGGAAGTTAACTTGAACGAACACTCTTCTAGATCTTTTTACGTTAATGCATCAGTGCTCTATCCTCAGACGTCCTTTATTTATTATCTCTATCAACGACCTTCTCCCTGTCATTAGTTCCTGACTTATCTGTGCTGATGGATCAACGATTTACTCTTGTTTTAATAGTAAATTAATAGGCTTGATGAAGTCGAGTTGGCTGCTGATCTCGAAAATAAAATCAATTTGTTGTTAAATGGTTTGTGAACTTTAACTCTTCCAAAAAGAAACTAGTTGGCTTTTAATCATTTTAGAGAACCCTTTTTATCTTCCGCCAGTATGACTAGTGCCAACCTCCGGGAAAGAAATTTATTTCACCTTTACGGTCTTTTCCACTGTCATGAAGTAGAACAATTATATTGAATCAATTGCTATGTCTGCTGTTGCTAGAAAAGCTGTTTCACTATATTATAGCAAAAGATCTTTCTCGCCAGAATCCATCTTGCACCTTTATAAATCTCGCATTCGTCCATGCATTGCTCTAGCATCAGGCCTGTTACTTATGCTTTATATCTCGAGATTTTTGACAAAATCCAATGAAAGCTCTGCAATGTTATCAGTCCTAACCTAGCATCTCGGCTTCAGTCAATTTCCACCGTCATAACGTAGCTTCTTTGTGCCTTTTCTATAAATATTTTTATGGCAGTTATTCTGATGAGCTTCCTTCTTTGGTATATTAAGTTCATGGATTTCAGCGTATTACTAGATTGGCAACAAGGTCTCATCAGTTGACTGGTAGAATATCTAGCCGTACGTTCTATTTCGGTTACATCTATTCTAATAGTTTCTTTTCTCGCGCTTCTCCACCGTGGAACAGTCTTCCGGCATCCTACTTTCCTGTCAACTACAATCTCCAAAAATTTAAATGTAAAGCCATTCTGTTTTTTATTGTCCTTTCTCCTCGCTAGCGTTTTCTTAATTTTTTTCACACTCAGTAACCTTTTGAGTTTCAGTAAAATAAAGGACCGTCGCGTTGCACTGTAATTAAGATGAAAGAATAATTAGTCAAATGTAATTTAATAAGAAAGACTTTCGTGTTGTCAGTTGGAGTAATTTTTAACTGTTTTCCGGTAGTTTATGGTTAACTGGTTTCGCCGTTTGCCATTCACAGGACTCTATTTTATGTCAGTTTATTATTCAGGTCTTGAAACTAGCGCTTTCCAGCAAATAGTCTGACATTACTACTCACCATCTCAACATGGTTGTAAAATTTCTCACTTGCTCGATGTATTGTAACAACGAATTCAAGTCAACCATTATGTCGCATTTAAAAGTTGTGCTCATTCTAAATTTAGTTAGTTAATACGTCTTGTGTTTCTCTAAACCAGTCTCTCTCTCTCTCTCTCTCTCTCTCTCTTTCTCTATCTATCTATCTATCTATCTATCTATCTATCTATCTATCTATCTATCTATATATATATATATATATATATATATATATAGCGGGTGCAATAACAAAGTTATCGAATTGTTAGATTAAGCTTTGATCCGTTGTACTTAGAAATGATTAAAGCTAGCTGACTGGAATTCTCCGAGGTTCTTGTAACAATATTGGACACTACTTTGAACAATAAGAATGTATTTAGTTGAAATGAAGGCCCCTTTTGCTGTTGCAACCTGATCCAGTTTTCTGTCTATTGTTCCATCTTTTTAAAAGTTATTTACCGTTCTCTTGATGGTTCTTAAATGGACTTTGAATATGGAAGCCAGAGTATGAATGTTGGTACCATTACTGAAGACCTGAATGATCTTTTTCCTCTCTCCATTGCTCACTTGGGAAGACATAGTGAGGCTGACACGAAACAATTTTAGCCTGTTCTCTTTTTGTCTGAATAACTCAAAGGGATTTTCAGTGATTCTTACGACAAGTGATATCAAGTTAGCTAAACGTCTTAAATGAAAGCCTGGAAAAAAGAAACTCAGTTAGTTTAGTGGGTTTTGCATATTAAACATTTTTTGGGATGGACAATTATCCCATGCTGTTACACGATTTGGAGATTTTTTTTTTACAACCGGTAATATATATATATATATATATATATATATATATATATATATATATATATATATATATATATCATGTTGAGATGGTGAGTAGTAATGTCAGACTAATATATATATATATATATATATATATATATATATATATAGAGAGAGAGAGAGAGATGAACAAAGAAAGAAACAACTAAAAAATATCAACAAGGTGAACATGAATAGAAACATATCCAGAAATAAATTGAAATATAAACGAGGAATCAATGAATTATTCAGAATCGCCCACATCTGTGCATATTTCTTTTTAAAGCTACATTTCTGATAATGGGTTCACCGGAGTTGGGTACCGTCCAGTTTTATCTTTTAATCTCGCCACCTCTTCAAAAGAGACAATTCCCAGATACGAAAGTCAAGAATTGATGCTGATTTGTAATGATGGCGGACATCTCTCAGACTGAGTTTCGCACTGACTGAACGCTATGGATCTTTAATCAGTCTTTAAATAATTAATTCTAAGATTGAAAAATTTCAAGAATATTCAGCAGTCGTTGCGGTCTTTATTAGAAATTGTTTCATTAACCAATTTAATTATAATACATGTTGGTTGATGTAGGCAAATAGATAAAACAAACTTTTTTGTCGTCCTGGGTATGACGATAAACTACATCAGGTGGCAAGTCCTCTGATTGTAATGTTTTGTGGAGCGTGGAACCACCTCTTAATTACTTGGTGTCAGAACACCATGAAAGTATAGAAACAGATTTTTATAGTAAAAATACCAGCAATACATTTTTGAAAAAATATTACCAGCAGTAAACCATAAAGCAGATCTCGACAACAAACTTCTTTACAAAAATACGTCAATGAACTGATTTCCTACAAAGAATATATATTCTATTCACAAAAAACCTATGCTAAAAATTTCGTCGGCATTAGCAACCCATCTAGTAAAACAAAATATACCAAACCAAATCAAACCGAATTTGTTGGAGCAGTCGAAGCAGCTTCTGTCGTAGATTCTTGATTTCAGTTAAGAGATAGACACCAATGAAGAGATCTACATGTTTCAATAGAATGGAATGTGTTCTTCCACAAATGTTCACTTCTTTGTCTTTTCGGATACCTATTTTTTCCTCCCGTCAATACACGCACATGGCTGAATATATATTGCGTAAAATAAATGCTTTTTGTAGAAATCGATATCATACCTGTATTTTTGGTCGTTTCTAAATTTCCTTCTTTTGCATGATTCAGACGAACAGTCGGTACTGGCATATCAAAAACAGTACCACCTGATATCGTCTGTTCAAGGGAGATGATCAGTGTTATCTCCTTTGCACTGATAGCATTAATAGTCACAGACGTTACAAAAAATATTCAAATATTGTACACGTATCATATGATATATAATTATCTCCTGTTCTCTCTGTCCATATTTATATATCAACACACGCGCGCGCGCACACACACACACACACACATATATATCAGTCAGTTATGTGTCATGCGTGATAAACACTTGGGCGATCATGTTTCTTTCGATACATGACTGTCGAGGCAGATTTTTTCCCGCTGTTGATGCCATTTCTTTCTGCGGTAGACCAGTTGCTATCCAAGTCTATAGAACCCGATCTGTCCTGCTATTTACCCATAGCTGGGAGGAGAAGAAGAGCATTCATGCCTTTCCCAAGGGTATTAGCACGTAAGTGAATGTAATGGGTTCGATGGAATTCGAACTCGGCTCTTCGATTCCTCAATCCGAGCCACTATCCCTTACTCCACCGTTTGTTTTGTTTATCCATTTAAAGCGATCTTTGACACTAAACAATTTTCAAATTGAGTCTCTTTTAGTGAAATTTAAAAACACAGAGTAAGAAGAGACTTGAAGCAACAGAAATGTTGTTCTACAGAAAGATACTGAAAATACTATGGACAGATCGACAAAATTCTAGAGAAAATGGAAACAAAAAAGACATTTATGCATAAAATCAGGAATAGATAGATTAAATTTCAAGTGCACATAATGAAGAAAGAGGGCTTGGAATGTTTGATACTCACAGGACAGATTGAAGGCAAGAAGGACAGAGGAAAACAACGCATAACCTACCTAGTGAGCTTGAGTAAATGGATGGTGCAGCAAGGTTTTGGAGAGATAACAAAAAGACAAGATTTATTAAGCGCTATAAAGGACAGGAAGTTGAGGAGAGCCACGATCCAAACGTCTTGAAGGGACGTGGTACATAAAAAGAGAAGAAACATGGGGCACCTTTATATCCGCAAGAAAAGGAAACAACAGCAGTAATAAAATTTTAAAAAAAACCCCAAAAATACACGCGGTTGGCAAATGAATGAATCAGGTTATGTTGTACATCAAAACAGGCTGAACGCCAGAAAATTTAAAATTAAAGTTCAGCGTCCATAGATTATCTTCGTTTTCCTCGATCTTTAATTATAACCTACGTTTGTTTATATTTTCGTTTCCTCTCCCTAACTAATATATATCTTTCCATCAATAAAAAACATTATTTAGTCCCCAAAAATCTTTTGGTTGAAACAGGATTTTTTCTGTTTTGTCATTCAGCTACTCAAGATGGAGTATACAGAAAACACACATGCGCACACACACACACAGACACACAGACGCATACATACATGCATACACATAAATACGAGGACACATATACATCCTATATATATATATATATATATATATATATATATATATATATATATATATATATATATATATATGGCATGATTATACTCTGAAATAGATAAAACAGAATGAAATAACGATTTAGATGACTACTACACACAAGCATATATATATATATATATATATATACTTCACACACGCGCACAAACAC
Source organism: Acanthosepion pharaonis (assembly GCA_903632075.3). Lineage (NCBI taxonomy): Eukaryota > Metazoa > Mollusca > Cephalopoda > Sepiida > Sepiidae > Acanthosepion > Acanthosepion pharaonis. Next base: position 2,597,323 of record CAHIKZ030003744.1, on the reverse strand, counting down.
GCACACACACACACACACACACACACACACACACATATATATATATATATATATATAATTTACTCTACTCAACAAGGGACCGGTGGATAGAGAATGAGCATGCATAGATGAGTCTAGGAGTTCTATTCTTGTTGGAAACGAAAATGTGCGCATGTGCGTATGTGTGTGTGAGCGCGCGCATTTGCGTCCGTGTGTGTGTGTGTGTGAGCGCTTGCGCGTGCCCGCGCGAAATATAGTTCTCTGTGCGTAGTCGTGTATCTTTCATTTTGGGCGCCACACCGTTCCCCACGTCACTGATACGCCGGCGTCAGTTGGACCAAACCAGCCTGAGCATCTCAGAAACGGCATCCATTGTTTAAGATTAGAAAAGCCTCGCGTGCTCACGTCACGCGAGGAACTCGAAAAGCTACGCACAAACCCCGATCCTTCTTTACAATTCCCACCAAGCCCCCAGCCGATTTCCGGTCCCCTTTGAAGCCCAGTAACATCTCGGGGCCGCCATCGTGTGACCCTCAACATCTTCCCGTTTCATAACCCGTTGATGGCCCTCATGTGGGGCGGCACAAACGGCCCTCCCTGACGCGATAACTAGTCGAGTAAGGGTTCATAAGGATGTAGCTATTGCTTCCCTCCTTTCTTTCTCATTGCATCTATTGCTCAGTTGGGGTTTACGATTAGCTCACTCTTCCACCCTTTTCTACCTCTACGCAGAAAAAAAAAACGTCTCGCGACAATTAAGCTGCATTTTAATGTCAACTATAAGCCAACAGAGTCTCAAATTAATCATTGTGCAGATTGTTTGGGATTCTGGACTCGGCTCAAAAAAAGAAAAAAGAACTCCATGCTTTGTGGAGAATTTCTTCATATCGGCCTGTACACTCATTCTTTATGTTAGAAGGTCACAACGCCATGATCGGTCTATTTTCTTATCTTCATCAGGTTTTTATAAAGAAGACAGGATAGGCTGTTTTGAGATGATGCATTATCTTTCTTACCTTTTTTTTTCTCTCTCTTTGTTAATGTTTCACTGGTATACTCATCCTTCGGAAATTCACGATGCTTTGTTTGGCCAATTCTTGGATCATCATCAGGTTTATGTGATAAAAACATAGGATAGGCTGTTATTTTTTGCTTGTTTTTTTTTTTTGCTTTCCTTTTTTTTTCCTTTGCATATGCACATAGACCACCTAAGCCACCCTCACTGCCCCCCTCATCTTATTTACGAATTTTGTGGGAGTGAGGCTGAGGTTAATTTGCGCTGTGTACTCATTTTTGTGTTGGAAATTCACGATGTTTCACTTCGTTTATCCCTTGATTTTGATCAGGTCTCCGTCAGAAAAGTAGGATGGGTAGATTCGAAAAAGTGCGGAATCTTTTTTTTTATTTTTATTAAGTATGCATTGACCGAGAATTTATAACGTTTACATTGATCTATTCATTAAAGTTTTGTAACAGTCAAGGAATTAGCTACTTTGAAGCAACATAGAACATTTCGCCATTAAGACAGCTTATACATTTGAGTGTGTGAGTGTGTGTGTATGTATCTCTGTGTGTGAGTGTGTGTGTGTGTGTATCTCTGTGTGTTTCTGCTTGTGTCTTTGAAGGTCACGAAGTCATGATCAGTTTATTGAGTTGGTCTTTGTGATAGACGTTTTTGTAATGCTCAGACATCGTTATTTTCGGATAATGCGCATACAGTTCGTGTCAAAAAATGATATGTTTACCCAGTGGCTATCGTTTATTTAACAATGAACTAATGTACCGACTTACCGACTCGTAGTTAGAAACCTATATAGCGTTCTTGAAGTTATTATATTTGTTTTTATTAAAAGCTCTTTTCGAAGTTTGCCTGGCGGGAATAAAGCGATTGAAGGATTTCTTTTCATGAACATTTTACAGAGGGAGAAATAATGCCAATTTTTTTTTTCTTTCTTTTCAAATATTCTGCCTCCAGAGAAGAAAAGATGGGTTAGGGTTAATAGGAAAAATCATTTTCTGTTATGGCAACGATTAATGTTCTGTTTTATAACCGTTTCTTTCACACTTCCATGACACTGCCTTTTAAAAGCATCAGAAAAAGCTGGTCCTTGATATATGTTGAAGGATTCTTTTTGCCTTAAAAGGAAGAGAGGTCAAAAGTGTCCTAGATGTGAAAGGGTTAATTTTAAATCTTTCTCTATGGGCCGTTTCCCTTTAAGACGTAGTCGATCATGCCTCTCCATAACGTCATATAATTTAAGGATCTAATTAATGTTTGTCCCCTTTACTAGCTGTCCCGGTTACATCCATTTACATAAGTTATTTGTTATTTATTCTTTCCCTCTGTTTCTCTTAGCTTTTACCAATATGTTATGTGTGAGTATCAAATTTTCCAGGCCCCCTTTCTTTAATATATTCCTCAGAAATTTGAAAATGTCTCTTGCTTATACTAAAGTACACGTGTCCTTTTTGTTCCCATTTTCCCATAAAACCTCTTCGTTGCCCAAATGCTTCTTCCTTGGATTTCTCAGTGCCACATTTTGTTGCTTCAAGTCTCCTTTTCACCTGTACGAAAATTGCTCAGCATTCACTGAATGATTACATTATATAGCACTTTAGCAAATCTTTTGTTTCTTTTCTTGTTTCTTAATATTTTGTTTTGTTTTTGGAAGACATCATTTCCCATTCCAATACGCCTTCGAATTTCTGTATAACATTTTCCATAATCTGTTATAACACTTCCCAGCTATTTCAATTTTTGTACTTGCTCGATTTTGACGTCTTTAATTTGTAGTTTGCATCTTAAGCTGTTCCTCTTGATGACGACCATACATTCTGTCTTCTTACAATTGACGATTAGTTCTTTCTTCCTGCTTTACCTAACTACTTTGTCAAGGAATTTCTGAGGATATCTTTCTGCACCTGTCATTAACAAGATGTCATCTGTGTATCTTATGATTATACTCCCTAATTGCTATCCTAAGTTTTTCTTACGCCATACTAAGCTAAGTATTATACTAAATCTTTAAGTTGCTGTATTATTATTAGTTAATTAGTAATTCAGATAATTATCCTAAACTTTGGCCAGGCATCTAAAATGTTGCTGACGTTATTCTTTCGTATTAATCGATACGGCTGTAGGCACTTATACACGATAAGTTATCCAACTGCGTGACGCCACTAATAGCATTGATAGAAACATGTTTATGTATATATTTTGGAGTATATAAAGTCATGTTCAAACGTACTTAGTTTCAGTTCGCTGTTTGAGAACATTGAATACTAGCGTGCGCTTATTCATGAGTACTACACCTAAGTAAGTGTGAAACATGGACCCAAGATTCATCCGCAAGTAATTTCTGCCAAAGAGAATTAATACGGAAGGGTATTGTAAATCCCTGCGAACACTCGGCCCACTTAGAGAATAAGGCCCGAAAGAACTTTAACATAAGCAAAGCCGAAAAAACAAAAAACAAAAAAACAACGGTGCAAATCTTGGAACTATATTTAGATAGCCTCCGGGTAGTATTGATTTGGTAACGTTTTCTTATTTTTATAATAGTTTTTTAAATATTTTTTTTCAAAAATAATTTAATAAATGAGTCTCCTCTTAATTCTCCGTACAGGCCTGATTTGATCGTCCTGGGTATGACGATAAACTACATCCGGCAGTAAGGCCTCTGATCGAGAGATTGGAGGTTTTGAGGAGCGTGGAACCACCTATTAATTGCTGTTGTTCCCAGGTTCACTGTGATTCGTGGCTCGAGGTACCTGTTAAGATCCCGGGTATAGGCTAATAGTGGACCCCAAACAGAAACCCACAGTATATTTTTATAATAAAATGACCAACAATACATTGTTGTCGCAAAATGACGATGAAGACAACACTAAAAAAATATAAAATGACATTTTTATAGTAAAATTACCAACAATACATTTTATGATCTACAAACTATATATCTAAACATACCTTTACCCTGAGAATATAAAATTATGTACAAAATAGCTGTAGTTGAAAGCATAAAATTGTGTTCAAAATATTTAGATTTTGGCATTAAATAACCCATAGAGATGTTGATATGCTGCTAAACAAGATCAGTCAACCAAACTGATTTGGCAACATCACATTTCTTTTTGTTCCAAAAATTGAAAAAGTTGTTGCAAGATTAACATTTTTCATCTGATGTCGAAGTAAAAATTGCTGTGCGTAACTGAATTAAAAGTAAAGCAAAAACTTTCTTCATGAACGGAGAATAGTTGATAGAACGTTTGGAAAATTGTCTAACACTAAAAAAATGAAGATGTTGAAAAATAACCTTGTAATTTTGAAGAGAAGTAAATTTGCACTATTCTATCTAGTCTAAAAGTTGACTTATACAACTGGAAACCTTAGTTATTATGGAATCTGGTGTGAAAACCTAAATGCATGAAGTATAAACCTTATTATTATTTCGGTTCTTTCGTACGGCATTTGATGTTGGTTGCTATTATTTAGTTTATTTTCATGGCAACTCTTGTGACTTAAGAAGATAAACCGCACAATTGTTCATTTCAGTGGCAGGCCGTAGCCAATACTTTACGACATATGCTTGCTGTTGATGTTATTATTATTATTATTATTATTATTATTATTATTACAGTTTTAAGATTGCTTCGAATGCAAACCAGTATTATTTGTTTTTTTGACATGTAGTTTCTCCCGCCACTTTATTCTCATTTTCCCCTCGCCACTTCTCTCTTTCCCTCTTGGTGGCATTTTTCGGCGAACGACCGGAAATTGTCTTCTCTGCTCATGCGTATTACTCCGTGTAATGGCGTGTGTTTATCTTTACTTCTGCGACTAGGTGGTCTGTTACAGACCACTGCTCCCAGCAATCAACACACTCAGGACATAATTTCTGGGATGGAGAAAGGCTGTTCGTCAGGCAACAAAATAGACAGGGGTAGACATCTTCTGACAAGTTCGACAAATTATCTTTGATTTCGCACAATTAGAAAAAAATTGTAAAAAGATAATTCCCATCCGGCAATATTTTAGTTGACGTCTGCATCCATTTCCCGTTTTTTAAAATATTTTTTGTCAACAATCTTCGCATCTGCGACAAGAAATGTTCACACGTACGCATGCGCAAAAAATCATGTTTTACTTCCGTTTTTCAAATCCGGTTTCTAGCAACAGATGTAAAAGGCATGATGTTCTCTTGTTAATAAAAAACTGAAAGCGTCAATCTAATACTTTTCTCTTCAAAGATACTGAAAAATCAGGTTGTCCTTAAGAATTAATCTACATGTGTATGCGTCAATTTATGCTTTTTTTCCCCTTAGGGGTGTCGAAAAACTATTGGCCTTAAACACTTTCCTAAATGTAACCAAATGATCAAGCATCAGATTTTTTTTCGAAGGTCTTCTTGAAATTTTCAGCAAACTCTGGTACACGTTCTTGCACGTCTTTTAACAGGAGTGAATCTCATATCTATCGGTAAAGCAGTGTGTGTATGTGTGTGTGTGTGTGTATGTGTGTGTGTTTGTAAAAAGCAGAAAGTCATCGTTCTTTCAAATGCTTTGACAAATATTTAATCAGTCTTTGGCAAGTAACAATGTTTTAACTTTTATCCTTGAATCAAAGAATTTTAGAAACAGTGTGTCATTTTTTTAGTTGCTCGATTTTGTTATTCATAACTTAAAAAAGATATAGCCAACAATTTGCTTCAATTTCCTGGACCTAATGAAAAGATTGTCTTGACCATTACCGCTTATTGCCTACTATTCAAAACTCTATCAGGACACATATTTTTATGTGTATATGCAGTTATAAAAGGGACTTTGACAAAAAAAGCGACAAGTATAAGCCGCCCTGTGAGGAATTAAATTACTTTCCACAAGAAATAATCGAGGAGATTAGATCTCGAAAAATTACCTATTGACGAGTCACTTCACACACATACACGCATACACGCACACACACACACACACACACACACACACACACACATATATATATATATATATATATATATATATATCAGACCAATCCCAGTTAATAGTAACCTGTTAGGCTATTGATCTACACTCATATACATGCATTATATTCCAATGCTTACATTCATGCTCTCTCTATATATCTATATATGCGTGTATGTGTTTATACCGAAGTAGATGCACACACACACACACACACACACACACACACACACACACACACACACACACACACATATATATATATATATATATATATATATGAATTTCTGCACATGTATATATATATTTATATATATTTGTGTGTGTATGCATGAATTTCGGTATAAATACACATGCACACTCACACACAGACACACATATATATAATGTATATAAAGTATGAATATAGGCATTGAAATATAATGCATGTATACAAGTGTAAGTCAATAATTTCGTGACATAACACGTTTGTATTAAGTGGATTTTCATCTTATATTTTCCTCATCCCAATGTCAGTACGATTCTCCACTGAAGAGTAGTACATTTACAATGAAGTGTACTGTTAATAAAATAAATATTACTTGTGTGAAATAAATGTTTAATTTTTGAAAGTTCAACGATCTTTATCTATCTATCTATCTCTCTCTCTCTCTCTCTCTCTATATATATATATATATATATATATATATATATATATATATATATATATATATATATATATTTGGCAACTGTTATTTGTGAAAATGGACATTGTGTACTCCATCGTCATGTTCAAGCTATTACAACGATGGTAGTTGATGTGTACATACAATGCACACACCAACCAAACTCACCGTGGTGTGGGAGGGTGCCCATCTGTCCAAGATACAAATGCTGAAAAATCACCATTACTTGGTGGAGGAAACAAATACTAAAAAGAAAAAAAAAACGATAAGTATGCCTAGGAAGTGTTCTATAGCATTGGAAACAGTAGGGACTCAGAATAGAAGCATGACGCTAAAAAACAAAATAGTTCTCAACAAAACTACATCTTCAGAATTTCTCATATCAGAAGATGTGATTTAAATAAAGTACAAAGTTAGCAGCTTCTAAAGGAGTATGCGACAAAAATACGCCGGTAAAAAGTTCATGGCAGAGATTTAATGGCAGAGATTTAATATTTCTAAATATTTTTGATTGATTGATTCGTTTTCTGCAGTTTATCAACACTTTGCAGGTGATTTAAAGCCCCAAAATATTTTTAGATTGTAAGAAATTTTTTAAAGATAATTAATGATACAATTCTTAATAATTAACCTAAGCTTACAGTACCTAGTATTCCCAAGAGGACAGCCATCTGGGTACTGACTAGGCTTGACGTTGCTTAACTTCGGTGATCGTATGACAGGATTCCTAAATTCCTGGTGAACAGTAGCTGAACTATATATATATATATATATATATATATATATATATATATATATATATATATATATATATATGTGTGTGTGTGTGTGTGTGTGTGTGTGTGTGTGTGTGTGTGTTTGCAAAACTAACTACTACCTATCTTAGCAAAAATGGTTTCAAAGAGACAAAATTAATGGAATGGCTGACAGTATTTCCAGAAAACTTGTTCTTCATTAACAGAAATGTATATGAGAATGGAAAACAATATTAAATTCAAGAAAATCTATGGAAAGGAATAAAAATTTGCTAAATACAAAAGAAAAGGAGATTTAACAAGCTTAATGAAAGACTGATGAAGGATGAAAACCAAATAAACAATTTTAATAAATCAAATCAAATAATTATTTATTCGGACATATAAGATATTGTGTTTATCAAATATATATATTTAAATTTATGCTTTAATGGAGCCCTTAGTATAGTAAAACATCACCCTCAAATAAATGATCATTATCTTTAATATGTAGAGATAACATAAGGCGAAATAATGCATCGTTGAAAAATTTTACCAACAACGATTCCTTAATGACATTATATTGTGAAAATATTGTATAAATAAAACCTGACATAATGCACTTCTGACAAATATTATACACACACACAACACGCGCGCGCGCAGACACACACAGATACACACACACACACACACATATATATATATATATATATATATATATTTAAATAATGAATTATATTATAAAAAAAGTGACAAAGGAGGGGACATTAGTCAACCATGTTGCTTTCCCTGACTTATTTTTTAATGAGCCGTGTCATGAAATTATGTGTCAGCACGTATAAACTTCCTGGTGTCAATTAAGTGAACATGTTCGATTGTTCTCGGTTCTGGGGAGCAATTTGTCATAAGACACTATTATTTTTTATTTTTTTTAACTACATGGCCACTGAAAGCAGATTGCAGTGTTTTAACTGGGATCATTGAAATATTCGATGCTTATTATTAATTATTGACTACGACCAAACCATAGATCAATATGCAGAGATCGATTTCTTTCTGGTGTTCTCTTGTGTCAATTTGATGTCCGTTGTCTGTGTCCAGCATTTCCTATTTCAAATACCTAATTTAATCCTGTTTTTATTTCCAAAGTAAATCAGAGGTGAACAAAAAAAACTTTCAGAAAGTTTACAAAAAGTTACCTGGTCAGTGCATGTCGTTTACTTTTATACGAAGGGGTCATTTTTATCATGGCTTTGTCCGTTGGCCTTTTGTCTCTGGAAACTTCAACCAATGCTAAAATCTAAAGAAAGTTTTTCTTCAACATATATCACCCTCAAATATGGCCAATGTGAAACGTTTAGAATTTGAAAACTTTGTAAAATATTTAAATAATTTTATGAATAATCTTATATATACATACATATATAAGAAAATAAATATACGAATTATATATATATATATATATATATATATATATACAAGGGGCAGGTTCCTCACACCAAAACAAGGTCGAAAGTCCATATATATAAACATATTTTCCCACAAATCCTTCGTTTTTGAATTATTAAGTTTAAAGGAAGTTTACGGTAGATAGCGATGTGTTGCCATTTAAACTAGCTTACATTTCTCATTCATGATCATTTGTGGCTGTTCTGTCTTCAACGTTTAACGTGTGTAATAGTAAGTTAACAGAGGAGTGTTCCGTTTAATAATGGTAGGATTTTTACATACAGCCGCGCGAATGGACACGAGGTTGCATCAGATTGCGTTTGCAGACCGAAGGCAGCTGAGTCATCCAACCTTTGTTGCTGTTTATCGTCGCGTTGCTGAGACAGGATCCATGGTACCACAAGCTATGAATCGAGGAAGATCGAGATCAACTCGTACGTCTGACCACGAAGAACACGTTCTACAGGCTGTCGGAGTCGATCCAGGTATCAGCACACGTCAAGTGGACCTAGCATGTCGTACATCTAATAGTACAGCATGGAGGATCCCGTACACGTATCATTTGCAACGTGTGCGCGGTCTTTCGACCTCTGATCACAAACTACCAAATCTGCCAAATCCGTTGTTTGTCTCTTCAGTCTTATTTACTGATGATGCAACATTTGGAAGAAACGGAATAACAAATTTACACAACAAAAATTTATGGGCGGATCGGAATCCCCATGGTGCAATACAGGCTAGACACCGCATCAGTTTACGAGTAATGTGTGGACTGGAATTATAAGTAATTGTCTGGTAGGCTCTTCCAAAACGCCTCACAGGAGTTGTCTATAGAGACTTTATTTCGAACAGACTTCCAAACCTGCTAGAGAATGTATTCCTGTTTATACAAAGACGGATGAAAGATGGATAGGTAGGGGGGGACCAGTTCCATGGCATGCAGGTTCCCTCGAAATTTTTATTTGTGGGTCCCCCTAAAACTATTGGTTTAGGCAGCAGACATTAATAATGCAGGGACGCTTGGTCAACGTGTCATGGAGGCCCGCGAATCCATTCGACACTGTGTGAGAGTATTGGAAATGGCACGCCAGTCAATGATCCGGCGGGTGCATGCGTGTATAGAAGCAAGCGGAGGACATTATGAACATTTGGTGTTGCTGTGTTGCGGTACAACGATGGCCTTTTGGATATATGTTTATATGAACATTTTACCTTGCTTTGGTATCAAGAACCTTCCCCAAATTTTACAAAAGTATTTTTGATACATCCTGCATTATACATATATATATATATATATATATATATATATATATATATATATATAATATTTTTTTTTAAATATTATAATATAAGCTCTACTTCTGTATGGAGCACTGTCTTCTTAAAAATAAAAACAAAATACTAAGAACTCCGGATTATTTACCTGACGTGTTCCTTCTTATTTTTCTGCATACTTGCGCATATATATATATATATATATATATATATATATATATATATATATGAAAAAATATACTTTGAAGGTATGCTATATTTATGAGTTAAAGTGCTCAATACCAGGAATAGGGCGCATAAAAACATATAAAAGTGTATATTGAAGTCGACGCTAGAGACGAAAGTCTGTATTATGCAAAACGCAATCCCCAGGCCAAGTGCGTTGTCTTTTGCTCGACTATTTATATATACAGGTCAGTGATGCATCCTTTATAATCTATTGTATTGCATTGTGGGAAGCCTATTTTATTATTCTAACAGTTATTTTTGGTGGGCAGTAATGGTTGTATTTCTATGCAATACAATAGACTACCCACAATGCATCACTGACCTATATATGTAAATAGTCGATGAAAAACACAACGCACATAGCCTGAGGATTGCATTTAGCATGAAACAGACTGTCGCATTTGGGTGCCGACTTCAATGTCCACTCATATATATATATATATATATATATATATATATATATATATATATATATATATATATATATATATATACATTTATATTAGGTAAAAACTATGACAAGCCGGAAAAAGATTTGTGTGATGCGTTTCATCATTTAGGACTTCATCGGACTAAATAGTTGTTGACACATGCGCACGAAAGAGAGGGCGCTGCCATCATTGAATTACTGTATAAAAGATATTAAGTATTCCACACTATATAAAAGACCTGTCAAAAAATAGCCACACCTAATTCAACACCGAGAAGCGATAGCCTATTTTATGATTTTTGTGTTAGCCTGAAGATTGCATACAAGCATGAAACACACTATCACCGCTCGGGATTGATTTTAGTCTCCATGTTTATATTATACTCTATCCCTGATATTGAGCACTTTTATCCATAAATATAGCACACCTTAATAATATATATATATATATATATATATATATATATATATATATATATATATATATATATATATAATGCCAGTGTCAGTGTCAGAGAAAAAAAAAAAAAATATTTTATCAGATTCATTCTGGCATTTTTAGGAATGTTACATTTCAAATTTAAATGTACGCGTATCCTATAAGTGATGTCATATGTACAACGGTTTCCCGACTTAACCATCAAATCAGAGGATCGCTTTATGGCATGAAAACTGAAGTCAAGGTGAAGATTTGGGATTCCATTCATCCATCCAACCTTGTGTATGTACATACATACGTACATGCATACATACATACTTATATATATATATATATATATATATATATATATATATATATATATATGTGTGTGTGTGTGTGTGTGTGTGTGTGTGTGTGTGTGTGTGTGTTTAAGATCAAATGCACATCAAATATAGATCGGAATCCAAATGGATGATAAAATAAAAAATATGTTTCTTATTTGTTCTTAATTTATCATTATACACACACACACACACACACACACACACACACACACACACACACACACACATATATAATAGCTGACCATTCGTATTCGGAGATACTCGTTTACTAGAGCGGCTAGCCAATCCCTATTGCAGACACTCGCTCAGGCACATTTATGTTTTTCTCAACCCCCACAGACCCAACCTGTGGTTTATACTACAACTATGCTGAGCAGACCTTAGTTACAGTTTATAGGAGAGTGCATGTTATCTAGAGTGATCAACAATCTGAACGAGGCCGAGTGATTAGAACGATCGCTTGCTGACCATGAGACTCGGGTTCGAATCTCACCATTGTCGTCTTGTCGGGAAGGAGACTTTCTGATGTTGTCGGACTGGAAACCATACCACGAGTTAACGCAAGCCTTTTAAGTGAAATTGAGTAGACAGAACCCTCAGGGGCCGTCAGTAGCTGTGCTATCACGAAGTCGCAAGTCATCGTGACCGAGGGCTTAAGTGTGCTGGCGTTGTTTATATATATATATATATATATATATATATATTATTAGTTATTTTCAACAATTTATTTCTACGGCGAGTAAGCTCTAACCAAACAATTTCTGAGTATGTACCAACAATAAAACATAAATTTTACATTATTTGTAACTATGCCACTTATACAAAACAACGGAAAAGTGTTTGGTTAAAAAGTAAATACAAAATATATTTTATTTCTTTGGGCATAATCATTTTTATAAACTTTAGTCTAATATATTAACATAAAAATGTTTTATCAGGTTAATATTTTTAATCTTAATATATTTTGTAACCGTTAATTATTAAAAATATATTCTTTATTATTTTGTTGGAAAAGTTTTTACCGTCTTATTCAACGATCTTACAGACAACGGCATAATTACATGTTCGAAGAACTTATTTTATACTTCACAACAAAGCAGTGTTTTACGTTTCTTTTGTAGTCCTCACAACCGTTTTTTTTTTTTTTCGTGAATATAATTCTATAAAGATTGGAATAAGTCATAATCCTGAGATTTCTACTCAATGTTGAATCATAAGTAATATCTGTTTTTGGGAACCAATTGTCATGTCGGATGTATAATCCTAACTGACCGTTCATTAAATATGCCATAACAGTTGACGGAATGTGGGTAATATATGACAATGTTTAACGTAAAAGGCAGCGGATTGACAGGGATAAATCTTCACAACCGACCCTAAAGTCTGAGCTCACTGGAAGGAAGGTAATGTTGTTCGAGTGGTGGGATCGTCGGGGTGTTATTCATTTATAATATTTAAAACGAAGTGAAATACTAAATGCCCATTTATACGTCCGGCAGTGTCCATAAAAGTGACAGTGCAAGAATAACGCAAGAAAGATTTCAGGAATTCGGTTAGTCTATTCTACCACACCCACCATATTCACCTGACCTTTGCATCAATCTTTTATGACCTTTGATGTGGAGAAACTTTCTCTACTGAAAACCAGATTCAAGAATCCGTCGAAAACTTTTTTCACATCAAAACCTGCAAAATTTCTATCAAGTAAAAGTTGTCTATTGGTTTTGCTACGACTAATTTCTCATCGATGTTAATAACATAACTTTCTTCTAATTTTAAGCCAAGATATGTCCAGACGAGTTCTCACTTCTAATAAATGGTCAATAAAAAGATTTATCTCTTCTTTCAGTTCCTTTTGCGATGAAACCGTTCCAAGACTTTATAAAGAAATGATATGTTCCTGTTTTTTTTTTTATTGGAATCCTAAAATTGATTTCCATGACCAAAAAATAGAAAAGAATCAATTTGTATTGGACATTTTGTTTCTAGATATTTTCGTGATGAATTCAACAGACTTGTTTTTGCTTTGTGCAGTAAGACGAAGTGAAAATCAGATATTGATTTTGATTAATCCATTTCTGTTGCAAAAATGTTTCATTAATACATCAAATCGCATCAGTTTTCATGGGCATCTGTAATCAACCTTCAATGACCCGACACCAGTCTACTCTCCAAAGGTATATACGAGGTCTGATCAAAAAGTATCGGGACTAGTGCTATAAAAAGAAAACTACAACACATATCAATTCGGCATTTACTCTCCTTTGAAATAGCCCCCTTCTGAAGTCACACACTTTATCCAACGTCGTTTACATTTATGGAAGCATTCCTGGAACTTCCTTTTTGGGGGATAGCGAGCAGCTGCCTATTCGCATTTTCTTGGATTTCCTCGACGTTTGAAATCTTATTCCTTTCAAGTGGGATATGATTTTTGAAGAGGAAAAGTCGTAAATGGCGAGATCTAGAAAATATGGTAGTCCTCGAACCTGGGAAATGTGCTTCTTGGCCAAAAAACTGATTTACAAGACATGGTGACTGATTTTAACTTTTATCTATTAGTTGTTATTAATAATATTAATAATATTTTTTCTTTTATTCTATTTTGTTGGTAATCTTTAAAATAATGTCAAGTATTAACTGTAAATTATACAGTTAACATTATATGTATTTTTTAAATTAATCGCCATATGCCTATATTTGATAAATTATTCTTCCTTTTCTTCTCCGCCCCTGTTTCCCTATTTATTTTCTCTTATGCCTTATTCCTTTAATTAAGTTTTTTATTTGTCTCCCCTTCATTTTCCCTTAAAGGACTTGTTAAATAGGTCAAAATGTCTGGTACCCTACAACCCTTACGTATCTTAATAAAAATAGATTTAAACATATTCCTATCTCTCCCTTCCCTTTCTAATTTCCATCATATAGGTCGTCCTCCTCTCACTATCTCTATCACCTTAAAATTACCCCTCAAAAACGTGTATAAAAATAATAAGATGTACATTTTTAAACCATTTTCTTTTATGCTTGGAAATTTGATTTGAGAAACCAGAAAATGTTCCCATTGCTGGGGAAATAAAATATAATTTATGAACCCTTAAGGTTGTTTGTTTTTTAATTTAACATATATATATATATATATATATATATATATATATATATATATATATATGTGTGTGTGTGTGTGTGTGTGTGTGTGTGCAGGTATGTAGAAAAATAGGAAATAACACGTTAGGTAAGTAGTCCAGGGTCTTTAGTATTTTTGTTTTTATTTTAAAAAAACAGTGCAAACAGTGCCCCATACAGAAGTAGAGCTTAGATTATAATTTTTTAATATATATATATATATATATATATATATATATATATATATATATAGAAAGAGATAGATAGATAGATAGATAGATAGATAGATAGATAGATAGATAGATAGATAGATAGATAGATAAACATAGCGTCATTAGGGATTCCTTTTCAGCTAACACTTTAACAAAGGTGGACGATTGCGCCATTAAACAAATTTTATGATTGAACGCTATCCGATCTTCAGGGTAAGAAGCTTACCCTGAAGATCGGTTTAGGTGACACCTAGTTAGGTTGTTCCTGGCTCTTTAGGATTTATTTCATTTATTCCTGCTCTATTGTATTGAGCACTCTACGTTTTAGCTTTATTACTCGCTTTGGTTTTTTGCTTTGGACTAAAAACTTAAAGCATTGGACGATATATTTCGCCCTGATTGGACGTTTCTAGTTCTTTCTTATTTTTTTTTTTTTTTTTTTTGTGTGTGAATTATATGTTTCACCGTGTGATGGCATCAGAAGATCAAAGCGGTGTATTCAAATAGATCCATCAATGTTAC
This sequence comes from Acanthosepion pharaonis, assembly GCA_903632075.3. Lineage (NCBI taxonomy): Eukaryota > Metazoa > Mollusca > Cephalopoda > Sepiida > Sepiidae > Acanthosepion > Acanthosepion pharaonis. Next base: position 2,581,977 of record CAHIKZ030003744.1, on the reverse strand, counting down.
ACATAGCGAAGCAAATAATCGGACCATATGGTTCAAGTATACGTCGTCAGGGTGATACATCTTTCACCATGAGGGCGTATAGAAAGCAACCAGGTAGACACAGTAGTCATCAATTAATAGGGCAGAGTTTATGTTGAAATAATCCTGCTCTTCTCCCTAGAATTGGAAAAATCATACAGTTGTCTGACCGTTTCATATAAAACAATCATTGACAATGACAACAATACAATCTGAATTGTATTTTGGCATCCTTACTACTCAGACGAAGCTGGCAGTTCAAATACACTTTCGTTATATTGCATTAGTTTAGGATATCATAGTTCAAGTACACAACAGTACGACAAGTATTATCAACGATTTAAGAAACGAGGCTGCCAGACAGACCGCTACCACAGACATATACTTTGAGCAGAACCGATTTTAAACCAAGTCATTTGTGTCCACAAAAATTTAATCTCGCAGCCACCATATGGAACGAATTTTCTTTATTGCTCCAATGGCTGTAAATAGCATGACATGAAGAATCCCTTTAGTCTGTTTTGTATCTGAGTCCACGCTTGAAGTGTCAACGAGTTAAGGGTCGTACCATAAAAGTAAAATGCTTAAATATAAACCTGTAAATAGTTACTTGTTTTTCATAACACTCTATTACCTTTGTACAGGAGGCATTGAAAGCTATATATCTTAATATAATGTTTTCTTTTTGTTCTTATAATTTTGTACAGTTCTTGAAAGACCATCGTTCAATTTAGATGGAAAGTAAGAAATGAAAGACACTATAAATAGAAAAGACAAGATTAGTCACAGATAATGAGCCTAGACTAAATATACAACAATAAGCGCATCCTGTATCTCCCTTTTCTCTTTCTCTCTCCATATATATATATATATATATATATATATATATATATATATATATATATATATATTAAAAGTGGGTGTTTCTCGTCCGCACACACACACACACACACACACACACACACACACACACACACACACACACATATATATATATATGGAAACACTTAAAATTACGATGTTAGTCGACATGAAACAATTTTCGCAATTTTTTTTTTGCTCCATCGAAAAATCAATAACGGAGATTAAACGTGCATATCGCCTCGCTGAAGCAAAATTGTCCACTTTAGCCAAGCAAGTAAATATTCATAACTTGGCCTATTCAATTATCTATCAATCGATTGATTGCAGTGCTCTTCGTAAGCGAAGTCAGCCTACTTACGAACATTTCGACTTACGAACAATAATTTACGAAAAACCTTTCTCTTTTTGTTGTAATGGCGTTACATGAAAGATAAAGACGATTACATTCATTATTTCATTATAATAACCAACTCAGCATCACTCTTTTACACCTTAATTCCAATGTCAGACTACTCTTCAAGATTATGGAACGAAAAAAATTATAATAATTATGAAAATTGAAAGTACATGATGACTTTCGGTTTCAGATATTTCTTTCTTTTTACAAAGCAAATTTAACAACAAAAATTAAAATGTTGCCATATAAGGTAATATTTTATTATATATTATATATTTATTTAGAGCTTTTAATCTGTGCTAACAGGCCTTTCTCTACAAACTCTAACGCTTTATATATATATATATATATATATATATATATATATATAAGCTGGACAGCTTTAGATAAGAATAGAATAACGTTTCAGCAGTGCAAGATGCTTCAACCGACCATGACTCCGAGTTTCGCAATAAACTAGGGATTAACATTTTACCACTGACGATTGCGGAATTTGGAGTCATGGTACGTTGAAACACTTTGACCTTTTAAAACGTTAAATTATCATCATATATATATATATATATATATATATATATATATATATGCGTTCAAACATGAAAGATAATGTCAACACACGGTGTTGACACGGAGTCACACTCTCTATCCTTGGTATTTAACAATTTTAACCTATAAATATACCAAAACTTTAAATTACATTTTCACACGCATACACACATACATATACATATATACACTATTACTATAAGCGTTGTATTTAGTGTATAACCGTTTTTGTGGAGACATCTTTGGTGTTTTAAACAGCGAAAATAATGTCAACCGGCTTATAGATCGTGATCACTTTCTACCGGAAAAAATTATTTCCTGGCAGAAATTCGAAAAATCTTATTAAAGAAAAAGGTGCGCTTTCTTGCAGGATTCAAGCCTGCGCCCCCCCCCCTTTGCAAGAGAAACCATCGTTAGATCCCACGTGCTCTAGACCCACTCGGCTTCAAAGGGACTCGCCGGTCACTCAAAGCCGAATAATCGTAAATCCTTCCCCGATTCTCGAAAGTTCATATCTGCTCAGTTTTGTATCCGAACTTAAAACGATTTCTAAAGAAATATTGTAATTTTTATTTATTAATCCGACAGATTTTATTACTTTCAATTTTAGGGTGAACTTTTTTCTTCAATAGATTCATGAGTTCCACCATTTTTGACCTTCACGGATAAGACCAGATATACCACGCAAGTTGTAGTGAAGCACCTTCATTCCTTTCGTAGGTACCACGCGAGAAGCTTCTTCCCACGAACCGCTGCTCCCAAGAGGATACTTCTCCTATCAATACAACCTGTTCAAGTCTAGAGTTAACCGTTATCTTCTCCACATATCCGCATAGACTATGACTCTTACTCCGTAACACTCTACCTCGAGTAGCACTTGTATAGATTCAACATCATTGGAACAAGAAATAGAAAATAAAATTTCTCAAATATTTAGGCTTGTAACCGAAAATGAATAAATATACTGTTTAATAAATAACTAAAGTGATATATATATATATATATATATATATATATATATATATATATATATATATATATATATATAAATGTACAGACATTTAAACAAACATTTACTTCGTCATTTTAGCATTAATTAACATATTAATATATGCATATATATGTGTATTTGTGTGTGCACGTGTATATATGCCTGTATATATATATATATATATATATATATATATATATATATTGTGCATTTAGGCAAGAATCCCTCTTTTAAACATGTTTCGTTAAAGACGACTGCCAACCAATATATTGTGTTTAAGCTTTTTATGTAATTATTCTTGTGTTCATACAAGTGTTTTCTATTCCAGACGCTAAAGAAAAGAAGACGAGAAGATGAATTCTCGTGTGCTCTCTTTAGGAAGTATTTTTTTTCACTTCTATTTTGTATCTAGGTGGGCATTCACTCTTTAAATAAATTTGGCAAGAATTCCTGCTAGTGGTTTTTTTTATACAATGAGGTGGTGAAAGTGTTGTTACTGCCTTCTACGAAAACGTCTAAGAATGGGAGTTTATTTTTTTGACTTAGTTCGTAGGTAAAGGACAGATTTTTTCAAATGTGGTTTTGACAGTATGTATTTCTTTTGTGTTTTTCACTAAAATAAGAATATAGTCTACGTAGCGGACATATATTTTAGGTTAACTGGCGCTGTTTAAATATCGTGTTTTCTACATGGGACATTTAATAATTAGAGAAGCACAGGCCGATCGGATTTCCCATACTAATACCATTAGTTTGAGTATAGATGTTGCCATCATGGTCAGAGAAGAGGACTTTGGTTGTCCATGCATGTAAGAATTTTTTGAGAATATTTGATTTGATGGGTAGAGGTCGAATAGAATTATATGTGTACACCGAATTAAGGATAATGTCACTGGTTTGATAAACGGGGACATTTGTGAATCAACATTGAGTGACGCTAAAATACTTTGGGTTGGTTTTAAACTTTTTAGAATTTGGAGGAATTTGTGGGTGGATGTGATGCTGTAATTGGTGGGTAGGTTTGAGGTAATTATATCATGAAGAAATTTTGATAGCACGTAGATAGGCGTTGTAATCTGGAAAATGATTGGTCGTAGTGGGTATCCGGATTTGTGTATTTATATATTTCCGTATAAATATCCAGGTTGGTAGTCTCCGATGATTTTTTTTTATATTCAGGGAACCAACGTCGATGTTATGAGTTTGTTGTCGGATCTATTTAAAGTCTCCGTTGGGGTTTCTGTTTAATTTGTTGAATTTAGATCGGTCATCGATGGTATTTTGTAATTTTTTATGGTAATCGTCTTTATCCAAAAATTACGTGTTGGCTTTGTCGGCTCGTCTGATGACTATATTGGAATTGTTTTTTAGTTCTTTTGCAACGATTTTCAGTTTTGTTTTTACAGCCTGTGATCTTTCTTTTTTTAAATGGATCACTTTTGTTGAGTTTAAGCAGAGAATCGCAGAAAAAAAATGAGATCCATTAATTTGTTTTTTCCTTTAAATCAGTAGGCACATAAACATCTTAAGAAGTTCACGTATTCAAGTGTTATCAATGCCTAACAATATTCATATAAGATATATGGAGTATCTCTGCGATATCCAGTCTCATTTGAGCGGGATTATTTTCAGATTTGTTTATTATAGACGACTACAGGCAAATCTCCATTTCCGAACGGAGCGAATCACTTAGGAACAATAAGCTATGGAATCCTCTCCATAAACGATACATATCTTTTTTGTTGTTTATACAACGGTTTTTCCTTTCTGAAGATGACAAAAATACATCTTATTACATCATTTTTAACATAAATACATTTAAAATTCACAGTCCACACACGTATAATAAGACGCGTTAAAATGTCACTTTTCAGAATATGCATTATTAGAGGTTTAAACGCCACCTATTCATAAGAGGTCAGAACATTGTTCCAACCATATATATATATATATATATATATATATATATGTGTGTGTGTGTGTGTGTGTGTGTGTGTGTGTGTGTGTGTGTGTGTGTGTGAAAAGTGTATATAAATATAAATAAATATATATATGTATAATTATTTATATATTATATGCGCGGTACTTATTAGAAAGAAAAAAAAAATTTCATAATATGACATGGATACATTCACGAGACATTAACGAGACATTTCCGCCACACTTCCAATGTTTAAATTTCAACATTTCAACATACAAATGCGTATGTATAGACATAACACCACCCGTATACATACATGTGTCATAGCCGAAACTGCCCACATACGTTTATATATGTATGAGTCCCGACGGACGACCAAGTATGTATATGTGTCTGCATATATCGATGTTTGCGTTAGTACGATGAATGACAAAACGACGAAATTTCCCCCACCACTTCCACAATAACACCAATACACGCAATCTACATAAACCCAAATTTTTTAAAACATTAATCAGTTTGTCTGACGATCGCTAAAGCGTGAAACCCAGGGTCACAAACTCACATCTATCCAACCAAATATATATATATATATATATATGTGTGTGTGTGTGTGTGTGTGTGTGTGTGTGTAGGCGTTGCTGAAAACTTCTTGGCTCGATCAACTTCACAAAAAAAAATATCCAACTAACCAAACATCAGAACTTGTGGAGGAAAATCTCTTCTATGAGTTCCTCATGTAAAATAATGACAATTATCTTCAGGCTGTACACAATAACTTTCCTAGTCATTGTGTAGTTTGAAGATAATTATAGAAGTGGTTGCCTGCTAATTCCTGTGTTCCAGGAATACGAGGTGTTGTGAAATATGTGCATGATTATTTCTCTTTCGCATTTTGAGTAATCTGAACAATTGTAAATGAAACGATCTTTAATAATTTTTTTATAAATTCTCCTAAAAATTTCTGTCTCTTTTTATCACAAGGCGAGTCATCGGCTATTAAAGCAAACGCTCTTTTAAGTTTTTGATCATTCGATGATGGAATATAATGATCACCAGTGGCAGGATAGCGGAAATGAGTGTTGAATTTTTGTATGGCATAAGGGGCCATACGGTATTGGTCGGATTTGAAACAGCGATTATGCATCCAATTATAACTTTACCTCGGGCTTCATTGGGCATGTCGTTTGCTGTCAACATTAACAGGTTTCCATCGTCGGATTCTCTTTGAAATCTATCGTTTGATTCTTCTATTTAATTGTTAATTCTCCTTCAATTTTATGTTTCATTCACTTTTCTCGTTTGATTCGCTTTCCATGTTATCGTCTGAATATCCTTCAATTTAATCGTCTGGCACTCCTCCCTTTTATATCGTCAATTCTCTTTTTATTTTATCGCTTGATTATTATTCCATTTTATCGTCTGAAAATCCTTCCAGCTTATTATAGGAATCTCCTTCCTTTTTACCGTCAATTCTCCTTCTATTTTATCGGTTGATTCTTCCATTTTAGCGTTTGAATACTCTTCCATTTTATCATCTAAATCTCCTTCCTTTTTGTCGTCTTCTTCTATTTTTTCATCTGATCCTTCTATTTTATCATCTGAATATCCTTCCATTTTATCATCTGAAACTCCTTCCTTTTTATCGTCAAATCTCCTCGCATTTTATAGTCTGATTCTTTCAATTTAATTAGAAAAGCCAGTTGTTTTAATCTTACAATTTTGTGAAAGCCAAGTGAATAGTTTCATTAGAAAACGTGATTTATTTCTTGTGTTTTTTATCATTGGTTCCATTATAGTATCATGATTTATCTTGGTGTATCACTTTCTCCATCACTGACGTGGCATATGTGAGATCATTAATTAATTAACTGACGCCATAGACACGATGGTTCGATTATGAAATTTAAAAATGCATTTCCTATCATTTGTTTTTTTTAGTTTGTACTAACAAATGTTGATTAGGCTAAACGATATAGCTCACCCTGAGTACCACATTAGGGAGACTCGATGACATGCTAAACAATTGTTAACGAAAAATGCGAAAATTAAAACCTTAAGTACATAATCATAATAGCATGAAAGTGAATACTGCTCAGTCTATGTATTGTGAGAACAATGCCTTGCTTGCTTGTGTCTATCGATTTTACAGGCTTTGTGTTGCTTTAACAATACTATCCTCCACTTCTTTCTCTCTCTCTTTCTTCTTAAATTTCTAACATATTACGAAACAGTTTTGAATATTTCTAATGCAAAAGTTATAAATGTAAGATGGTTATTCATTAATTCGTAGGCGATAAATAAACATCAACTTCCCTTCAACTTATCAAATTTATAACATTAATAACACAGACATTTTACAACTAGCAAATGATGATAACATAATAAAGCTGAAAAACTGGATATCAAAGGGCAAGATATCTTAACAGTTATACTGACAAACTGCGAATGTCTCAGGGGAAAACGACTTATTGCGCAATCGAACCATTGTTAACAAAACTTCTCGTTAACAAAACTGTCTATTAATTACACTATGTAATTAGTATTGAAGATTATTGGTGATTTTTTTGACTAGTAAAACACCGACATTTTACATAACATTGCATATACGTCAAGGGAAGACAATAAAATTATATTTTTTAAATATTTATTCTTAAATTGATGAGAATCTTTATTAAAAATATTAATCCAAGTATTTTTTTTTTATTTTTGCAGACCGAAAGTCTACATCATTTAATATCTAAAACCAAAACGTAGTGAAAAAAAAAAGATTTTTACCAGATTTTTGCAGATTTTCATTTCAAGATTTACGGCATAATTACAACCCCAGGCATTTTTCTGTCAAAAGCATTAAAGTCATTTTAATTCTCCAGGGAATAGTCTCTATAATCGCTTCTTTAATCGTCTCTAAAATTCGTTCACGATCAACTGGAATGTTCCTGAGATTTCATAGGCGTCGGAGTTTTATATTAAAAAATATATTTTGGCAGATTTTTAACAAACCAAAAAATATTAATGAATAAATTCCATCGTTGGTACAACGATAGGACGTTTTATTAAACCTGAACGTTGAATAGATTTTGTTAAAAATGCAAATCTACGAGATCTTCAAATTCCTCTTCTATTGATTTTTTAAATTAAAATATTTAACAAGTTAAATCTTTTTTCAAGACAAATATCTTCATTTGCTCCTACGGTGCAAAACATTTTTCTCTTTCCTTTGAAAAGAATAAAGGTTTATAACAACCGAGTAAACTTTCAGTGTGATCTAAATGGACTTTCCACCATGAATGCTAATGTCGCAAAAGTTCATAGAAATATCCATAGACATGGTGCCTCAAAACCCACAAAGAATTGTTTGAAAAAATAAAATTATTTTTATAATTTTTATGATCTTTAATAGATGTTAGTTATTTGAGGCATAGCTGAATGGGTTTATCTATGCAAAGCGAAAGACCAAATAATAGTCCACACCTGGTTCGAAGGTGTTGCGGGTAGTGGAATGAGAATTAGGAGAACCGAGTTCGAATTCCAGTGGCGTTCGTTACATTCACTTACGCGCAAATCCCCCTGGGAAAGGCATGAACCCATCTCTTTTCTCCCCGCTATGGACTAAATAAGAAGGTATACTGAACTCTCCAGCTAGTTTGGCAACTAGGAGAAACTATACATTTAAAACTGGCTGGGCGTGCGACTATCAGATCTCTTCTGTAAAAGACTATTTGCTGCAGAATCCATAGCAGTGTTGAGAGCTATGACTGTATACTTCACGATGAAGTTAATAGAACTTAAGTGCGTGATTTGAATGATGCGGAAAATTCGGAGAGGGGACATAAAATGTAAGTTAGTTTACTTCGCCATCAACAACCTTTAAAAATGTAGTACTACACACTTAAGGCATAGCCAGGTACTAATTGTGCGGGCAATTATCTCCAAATCATCTGCAAGGGTAAAACCACAAGAATTAAAGAAAGCCAAAGTAGCACCAACGCTACAGCGAGACAAACACATGCAGATGTAATTAAGAACAAATATAAAACTTTGGAAAATTTTAGAAAACCTTAAGAGAAGCAAAATTGACAATAAGAAATCCCAAAGTATGATAAAAAAGAATAAAATTGGATGACAGAGGAAATTCTAGATGTAAAGAAAAATAGCAGATAACGACAAGAAATGGCTCAGAATTTTAAACAAAAACATTACAAATAATTCCGAGTGAGAAAACGATGAATGGCTCAACAAGAAGTGTGCGGAGATTACAAAACTGCAGGACATAAACATGTCCGACATTCATGAAAAGATAAAAGAAATAGGACATAAGACGTGCCATTCGACAGGAAGCATAACAATTTGAATTCCTCTACTACACTGGTTATTTCATACTTAATGCAAAACAAAAAGTGTACATAATCAACAAAACCAAAAGAGAGAAGGAAAAAGAATATATAAATACGAAAACTAGCCACAAGCTATATTTAGTTTATCTCAATATCAAAATGATCACAAACATTTCAAAAGATTTGTTATAAAACAGAGAGTTAACTTTCTATCAGAAGCAACATTTTAACAAATAGAAATAATGGCTCCCAAATGCATCGGCAAAACATTTTAAAAATTTAAAGTAAAGAATATAGGAACACAAAAGGAACTATTCAAACCACGCACTCAGTACACTTGTGAGCCACCAGGACCTTCATGATTAAAATTTTAACCCGGAAAAAAAAAACAAAAAAAAAACGTTTTAATAAAAATGAACGCAATTTAGTCAGACAAAGATGTATTGTAAAGTACCATAGACTATGAATCACCACGATTTATATATTAACGTGCTATTTTAGTTTATCCCATGCTCTTGCTAAATTAGGACCGAAACAATGTGGTATATAAAAACCTTAAAATTGATGGATGTATAAATTTCAAAAATGAGTTGAAATTAATTAATTTCTAAAAAGATACAGCTAAATTAAAAATCAGGGGTCCATATGCTTAACGGTAATCACGTTTTGTCTCGTTAATGTAGATTTTTTTAAATAATTCTTTTTTTCTATTTACTATTTTCGTCGGATTCACACCAGAACTTTTACCCCCTCTCTCTCTCTCTCTGTATATATATATATATATATATATATATATATATATATATATATATATATATATATATATATATATATATGTGTGTGTGTGTGCGTGCGTGTATGAGAGTAGATAGGGGAGAGGGAGATAATCATTAAATTCTGCTAGGATTGAGAAATAATAATCAGTTGCATTTTAACGCCAAATACATTAAAACTAAAGATTTCCTTTTTATCTTCAACAATACCGCCTCGCTCTTTCATTAGCTTTAATGTTGTTTTTCATTGGCAAATTATTTATTCAGAAAGTATGAAAACATGATTTAGCAATCTTTTATTAATTTCAACTGGTTTCTATATTAAATTAGCACTGAAGCTGAAGAAGTAAGAACTTATCAGTGGATATGAATTAATGATAATATTAGTATTAGAAGAGAGTTAATAAATTTAATGGTTGTTAACTGCTGCAAAAAATGCCTTATATATTTTAACGCCTCCAAAACAAAACTGATATCTTTTAATCATCATAGAGAACCATTTGTGCCATCCATCATTATGGCTGATGCTAACCTCCAAGAGAGCAACACATTTCGCCTTCTTGGTTTCACATTTTCTACTGAAGTGGAGTAATTATAGCGAATCAATTGCTAGGTTCATTAATAGTGTCGTGCCAGATAATTTCGCTCTTCAGAATCCATCTTGCATATTTATACGTCTTCTATTCGTCCGTGCATTAAATATTGCTGCCATATCTAGTCTGATGCTCCGGCTATATATATCCGGATATTCTCGACAAAATTGTCTGTAACGTTATCGATTCTGACCTGGCATCTCGACTTCAGTCACTTTCTCTCCGCCATGACGTGGCATCCCTGTGTCTTTTCTATAAATATTTTCTCGGTATTTCTAATAATGAGCTCTCTTTCTTGGTACGTCGATTGCGTGAATTTGAGCGGTTTTATCGTTTTACTGTCGAACTAATTATTTATAACGGTAAGTTCTAGTCTAATAGTTTCTTTACACGTACTTCTCACCTTTGGAACCCGCTTCTGGTTTTTTACTTCCCTGCCACCTACAAGTTTTCAAAAATTTAAATGCAATGTCAATCGTCATCTTCTGTCTTCTTCAACATTGTTCTTTTATTGTCCCTTCTGCTCACTATAGTTTTCTCTAATTCTCTTCCACTCCACGTAAATCCTTGAATTTTAGTAGCATTAATACCTTGCTTGGGATGAAATTATTAAAAATACAAAAACGACTAGTGGATGAAAGCATTGGTGATATATTAATTGTGAGTTCAATCCCTAGGACGGTCAGTGCGTACTTGAACACAGCGGAAACGGATAGAGACCTAGAACTACACGAGATATACCTAAAGATGGGCAGTGGAACGAAAAGAATCTACCCGCGTTAAGAGTCCAGTTCGAAATTCATTGTAGGTTACGCGGATCGATATACATCTGATGAAGGCCGGAAGGGGCAACGACCGAAACGTTATGGCAACAGTCCGCATGTAAATAATGTAAATAATATACTGATGAATTGGTATTTATTAAAGAAATTCATTGAAAATCAATGAAAAAGGTATTCCGATAATCGGAAATTAATTTTACTGACGGAATAATGCTATTTTTTATGTTGACATTATTTCTTGTTTTTGTTTGAATTAATGATGTGAATCTGATCGAGAAAAACGATATTATCAATAAAAATAACTTATTTGCCTTTTGGGTTTTGTGATTAGTAAGAACCAATGAAAATAACGCGAGGAAATTTTAAAAATCTAAGAATTTACTCACCATTTTTATAATCTTATACAAAGCACTAGTGAAGACATATTACAACCAACGTGATCTCAGGTTAATCAGTCACTTGGTATGGATACTTTACGAAAATATTGCAAATAATATCTATGCGTAAAACATGAAAACTTTCCGGAAAAAAGGCACAAAGAAGTCTAAAAATTGGTTTCTTCTTTTAGTAAACAAGTTAGAAACTGATTTGACGGCTGAAATTTAAACAACTAGATCAACAGAAGAATAACGTGCAGAACAACGCGGCAATACAGAACGCGAATGCGCACATATGCCACTGAAAAGCATATAGAATTCAAAATTAATGCAACACTCCAGACCTAACGAATAGAACAATCGTGTCTGGCTTAGGTTTTAGTGGTCTACTGATAAATTCAAAAGTGTACTATTATTATAGCTGTTGATTGCTATTCGTTGTTTTTCATTTTCTTTTTTTCTTTCTTTCTTTTGTTTTCTCCGCTGAACAATTTCCAGAATTAAAACGCTCAAATTGATTTTTTCCTTGTATATGTTATGTGGAAAATACAAAAGAAAATATAATAATTTGAGGCTTTTAACAACAGGTAGGAAAAAATACACGTAAGGAAATTAATAAGTCTACAAAAAAAAAACAGTGATTTTTCTTTGCCGCATTTATTTTTCAACATAAAATTATTGCTAGTCAATGGATTTAAGCTGAAATTCGATCTTAATAAAAACAAAAACTGAAATTTGAACTTGATTTGCTGACTCCGCTTTCTGTGTTGGAAAATGTTACTATTAATTGAAACCTCCAGTTCTTTCAAATTATTATAAAAAAATATAATAATTTGAAATAATTTTATCTAAAATATTTGAATGCATATATTTCAGAAATGTTTAGATGATTTCATTGCGTTCCTTAAACTAATTTCGACTTCATGAAAATTGCATGGCCTGTTGTAGCTAAACTAGAGCTCATCTGAGCATTTGCAACGAAAATTATGATGGTGCAGCGACTGGCACCTTTCTATCTATGGGAAAAAGATTACAAACTGGAAGATAAGGTATCATGCACCAGACTACATAAAGAGTTTTGAAGTGATGATGGAGAAACTCAAACCCAAACATTGCAGCTATAGTCCATTTTTAGTTTAATCTGACTTTTGTAAAGATAAAGAATGGTAGAACGAGCCAGATACTTACTGGGGTAACAAAATGTGCCTACTATTTTCCCAGCATCTTTAGCAATGGATTGTACATATGAGTTCCACTTGGAGATTTGAATATGAAGAAATTCAATAGACATTCAAAATCTGGAGCCCCATTGGGAGCAGAGTGCTTCATCCTGATTAGGGTATGGTATGGATTATCTCCCCTTATACGTATTCTGTATTTATTACACACTCCTGAATAAACCTTCAGTTGAGCTACACCTGCGATCCTTTCTCACTACATAGGTTAGGGAAGATTGTTTCACGCCAAGAAGAATGTCTCAAGCGAAGAAGAATGTGCCAAGAAAATACTTTCAGTGGGAAATGAATCTGCATTTGTTATTCATGACGTTTACGTTAAGTTGAAAACCGACCTGTGATATCTTAGAAAAAGTATTGTAAACTGAACAAACGTACTTGCTGAATGATAGCTCTTAAAGCCAAAGAGAGAAAGGGAGAGACAAACAGACAGACAGACAGGAGAGGTCTACCGTTACAAGTTATAGGTACTCAATTTATTAAATGCTTATTTTCTTTAAATAGTCTCTACTCAGTGTAAAACCCAATCACCATAATCTTTTGCCAAATTATTTTTTAACAACTATGGAATAGAAAAAAAGAAACTGTACATATACACGGATCTTGAGTACAATATAACTTTTAAAAATATAATGAATATATTTCTCTAATGTCATTTAATCGTGTTAATAATTTGCTGCCTCTTAGGTTCCATCTTTACACCTGAATCTGGTATCCATCTGAAATCCTTATAAATTCACTGCAAACGTGGGCGCAATTAGAAGTATATTGACAACAGTTACTAGGACACCAACGCTTGCAGAACTTGCAACAATGATATCTTTTGAATTATACATGACAAAAACACTTCAGTAATTTACTATTTTTAACTTATTCGCGCCATCATGCATTGAATATTATGGAGACTATCTCTAGGGCTCTACCAATAGCCTGTTGATTCGGTGAACATTCATCATTGTTATCGAACTTGGGCACTTTTCCCGATATCTAAATAATAAAAATAATCTGGCTGTGTTTGCAAGCAAAAAGTATGGAAGAAAGAGGAAACACATTACGATTCGAACTCTTCCTGTTATATTTATTTTCTACTCTTGTTGCATCATTAACCATATTGTTATGGTTTAGGTTAAAAAAAAAAAAGGTTCTGTTTAATCATTTGTGTGTTTTGCTTATTTTCGTTTGATCTTCAATATTTTTACAGGTGTACGCACACATGCAGACATAAACTCATTCACCAATTTCAAAATAACTCTCCTTTACAAAGGCCTGCTCCATAGTTTAAATATTTCTCCTGATGTTCGAAACCAGTTGGAAGCCATTATTTCGCATGCCTATTTCAACATTTTGGTCTTGATCTGGTAACTCAACTTCAGTCACTTTCCCACCAGCGTAATTTAGCCTCCTTATAAATTTTCTACAAATACTTTCATGATAATTATTCTGCTAAACATTCCTCTATGGTACCCAGACTTTATGAATTTACTTGATTGGTGGTAATGTCTCCTCATTTAACAGTTTAAATGTCTAGATATAACAGTAAGTTCTTCTCTCGCGTTTCTGGTTTTTTTGCTTTCCAGTAAACATTGATCTTCAAAAATGTAAATGGAATGTCAATCGTTATCTCCTGTCTTCTTAATTGTTAT
>CAHIKZ030003744.1:2382500-2562500 GCA_903632075.3 Acanthosepion pharaonis | reverse complement strand
ACTACTGAGAAACAAAAGAGTAGTTTTGGGCCTTGTACCAAACTAATTTATATTTGATAAATAAAGACCATAATTAACTGAAATTAAACACATTAATGTAAACATGATGCTAGATTTCTTTGTCTTTGTCTCGCTAAACTTGAAATGGATTCTAACAATAGATGGTAAATTAATTGGGAGAAAACGAAAAATTCTTCTGACGATTTACAATCTGTTACAGCCATGCAAAAGGAATCTTGTTGCATCTCAACAAAATGTCAAAGAACAATATTTTATCGACACTTATCAACATATTAAAACCGTCAAAATAATTGTTATTCGTGCTTATTATAAGACTAACGGCAATGAATTCCAGACACTTTCCTCACAGATGAAGAAGAGACTTCAGGTAACAGAAATGTGGTTCTACAAAAGGATGCTGAGAATATCATCGACTGAACATATGAACACTGACGAAGAAAATGGAAACCAAAAAGAGACTTGTACTTAGCATGAGAAAGGGACTGTTAAAAATTCTAGGACACATAATGAGGAAAGAGGGCTTAGATAATTTGACACTCATACAGCATATGTAAATGAATGGCAGAATAGGATTAGGAAAGATAACGAAAAGGTAAAATTTACTAAGAGGATAAAGAACAGGATATTGTGGATAGCCATGATCGCCAATGTCCTGGAGGGACACGCGACATAGAAGAAATGCAAATAAGGAGAACGAATAAATGTATGACGTCATCACATATCCTGGGTGATATTTCTCCTCCAATTTCTTATAATATAATTTCCCCTTCTTGATATTTAGTAAAGTTAGTATAACAGAAAAAGCAGATGGAAGCAACCATTTACTCCCATTCAATAAAGAGAATCTGCGACACCAACGTTCCAAGTTGCCAAATAATTGCTTCACCTGGTTTGGGTTCAAAACGCTTTCAACCACGGGACAGGGCACCTAATGCTCCATTTTCTTTCATATTTTATCTCCAACCCTCTCCACCCCCTTCCACTCTCTACCTACCTACCTACCTACCTACCTACCTATCTATCTATCTATCTATCTATCTATCTATCACATTTTTAGGAACGAACACATTTTTCCCTGTTTCTCGCAAGATCGCATAAAATCCTTACAGTTTCTTTCTTCCCCACTCTCTCCTTGACTTTCTCATTCACCCTCTCCTTTCTTTTTCAGATACATACTTATCTCCTTTACGGAGGCTCGCCTTTATTTTCTTCTCTTTCTTTATTTCTTTATTTCTCCTTCTCCAACAATCTCTTACTTTCTCTTTTATATCATACGGATTTCTTTCCGTTTTCTTTGTTTACCTCCCTCTCGCTCACGCACGCTATATATATGTGTGTGTGTGTGTGTGTGTGTGTGTGTGTGTGTGTGTGTGTGTGTGTGTGTGTGTGTGTGTGTGTGTGCAGATATGTAGAAAATAGGAAAGAACACGTTAGGTAAATAATCCTGAGTTCTTTAGTATTTTTGTTTTTATTTTTAAAAAAATAGTGCTCCATACAGAAGTAGAGCTTAAATTATAATTATTAAAAAAAAAAATGATTCCTTCGCTACATAAGAGTTCTCATGTTTCAAAAACGAGAGCCAAAACCCTCAATATAATTATTAAAATTAAATTGAATTAAAGTATCAAGCCCTGTTTCATCCTCAAGCGAAAATTTAGGAATAACCAATCTTGAAATTTACGCATCTTTATAAGCAAGTTCATTCCCAAAATTAATTACTATTAATTACTTTTGATAAGGGGCCTAAGAGTTAATTTTTATCCACAGGCAGGGTCGGGGTGTCCATTTCAAAGCAAATGATGGCATTCATTTACGCACATCGTCTGGTCAGTCACAGCGAAAGATAATATGTCGTTAAGTGTCTAGAGAATTATGTTTTATTTTATTTATTTATTTCCTAAAGGGCTTATAAACGCGTCACACTGAACTACAATTTGTTTTGTATTTTGACGACTTCGTAATTGGGTTAAGCTTTTAAACCTTTTATTAGACTATGAAATTTAATTTTTTTTTATGCTAATTATTTAATGTGAAAATTTGTTGATATCGTCAAAAAACCGTTAACTCATGTCTATGGTTTAATAAATTTTCATTATTTAGAAACTTAATAATATGTAGTTTTTCATGTAGGCATAAAGGGCATGGGTCATTCCAGGTTTTACAAGTTCTTGTTCTATTTATTATTTTCCATTTAACTTTTGGTGTTTTATTCATTTCTTTTAAATGCCAAAAATATTTGGATAGAGATGTCTGATTTCTATTTCTAATATTATTGAAGGAGCTTTTGTGTTGTCTCCATCTAATTTTAAATTCATTCTTCGTTGAACCAATGTACATCCTATCAGTGTTAGGACTCTAAATGGATGAGATAGTGCATTGGTATACCACAGATTTTGTGCGGTATTTATTTTCCAACGGGCAGTCTTCAGAGTTTCTACAATTACATAATTTTTCATTATTTTGTCTAATTTTAGTTTAGGATTTTTATTAATACTGTTTTGGCCTGGGTGTTTTTCCAGGATTTTATTATTATGTTGTTTTATGATTCTTTCTAGATTTTCAGTGCAACTGCAACTTACTTTTAAGGTGTTTTTATTAAAGATCTTGCTAAGTCTGCTATTAGTAGGAAATTAAAGCTAGGGAATTATGCCCTAGCTTAATACTAACCATTTGGTTGAACGGAGGGGTATACCAAATGATTTTCCTTTTCCTGTTTTTCTTTTGGTTAGTACTATTGTTTCTATAATTTATGTTAGCGTTTTTTATCCGGTATTTTTTAAGGCTGTGTTATAAAAATTACTGTGTTGTTGGAATATTTCCTTATTAGCGGAGTTCATGCTGATTCTTTTCTCTATTGATGTGGGTATATGCTTAATTATAGATGGAGCGTGGTTTGACTTAGGGTGTACATACAAGGGATTAGTGTTAGATTTTTTGTAAGGTAGGCATGTGTTGTTCATTAAGTCTAGAGTTACGTCGAGGAAGTTAACCCTTTTTAATTTAGCATTGACTGTAGTTTTTAAGTTTACTTTTCTGAATTCACTATATATTATCTTTCTAATTTTATCTATTTTAAAATTTGTGGAGCCCGTCATCCCTGTATAGCCCGATGTCCTTAATGTCTAATTCACGGTTCGCGGTTAGATTGTATAGTATACTGCAGAGTCTAAAAGATACCATGGTGATATATATATATATATATATATATATATATATATATATATATATGTGTATATATATATATATGTGTGTGTGTGTGTGTGTGTGTGTGTGTGTGAACAAAAAGAGACAAGAGAAATTTTAAATGAATATCTAATCACAATCTGAACAATATGCATTTAAACAAAACAAAAAAAAAACCCTGAATATTACTTGCTCACTTTACTTTTTGCCAGAT
Organism: Acanthosepion pharaonis; assembly: GCA_903632075.3. Lineage (NCBI taxonomy): Eukaryota > Metazoa > Mollusca > Cephalopoda > Sepiida > Sepiidae > Acanthosepion > Acanthosepion pharaonis. Next base: position 2,559,082 of record CAHIKZ030003744.1, on the reverse strand, counting down.
TTAGAATTATGACACTGCGTTCTCCAAATGTTTTGACTGATCTTTCAACCGCTTGATGAACATTCATGAACGTTCTCAAATTTAAAAGCCTTGATAAAACAATGACATCCTTGCTTTTGTATATCAACACGTGCAACAAAATATATCCTACATTGCTTTGATAATATCCCTCAGAAGGTGAAACGCGTCGGCTATGTATAGTTTTTCCTCTTGGCCCTTATCTCCTTATACAAATACACCCTAGGAATATTTACACACACACACACACACACACACACACACATAAATACTTTAGATTTAAGATAGTAATACTATATATATATATATATATATATATATATATATATATATATATATATATATAAGTGTGTGTGTGTGGCGCGTTAGTCGGAGGAATGGCTTTTTCATTGCAAATTATTAATTATATCATATCCAAGTATTTTACAATACACAATATTTCAATCTCAATTTAGGTTTACAGTTCGTAATCATGCAATGAGAAAAGGTAACATAAACCGTAGATTTGTCTGTAGAATATTATTACATTATTGTTACATAATTAGAGTGAAATTATTAACGTTTTTTTGTCAAAATCATTTTATTTTTGGTCGTGTATTAATTTAAAATATTCCTTTTTACAGGCTTCATTTTTGAAATGGAATAAGATCATTCTAAATTTCAGAACTTTGCTATTGCCCATCAAAATGACTGGAAGAAAGCGATCTAAAAACAACAATAGAAAAGAGAGGTAACAAAGCGTAAACGAAATAGCTTCAGCTTGTCCAACTTAGGAAACTTAGCATTGCAGCCAAAGTATTCTAAAATGTTGCCAATAACAAAGGAGAAAATGAAAAATAGAGAACAACAAATCGAATATAGCATCAAAATTTATATTATTCTTGTTTATTTGTTATATAACTAAATACATAATTATCAACGTTTCCATAAAACTTGATATTTCCAGCAATAAATGCTTAATAACAATTATTATTTTACTTAAATGTAAGGTAATCCTACATTTACAATTCCTTAACCATAAAAAAGAAATGTTGATCAAAACTGCCTAAAACCTTTAAGCGCGTATTACCGCAAAATTATCAAAAGTTAATAACGCATCATATATATATATATATATATATATATATATATATATATATATATATATATTTATAGGATATTACGTTTAAACATATAGATAAACGCTACACAAATGCATCATGTTTCGATGTATATCAATACATCTAATCAGGCGTTAATAAATGACTGATTAGTACAATTTATTATGATTTCAACCACATACAACGTCTTTTCACGCGGAAAAACAAAGAAAAGAAAAAGAGCAAGAAAGAGAGACTCAAGGTACAATCTCTTTTCGGAGAAAATGAAGAATAAAAAAAGGAGTATGAACGCATAGAGAGTAGGTAACAGCGGAAATTGTTATGTTTAAAATCAGTTAAACCAATCAAAATGGCCTATGCTAAGTAAGAGGTCATGAAACACAGATTTAAAATTGTAGAAAACTTTTAATTTATTTTTTAAACAAATCTTAAGCTGACATTTCCTATGAGAAAGAAAACGTAACTCGAGACAAATCACATACCTTTCGAGTTAAAAGGTTATTTAAGAAATAAATAAAAGAAAACAAAATAATCAAACCAAAAAAATTCCTAAGGATCAAACAAAATATTTAAAATAAATGGATTAAGCAAAAACTTTTAGCATATAGATCAAATAAATAAAATAATTAAAATATATAGATCGTGCCCATTTGAATGCAACTGTTAACTTAAGGGTGCTAATCAAACAAATCAATGGAAAATGTCAGCCAAAAGCATATACCTAGAGTTTAGACTAAATATTACCAACAATGTCAGATGAATAATGTAAAAACTATACTACATCGAAACAGAACAAACTGACAGCATTTTGCCAATGAAAGGGTTGTTGCATTCACGAAAAAAAGAAAATAAAAGTAAGTCAAGTCAGACGGAATTTTTCTGCTTTACTATGTAGAAACATCTCGACGGGTGAACAAAGTTAGCAACAAGTCTATTAGAATTCCACAATGTCCTGGCGCGTGGTCGGAAGCGAACAACAACAGCCGCCGACCTGTTGCTCACGGCAGCAAATCATCTCTTTGGCGTATTTGATCAATATCTGCCGTCAGCCGGAAATTCTTGATTAAAAATAATGTAATCGGTAAGATCGCTTAACACCTGTCCCAAGTGGATATACCTGTTGGGTAAACAGCCAAAAGTAATTATATATATATATATATATATATATATATATATATATATATATATATATATATATAAAGAGAGAGAGAGAGAGAGAGAGAGAGAGAACAGAAACAGGAAATACAAAATAGGAAGTGGAGATAAACAGCCGACAACATTGTTATCTGAATCTGTTTTTATTGAATAAATAATAGACGAAATATTGATTTTCCCGCTTTTTCCTGTTCTTTATCTAGCGTTACATGTGTCTCGGCGCTTATGAGTGTTTAATCAGTTGTTCAGTGATTTGAATCGCTATTTTCTTTTTCTTTTTTTATCTGTTTCATGCTATTTATTTTTTAATATCTCTGTCTGTTTCATTCTTCGTATCGTTCGCGTGATCCGGAAATATAGGCTGCAATTGAAGGCATTTTTTCGAGGCATACCCCAGCGATATAGTCAGTAAATGTTTATAAGTGAATATTGCCGACAAGCTGTGAATAGTTACAGCTGTGTTTATGATCAAGGGAAAGAACTCGTGACATTTAAAAGCTTCTCCTTTGAGAGACGTTGCCTTTTGTACGTAATTCCTAAACAGCATCAATGTAATTATACATTTTCATTATTGATGTTGTCGAAAATAGAATAAAAACTAAGGCTAAGAGGTAAAAGTCGACATTCAGTTGTTGAAACTTTGTGGAGTTAGAAAAACAGAATTAATGAATTAAGGAAAAAATGAAAAGGCAAAACACAATGGAGACAAAAGAGAACAAATAGACAAAAAGAACGAAACGTAACTAACCAAGACTGCTTTTTATAGGATTCGAACCCTGCTCAATATAACAAGATTTTTGCTTATACAAACAAAACCCTAATTTGAAAAGTGAAGCAGTTGTTTAGCGTTAGATCGTGTTACTTTAATGCATGCGCAAAATTTAAAATCCAACCCACAGCCTGCTAATATATATGGCCCCATGTCTCATTTCAGGCTAATTTCTAACAGGCCTATTTAGTTTATAGTCAATTTATAGCTGTTTTATCTAAAATATGTTAAAACCGTCCAAAAATACACAAACAGATTATTTCTTTTTTCTCTTTTTAAACAGAAAAGAAATAATAAAAGATTGTAAACAAACAAAAATGTTATTACAGAATTAAGCAGTAATACAGAACAAATACAAGTAAAAAAAAATACCAACAATTTCTGTATAAATCAATTTTCGTTTGATCTTTGCCTTTTTTTAAAAAATTCTATAATATTTTTCAAACTTCATCTGATGAAAACTTTCGTTTGTTGTTGTAAAATATATTCACAACATTTTTTGTTGCAATGTGAATTCCTTTTTCAGTGTGTTGTTCACAAGTAAAATCATATTTTGGAAAACAAGTTATCAAAATTCTTTCAGTAGACTCTTTTGTAGCGGATTAATACTGTTTTACAATAAATTTATCTACATAGTTAAGTATAGCAAAACAAGCACAGGCGAACTCTGTCATTTGGTTAGATGGAATCGTAAGACCTTCTCAAGAAAGTAAGTTAAAGTACTGCTTCTCTGTAGCATCATCACTATCATTGCCTACCATGACCAGGGAACACATTTCACATTGAAAACGTTGAATTATTTTTTTTCTAATTTTCTCTAATAAAGAAATAGATAGTAATAGTAATTTCTCCAGAAGTAATTTGCAGGCTTGTTGAGGCGTATAGCGCAGTAGTAAGACATAATGTATTTGTTCTGCAGGAAATGAAGGACAGCCTCTTGGTTGATAATGTTTTTGGGTTTGTTTTTTTTTTTTTTGTAATTCTTTTAGAATTGAGTATGATTGTTCTTCCACCACGTTTTGTATATAGTTTGGAAAATTTTCTAAAATACTAAATTTTGTAAGTTTAGCATTATTGCCCATGTAGAAACCACTATAATAACGGTACATGGGTTCCATTGCACTGGAACTGGACGTGGAGCTTTTGGCCAATGCGAAAACATTCTTTTATAGATTGAAAATATTTTTCAGGCCCAAAGACTATTCTATAAATTAAAATATAATCTTACATTTTTGTAAGTTCAAAATCGTTAGGACAATACTTTGTTTCTTCCAATTAAGTAAAATCCATTATCGTATAACTGAAATAAAATCATTTAATTCCTCAATTTGGACTGGTCGTTGTTTTAGAGGCTTTTTGAATTCCCTTGTATTCGGCAAAAGAGACAGTTTTTTTTTATTTCTTTCTGAATATATTGTAGGTATTGGATGTAAATACCAATTCAGTTTGTTTCATTTTCCTTTCAAAATAAATTTGTCTTCAAAATGTTTCATAAAGAGAACTGAATTTTTCGTCGATAACCAATCAATACAATTAACGAATTTTATCCATTTTTCTACGAGGTCGGATTTTCCAAAAGAAAAAGAAAATGTCGATACTTTTTCACTGTTAGTAACATCCGCTAGAACAGCCAAATGCAACACATTTGTTAACCATTTTTGCTAAACAAAATAACACAACAATCTTTATAATTTAATATTTAAATGCAATGGACTATGAGGTAGAAAATGTACCTAATAGAGTTCATTTGCAAAACGGGCTGTATACGCAATTGAAAATCATAAAAACGAGGTAACTCACAGCCGTTTATAATTTGTGTATTAGTAAAAAAAAAAAATATGTATTTTAGTGTTGAAAAAAAGTCTAGGGAATTGAAATAGCGTCTGCTAAATTCTACGTAATTGTACGTTGTTAATTTACGTTTTAAGAATTCAATTTTTTAAAGTTACCTCCCTTTTAGATTAGCAATTTTCTAAGCGGCCATTCACATTGTTTTTGTTTACATTACATCGGACTGTCAGTTTGTTATGTGACATGTGGGGCCATATAATACTAGTTGGCTCATGGAGCAGTCTTCATTTATCTGGATTATTTTCCCCATCTTCATAGTTTTTTATTATATTGATTCAGCCTCACTACCCTCCGCAATAGTTAATATTCAAGGGCATTTGAACTGAACCCTCAATTGTCTTTATTTCATTGTTCTCCCCAGAGAATTACAGGATTAGTAAGCATTTTCACATTGTCGCTCTATCTCTTCTATAAGTATATTTTCAAACTACACGACCCAGAAAAATCATCTCTAGCCAGATTAAGTGACGAGCATTTGTCTCCTAAGCCACTTCCCATACAACCACAAATGTTCTTTGCTAACATAAACTCATATTTTAATATGATGCTTTTGGACTAGAATTCATATCTGGGGTCCGAAAAAATAATTTTGTCTGCGTTTTAAAGACAAATGATTTTTCGGACCCAAGAAAGAAGCACCGAAAATTAATATCAACGTCACGGCTAATAAAAGAAAGTATATGCATGTATAGCTGGCCATACGTATTCGAGGATACCTGTCTACTATGGCGGTTAGTCAATCCCTATTGAAGACGCTTGCTCAGGCGCATTTGTGTTTATTCAGCACCCACATAGCTCATTTCTGGTTTATACTGAAACTATGCTGAGCAGACTTTACTTACAGTTTCTGGGAAAGAGAGTGTTATCTAGCGTGATCAACAATTTGAACAAGGCTCCGTCCTTCTTCAGGTGGTTGGAATGTCGAACTGAACCCTTTATTTCACTCATTGGTGTAGACTGTTCTAGTTCCACGTGCCATGTTTAATGGATGTCAGTTATCAGTTATCTCCTTGTTAATTTACCTCTGAAAGAAGATAACTGATAACTGACATCCATTAAACATGGCACGTGGAACTAGAACAGTCTACCCCAGTGAGCGAAATAAAGGGTTCAGTTCGACATTCCAACCACCTGAAGGAGACCGGAACGTATAACGGCCGAAACGTTGTAATAAACATCGCGACAAAGATGAGGACAATAGTCCAAATAATGTACATAATACCTCATCTCAGAATTATGGACAGGATTTGAACAAGGTCAGCACGCTGAAGCCCTTGGCCACGATGACTTGTGACTTTGTGCTAGCACAGCTATCGACGGCCCCCAAGTGTTCTGTCTACCCATTTTCACTCACAAGGCTTGGGTCAACCCGTAGTATGGTATTCAGGCACTTTCCAAAGGTGCTGCACGTTGGGATCGACCCCTCTAGTTTGATAACATCAGGAAGTCTCCTTACTGATAACTCGACCATGTATTTTAGTGAGATTCGAACGTTCCAACCACTCGACCACGTGCCCATTAAAAGAAAGTAATATGCCATAAATTAGTTAATCGGCAAAAAAAAAGAAAATAAAAAAAAAGGATTAAGTTTTAAACAGAAGTGAATTCCAAATGATTAAATACGTAATTCCTCACAATATAAAGTCAACGACCATGAGCCTTCAGCTTCCTACCGAAAATTCAGCCTGTTTATACTATTTTCCTATCATCATTTTTGTTCTTTCTTTCTTTCTTTCTTTCTCTCTCTCACCCACATATACAGATAGACACACTTTTTGTAGTCGCCTTTTTTTTCTTTTCACCTCGGCTATTATTTCTAACAGTTTGTCTTTTAAATGAATGAGATGTCGACTGTTCGGCGAGATGCTAGAGATTGTCTATTTCGTTCTCTTTGGTCTCCTTCCATTTTCGAAATCACTGATCACTGCTTTGGTCGAACATTTCTCCTTTCTCTTTTTCATGACTTTTATCTCAAACATTTTGTGCTTCTCTTTCATTTTTTTAAGACCTTTGCCTGGGCTTGAAAACCAATCTCTAGCACATCATTACTAAAGTATTCTTAATCTGGCACAGGACCATGTGTAGCGAGTATCAAACATTACAGTAGCAGCAAAAGTTACTAGACTACTAACTATTACTATACGACGAAGGTCATAACATTTAGTGGCTGGAATTAGTTTTGACACAAGGACTCCATTATAGAGTCATCATTGAAGATTGAAGCAAAAATAATAAAATAGACTCGCTTGATAAAGATACAGTTGTAAGAGGGAGACTGAACTCACTACAGTGGTGAAAGTTTTCGAGACTAACTTGCTATACGTTGTTCCGAGGTAAGGATTCTAAGCTGATTAATTTTTGTTTTCTCTTCTTTTGCTTCTCAATTCCTTCTCCTCCACTTCAAATACTCACTGGCAATATTAAACCAAGTGTGAATAATGGAGTGCGGCACAAGGCCAGAGGATTGTTTGAGCAAATCGGCTGTGAGACTAAATTGTTACTCCAAAGCAAGTCACTCAATCATTTTCTGTCATTATTCCATTATAATATTCCCTTCTTCTTTGTCAGCCTCTTTGCGTATTATCTTTCTTTTTATAATAAATATCAAGTTTTTTTTATTCATTCCTGCTTCACTTTCAATCTTTACTTTCTTCAAATTATAATTATTCCTTCTTCTTCTTCTACTTCTTCTTCTTCTTCTTCTTCTTCTTCTTCTTCTTGCTCCCTTTAAGATGGTTTCGTTTGTTTACATCTTCTTTCTAACCATACAACTATACTCACAGTTTACACAATTTTATTCTTTTAATGTTCTTCCTCGCCCTCACTTTCTTTTTTTAACTTATTGTTACTTTTCTCTCTCTTATTGCTACTTTTCTCTCTCTTTTATCATTGCTTACTTAAGTTTTCTTTCCTTTGTTATATCGTTCACCATTTCTTCTTCTTCTTCTTCTTCGTTGCTGTCGTTTGGTTGCTACTGATGCTGCTGTTGCTGTTTGGAACTTCCCGCTTTGATCTAAACTATTTCCTTAAAAATGACTCCCCTCACACCAACAAAACACATCGAATCTCACTATCGTCTACCACCTTTAATAAAATAAACTTTTGTGCAAGGATGAAACTTTAATTGAATATTACGAAAAAAAATTTTTTAAGTGATTTAAACTAGAAAATAATCAATTAAAAAGCGTACATGAATTTGACATGCAAAAGACTACATAAAAACAGCTTTATGCTAAATAAATGTGCTTTTTCTGGTCACGTGTGTCATGAAAAAGCGTGCAAAACAATAAAGATGAAACTATGCCGCAAGGAAAGAAAAAAATGGCGCCTGTTCACGTGACCTGTCCAATGCATCTCATCTCTACCACTCATCCAATCTACTGAGCATCACTTTGTTTCTTTCCGTTACGATATTTTTCGTCTGATTTTTGTTTTATTTTTATTTTTGTTTATTTCTATTTATTTTTCTTTCATCTTTTTTTAATCTTTTTGGGGAGGGAGCATGGTTTGCATTACGTATTTTTATTATTTGCAGGGAACACCACATACCGTGTGTTTCCCATTAGTTATTGCTTTATTAAGTTAAAAGACGAGGAGGCTTCGACCGAAAAAGAAACAGGCAGGTAGAAAAAGAGGAGAATAAAAGCAGAAGTTATAACAACAATAAATAAATAAATAAAAAAGAAAGAAACGTTTAATGGAGAACGCTGGGTAATCGACTTGAGTTCAATCTCGCTTAACATCGATGTCTGCCATTTTTCATGGTTCTTCTTCATCTGTTCTTTTCAATTCGCTTCTTTTGTATATTGACTTATGTCTTTATTTTGCTCCTCGAGAACCGGCAAATTAAATTTGATTGCCTCCAAGTTGCTATTTCGAAAGACTGACAAGAAGAAAAAGGAAAAAAAAATAGCCTGATGAGTTTGTTTTTCAGTGAATCTCTTCTTTTCTAGATTATTATGTTTTATGTCAATGGCGCAAATTTCCATCCCCACTTCAAAAACACTCACTATCTAGCATTCCAACGTTTTGCGAGTCACTCAAACAAAAGAAAATTCTATTAGCAAATACAGGAAAAAGTGTATATAATACAGTGGGGAGAAATAAATATTTGTACACTTGCAAAATATTTATTATAGAAAATTCTGAAACTTATATTTACTTGGAATTGATATGAGAGATATAAAATTAACAATTACTAAGAAAAATACATATTTTCAAACCTACTATATAGAATAAAATATGAACTATAGTAATGGCGGTTAAAAGCATTCAGACACATTGATTTCATATTTTCTTCTCATGGTTTGCATTTACAGTTCAGAAGTGTTTTCGTAACTACTCCCAAGCACTTGGCAATATGTACTTTTTTCGTCACAAACAATCTTCAAATCAGTAATGTTTCTATTATTCTTTGATGAATTCGATCTTACAAGCTTCGCCATAAATTTTCAATTGGATTCAAGTCAGGGGATTAACAAGGCCACAGAAATACCTCTACATTGTTCTGAATAAACCATCTACGAATTACGTTTTTTGAAAATATCAAACCCTGTTCAAATTTAAGCTGTTGTAATGAAGATAAATCTGCTTTCAACAAACACCGATACATCTCTCCATCCATAATTCCTTCAGACACGTAATGCACCTGCGTAGCATTGAAAGAAAAACATCCCTAAGTATGGATTAGTGCTTTACTGTTTGGATGGTATTCTTCTATCAGAAGCGCATCCATTTTTTCTTCGTACATGACGAAAAGTTAGATTTTCCTTTCATCCGACAAAAGATTTTAGAGTTCTTTAAATGATCACAAACAAACTTTATTCGAAGATCTCAGTGTCTTCATTCAAAAAAACCTTTTGCTGGGTACAGTTTTTCAACATATGTACACTGAAAGTATAACTCTTTTAGTCACCAGTGTTTCAGTTGTTTATCATTTATTTTTGTTCTTCTTTCGAGTTACCATTGGATACATTTTGACTTTTCTTAGCATTTTCCAAAATAACCTGAATAATTTTTCCTTGGAGCGCCATGTCAACGAAGAGTTTGTTTTTTTTGTTTTTTTTTGTAAACTCCTTTACAGTAATCGATTCAATAATAGTAACATGGATATGTAATATGTGTGACTCAAACCTTGATTAAATTTCTTAATTGCATCGTTACTTTATTTGCACGTGAATTCGTTTAATTACAGTTTCACTGTAAGAAGGTGAATTACGACTGTGATGGAGAATCATAATCCAATCAAGTATTGATAAATGATTCAAACTATTTTTTTGCAGACGCAGAAAAACCTAGACCTGTATTCATTTTTAAATAGCATTGTTAAGACACATTTTTAATGATAACCGGTCAATATTTAACGTACGTAACTGAAAAAATATGTTTTTCTTCAAAAAGTCGTATTTTTTCTTGACACCACCATCATTGCATAATTCCAGACTCTTTTTATTGTTTTAAAAAGATATTTTTAGAATTTTAATAAAAGCCAATTATTATGAGACTGGATATATGCATTCTCATTTTTTTCTCAAGAATTGACAACAAAAGAATGAAACACTATTTTATTGGATTGTTTATTTACAAGAATAATTTTATATAAGTACAAGTTTATAACTACAGGGTGTTTCACAATTGTTGAAACAAAGTAGCGGCCTCTCAGATGGGAAGAGCTCGAAGAGTGTGAGGACCATGATGAGGAAAAACAGTGGTTCCACCAGGATAGTGCTCCTCCTCACATTGCTAATGTTACCTTGGCATGGCTCCGTGAAAAGTTTGGAGATCGTCTCATCAGCCGAAGTGAAGCTGAAGTAGAATGGACACCTCACTCACCTGACCCCCCACCACCAGATTTCTTCCTCTGGGGGTTCCTCAAGGGCAACATTTACCAGGCCAACCCTCATACCATTGCTGCATTAAAGGCAGCCATCACTGAGAAGATTCAAGCAATCACCCATGAGGAATGGACACGCTTTGTCAACAACTTTGCATTCAACAGTGCCTTTAACTGAATGGTGGATATCTGGAGCATGTACTCTGTAGAGCTCCTCTTGACATTTTTGGTTCATGTTTTAAACTAAATGGTTTCAAATCCAGAAATGTTATCCTTTTACCTTTCAATAAATGTAATTGCCATTACTGTATCATTTGTGGTCCTTGATTTGTGCCCGATCATTTTGTTTCAAAAATTGTTAAACACCCTGTGAAACAACTACAATGCAATATTCATTATTTACAAGAAATAACTATAAAAACAATATGTCTTATTCATCAATTTATAAAAATGTCTGTCTGTAAAAGAACAAGAAAATAAAATTAAACACATAACGGCGAGTAACTAACTATAAAATGTAAAAAAAAAAAATGTATTTTCCGATAACGACCAAACATCGTGTCGTCACTCTGCAGTTCTTGCAAAAAGTTCTAGACGCAAAATGCGAACTGCATTAATATTATATAACTTAAAGTTGGGATTCTAATTCAAAATTTAATAGAAAGATAAACGACAAATCAAAAACATTTTTCTATATATTTGGAATATATAATAGATATTTTAACAAGAGCTACATCTTAGGTACTTGAACATGGTCAAGAATTTAAATTAGTTTAGTACTGTTTACAAACAAATAATTTTTTTATTCAATTTGCATAATTTTTTACCAAACGGGATTCAATTGAAATATGCTGAAAAATTATTGATTTTTATGGGAAGAGCCAGTATTTATCTTGTTATAGTATGTAGCAAATTTATAAAGGTTTCTCACATTGACTAAAATCTTTTTTAACTATTTCACCCCAAGCAATGCGATACTGCCACTAAGACGCCAGTGTTTATTGAGGGTGAAAGAAAATGAAAAACTTTAGTGAGGAGAAAGGACAATAACAGAACAATTTTCAGAAAGCCGGAAGATGGCGACCGACGTTACATTTACATTTTTGAAGAATGTAGCTGACAGGAAAGCAAAATGAAAGAGATTTTCACAGGCAAGTGTGAGAGAAAAAATTATTAGATTAGAACATACGGTTACATCTGTGGTTAGTTCAACAATAAAATATTGAGACCTATTTGTCAATCTAATAGTACGATTAAAGAGGAGAGCTCATAAGAACAATTGGCAGTAAAATGTTTATAGAAAAATCTCAGGGAAGCCACCTCACGGCGGAGAAGTGACTACTTTTGAAATGTCAGGTCAGAGCATCACATACATTTTTTTTTTAGAATTCGTTGAATTGAAGTCCTTGAGATATTTCTTAACTTTTGACAATCTTCTGATAGACATTTGCAAGATATTCTCATGGTGTTCACATACATCGGTTACCATTTTGAAATGGCTGCTATAAAGTTGTTTGTGCATAGCCTCTGCGGGCAAGACATTTAACGCACAAAATATTTTCATCTGGAAAATAATTTTATTAAGCAAGAACATAATCTTCATTATCGAGATTAAATGTAATTCACGTAAAGCATTGGTTTTAACTTTAACTCATTAATACCAATTCTCCTATCTTTGGTATACTGGACATGAATAGGTTCGAAATTATAATTAATAGTGGATTTTTATTTTTAACATTAATACCGAATTTTAACTTGTTCTTTTAATACTTTAAATATACTATCTTGTTTCAGTACTAATTTAATAAGAAAAGTGAGGTAATTTAATAAGAAAAGTGAGGTAATTTAGATTGATTGTTTGTATTTTAATCGCAAAGAACTCATAGTAATTATATCCACTTTTTATTTAAACAATGTTTTTCAGGTGAAAATTGTGATCACGAAGTTTTCGGTGACATACAAATGCGTTATTTAATTTTAAGATAAGGGAATTGGAACTCGACTCTCTTAACACTTCCAACCACACATCCAAGTTTACAACATCTGGTATTCACAAGCGGTCACCCATCTAGGTACTGGCCAGACTGGACGTTGCTTAATTTCGGTGATCGCATGAGAACCAGTGTGACTAATTCACGTTCGGATTAGCAGACAAAGGTTATTCGTTTCTTTATTTTTCATTACAGAATGGATTTGATTCTAAAAATCGAAAAAGAAGCACGCTAATACACCATTGAGAGGAGGGGGAACATAAATGCACTGTTACTTAAAATATATTAAATAAAATAATTTAAATATTAATTGCATAAAAATCATTTAATCACTTTCGTTTATTAGACATTAAATTACGTCACTTAGCGTCTTCCATAATTTACTTAGATATTTCAGTCAATCTGAAGAATATTTATGAGCCTCTAACTAACAACAATTTTACTTTTGTTTATAAACACTTGTTGCAAAGTAAAAATCCTTACATTTGCCTTTATAAAAAAATCTATCAGAGGACGAAAGATATCGGCTACGATAACTTTTCGTTTTGTCGTTATCCACATGCACACACGCTATATATATATATATATATATATATATATATATATATATATATATATATATATATATATATATAGGCATATGGCGAAATTTTAAAATTATCATCCCGATGAAAAATCACTTACACGCAAAAAAAAAAATCTCATATCTGGTCATTTGGTAAGATTTTGGAGAGTGGATCGATTCAGAAGCTTTTTAGACCTTACCTCGGATATAGAAATATATAGTTATCAGTATTTCATTTAATAAACGATTTACCTATTTCTCTTGCTCTCGATTGCATCATGCTTTATTTTATTTAGTCATTTTGTTATTTTTTTAATTTCTGTTTTTAATTTATTTATTCGTTTTTTTTTAATTTAAAGAAAACATCCAAGAAAGAAATGTAATTCTATATTTATAAATATTCGTTTTTCACAACTTTTATCTCGAAGAGGCCTCTGAAAAAAACAAAAAACAAAAAAAACAGACAGGTCTTTAATAAATTATTGCTTCTTGAAAAAACAAACTTGGTGTGTGTGTGTACTTCCACTACTCTTCTCAATACCTTGCCACCCGCATAAGAACACATTCTTGAGGCAATGTTGGTAGAGCCGTGAATACTTAATATAAAGAAATCTCCCTTTTTTTTCAAGACAGAATTTTTCATTTGACGATGTGTTTGAAGTCTCATCTCTCGATAATGTTTTCTGTTTATTCTTTTTTTTTAACTCAAAAACTTTACAACTGTCTTTTATTCTTTTTTTTTTTAAATTACTTTTTCGTTATTATTTGAAAAAGTGTCTTGTCATGTGTCCAGGCGGCTGTACTCTTTCACATTTGACTTTACAAAGTGTTTTTACCACGTTTAATTTAAAAGGAAATTCAGCTAAAATCGTTTGAAAACGTTTTATATATATATATATATATATATATATATATATATATATATATATATATATATATTCTGAGATAAGGAATTATTAATTTCATAGATGAATCCATTTGAATCAGTGTTCTCATCTTGGCTGTTAAAATCAACATTTTTCATTTATTGTCTTCTCCGACTTCTTTTTTTCTTATCTTTGACGTCCTCATTCCGTTGTCTATTCATTACGTTCCATTACGTGTCAGTTAATTCGTCCTTGGGATAAGCCTTTTTTTTATTTTTGCCCATTGAATCAGAATGTATTTCATTGAGATTGAACTCACGAAAAAACAGTGTATCTCGGTTATTTCGCAGTAGAAAGCTAAAACTTGTCTGTTTATTCCGCATAAAAGAAATGCTGTTAATTTCTTTTAATTTGTTCCTTACGATGAGAAAACAATTCCGGATAATGAATGAATAGCCTTTTAAAGTTCGTTAATCTGAAAAAGAAATGTAAAAATAACATTCAATCCATTAAATATATTTTATAGTAACAAGTTTCTGGTCGCCTTGTCAGTTTACAAACAAAGCAACAAAGATAGAAGCATTAACTCGAATGATTTATATAAAATAAGTGATTGATGTTTGCGTTACAAGGAATTGATACAAGGGCTAACTGAACAAGTCACATGTTCAATAGGGGACATATTTTTTGGATTGTGCTGGCTAGGGAAGTCGTTGAACATCTTGCAGTGAATATTGGACAACATGGGTTGTAATCGCTTTACTCTTGTAGAAATGGTTCTAGAACACGTCTTAAACAATGTTCTGGACGCATATACCGCTATTCAGCGTTCACTTTACGAATAACAAAGGCGAATGAAACATGATACCAGCAGTTAGGCCTGCTGGCCTTGGGCGATCTCCACGTCTGTGTCGCACAGGATAAACGACAATCACTAACATCAAGAACCTGATCAACAGCTATAGGAACGTTCATTTGACCCCTGTTGCCAAGATCGAAGCACCGCCGACGCATCACGTCCAACATGTACATCAATTTTCTAAAATAACCATCCAACTTATAGATCTGATCCTTACCAAACGAATCTTCGGAGCATGACACTTGTTTGCACTGGAGTCTTTCATTACACTAAACCTTATGGCAGCACGCGTCACTGTCTAAATCTCAAATACAGATGCTGATATGAGTGTTACTTGACACAAGATGACAGAAGACTAAAAGTTTCATCACAATATCCTTTAGGGTGTCGCAATTTTATTTTCGTTCAGTGTAGCAAACATAACGGAGACATAGATTAGTGCGCCCAAATTTCACTTGACAATCTAAACGTGTCCTTGGTAAAAAACAATTTTAAAATCGATTTTTCACCATTTTTTAATGTTTTTGCTTCAGTATTATTAATTACGGAACTCCTCCAAGAAAAAAATGGACAGAAAACTGATTTTAAAAATGCCTCAAAGATGGAAACGGTATTTTCAATGGAATTAAAGAACATTTCTTCGCGTTTTGCATTCCAATTGAGAACAGTGACTGCAATGCTGCTGGATATCATTAATTTTTTAGCTAGTTGAATTGTGCGGAAGCGTTCTGATGGATTCAAGTTTATTGGCAAGATGATTGGTTGTCCTATTTTGAATCTGGGGTGGCGAATATCAGAGAGTATTCAAGGATATTAAAATTTCCAACGATAATTTCATGGCCTCATCTTCATCTAGATCTGTGTCACGGATTTGGCATTAGCTAAAGAGAAGAGGAACCAAAACATCTACTTTATATCTTAACATTGTTCAGAAACATATGATTAATTTAAAGAAGAAAGATCTCGGCATTATTTTGATGAGTTCAGTTTTAAAAAAAGCCCTGAATATGTGAGCTAAATTTATTATGTTTGCTATCAGTGAGATTCGAAATCACAATCAGCATCATTCGCATATCGAGTGAGATAAATTCAGATGTGTGATACTTTTATTTATTAACGAATGGAGTTATAATACTCGACACAGTGTGGCTTCCAGGTGTAATTTTTATATTTATTACTGCTATTAAAAATGGGAGAATGATAAAAAACTAAAAATGAAACTAAATTAAAAATAAAAAGAAATTTGAAAAAAATGACATTTCTTTTTTTCACTCCTAAAAGACTATAAAGCCAATAAGAGGTTAGAGATTAGAGTGTGAGAGAATACGAGAAAAAGAAAACATTATTAAGAAGAGAGAAGAATAAAAAGCAAGAATAAAGAAGACAGATGATAACGATTGATATTGCATTTAAATTTTAAAGATCAAAGTTGGGAAGCAAGAATCAGGAACACCTGATTGGTTCTCGTCCCACTCTCTTCAGGGCTGGACTGAAGAAATAAAATAAATGTGCATCGCAATTAAAGGAAAGAAATATTGTAAATGGGCATAGAATAAAGAATTAATAATATACACATATATGCATATATATTACAAATTACATTAAGACCTATCAGCCACTCCTTTTTTTTAGTAATGTTCACGCAATACTAGACCGAAGAACCACAAAAAGTAGAGGGTTACTGTGTGGTGTTGTATGAGCTTAAGAAAAGGCAAGAAGTGAAGTTCTTAGGTTTATACAAGGAAGATAACAGCTAACTTAAGATTTGAAGAAGTCAAAATTGAATTAGTGAATAACATTTCAGAGTTCAGTCGGAGACAATAAAAGTATAGTGTGGTAGTTGACGTCAGAAACCTAGCCGGGGACGTAATCCTAATCAGGAAAAAAGTGATAAACCTCTACTCCTGTTCAAAAGACAGGGAATGAGTAAGAACCTGTCTCCTCTTATTGGGGGAGAAGAAAAAATAAAATAAATAATTAGGGAATAAAATTTTACATTTCAAGCGGAGATGTTAAGAATATAGACTTGAAGTAAAATTTAGTAGGAAGTGGAAACTCAATCCTAAGCCGGAAACAAGACATAACTCTCTACTTCTGTTCACAAAACCAGAGAAGTGTGTGAACCGGATGATAGGCGAACCTATAAACTTTTATTGGTAGGTAAGGGATAAAAAAAATGAACAAATAATTAATTAGTGAATAAAAATAAAATAAAATTTCAAAGTTCAGGTGGAGACGTTAGAAGTATTGATTTGAACTCGAAAGCCTATTTACTCCTATTGGGAGAGAAAACAATAATAATAATAATAATAATAATAATAATAATAATAATAAGTGAATAAAATTTCGAAATTCAGGTTGAAAATATAGAAGTACAGAGTTGAAGTAGACCCTAGAAGGAACGGGAAACCCAATTCCACGCAGGAAAATGTAAATAAATTATAAATAAAAATAACGGCAATTAACTCCGAATATATGCTTTAGGGTAGATTTAGTTATAAAACTGACAGTATGTTATTATCTATTAAATTTTAACATAGTATTAGTTCAAATATTCTCTATCAAAATAAAATCCAGCAGAGAATTAATATTATTTGAACATTTTTTTGTGCGTAAAAAAAGACAATGTACATTAAATATGGCGACATATGCGTAGAATTAAGTCCCAAATTTGCTCAGACTGTTTAGACTAGAAAAAGATGATGACAAGCTAAAATATACATTTACCCATTAAAAAATGAATACACTTAAATAAATAAAATCACTTGATGAGGGAATAAACAAAATAAAATTATAACAATATGAGAAAACTTCTCTGTCCTCTCCGCCATTGATTCACGCTACTCAACCATACGGCCAAATGGAATCACATACAATATCCTAGAGATGCTTTACTTGAATTTCACTCCCCTAACACTTTCACTTTTTTCCTTTCATCCTTTCTGCTTACAAAGAAAAGGCTGAAGAGATGGAATGAATATCTCAACCTTTTAAATGAAATTCTGAATGCGACCGGCATATTTTTTTATGTATTTTTTTAATGCCCATATCCGTTCGCGGCGTGGTCTATCACTGCTCTCCATAGATTCTTTTACTTTATTATCTATGAAATACCATGATTTCTTGGAAAAGATAGTGAAATACTTTCCTTATTGCATTCTCTGTAATATATCCAGAGTAATCCTTTTCATGGACTGGCTACCATTCAAGGATAAAGAGCTCAGTCTACTCTGCTTTTTAAACCTTTTCTGGTGGAGGGGAAAAAGAGATAGATTTATGCGCCTATCAATGGCAATTGGGTGAATGCGGAGGCAATAGGCTAAGCCTGAATTCGAAACCGGTTCACTGATTCCACTTTCTGGGTTGATAACCTCTGCGTGTGTATGTGCCTTATGAGATTTTCTTGTCATTAAATTGGTAGCAGGCGTATCATTTTTGTCTCTGAAATTAATGAGATCACTTGCCTATTTTTGACAATTGTCCAACTGTTATATCTGTGACTGGATGCGGTATCCATATCGTCAGATGTTCTATTCTACCTTTATTATACTTCGGATAAAACAAGTTAATTACTTGTAATGCGTATGTTTTCTGAATTCATTGGATTCGTGGTATTCTGAGAAGTTCTACTTTGGTGCCTTGAATAGTTAAGCTTTTCACTTGGTCTTAATACCCATTCAATCTTAAAGCTGTGATCTTCAATGACTGATTTGCGAATCTCGTACTATCTCGTAAGATGAACAGTTCTCGGGGGACTCGTAATTTATATAGAACTCATTTCGAAGAAAACTGATATTTTAATTCTAAATTAAATACATAGATGTATAACAATAAAGTTGGCAAGAAAAAGATAGTAGTAGTCGTGTGATAGTAACCTAAAGATATAGCAAATTAATGTTAATTAAATTATTGATATTTATTATTAATTGGTAATTTTTCGTAGAGAACTTTTCAGGCATTAGATTAGCCCGTCACTTGAAATTACCCTGTATCAATTCATTTTTTTCAAATATGCTAGATTTTTTTCTGATCATAGCCTTACTTGTATATTCTTAATTTTCTTCTTTATCCCTTCCAACGTTCGTTGTCCGTTCCTGTTTTTATCTAAATTCTATAGAAACATGGATTATTTTCATATGCGAAAAATAAATAAGAATAGACAATATTTTCTATTGCAACCTTACTTTTATTGCTCTGTCTGTCCATAGAAAATTTAATACATCGCAATATTTATGCCTTTCATCTGATATTCATAAAGCTGTTTATTCCTTCCTTCATCTCTAGCTTTTCCCATTTTTCTATAATTGTTTATATACAACGGACCTTCTGAAAGCGAATCCTTCCGATTTATTTCTACGGAAACTGCAACAGATACAGGAAACCCAATAACACTGCTGGTCATCGTAAATTTTCTGCTATGCATTTTCACCAGAAATGAACCGAATATTGCATGACGTATTCGTAAAAATCTACACGAGTGGAGGCAATCCACGTTTTTTAAAACACATAACATAATTCGTTGTTGCCACTGCTATAACGTATTACCTATAGCTACCGCCTAACTGTGCTCATGTTCAATGTTTGGTGTCCATAAACGTTCAACAAGCAACGATGAATATTAAGGGATTCAATATTTCCGCGTAGAAGAATTCAATGATCATCATCATTATCATCCTTCGACCTCCCTGTGATTGGTCGGAACCTCATTAACAATCCCTTTCCACACTGCTCAGTCATGCAATTACCGTCAGCAGATCCCCAATGTCCAGTCCTATGTCCAGAGCTATTGTGTCTGGGAAAGTCAGCTTTCGTGAGAAGACACCTCCGGAAGGATGCCATAGAAGTAAGGATGAGACGATCTCTCCGCCCGCTTGCGAAAGTCGTCTACTACTATATTCAATGAATCACGGTTACTTACACACGTTCATACCATACGCTATTTTGTCAAATTGTTAGTCAGATGCAATCTATAATAAAGCAGTAAGTATTGGTTGTTAACAGAAAAGTTCCCCGTCTGCTACGATAAAAAAATTATTAAAATGGGAAACAGTATTTTCGAATTATCGTTATATATATATATATATATATATATATATATATATATATATATATATATATATATATATATATATATATATATATATATATATATATATATATATATATATATATATATATATATATATATATATATATATATATATATATATATATATATATATATATATATATATATATGTTCTTTACTTATTATAAAGCGCAGATTGTGTGTGTGTGTGTGTGTGTGTGTGTGTGTGTGTGTGTGTGTGTGTGTGTGTGTGTGTGTGTGTGTAACGTTTATATATTGGATCGGATTTCCTACATTTTTCAACTGATTTCAAATAAAACTTCACAGGACTACATAAAATTACCTTGTGGTGGTTCTAACAGCGCCAAAATGGGAAAAAATATAATTGTTTTTTTGCACAAAATCAATTTGGAAACACGATTAAGAGACATCGTGAAAATGGAAGGGGACAACTTACATCGGGTTGTTTGGGTGTGTGGGTTCCTTTAAATATGGGGAGCGGATTTCCTATTTTTTCAGCCGATAAAACAAAACTTCACTTTTTTTTTTTTTGGCAGGTAGTGTTTCTTATTCTCTTGCACACTTTTTTCTTTATTTTTAACATTCAGAATGCTTTTAAAAATTCCATTTACAAGACAATTATTTATAATACAATTCTATTCAATCAGGAGACTCATAACGATTGAAAACAATGTTTTGTTTGAGTTTGGGTTTGACTAATTCGTAAAAAAAAAAAAAAAACTAATTAAGACATGCGTGTCCGTCAACCTTAAACAATAATCTAACGATCTCTACTGATTGTACGAATACAAACATCGGAATAAATACTTTATCTTTAGGGAAAGATAATGAAATCTAAACATACACAAGTCCTAAATAAAAATAATAACCGGAACGGCAAACTACTTTAAATACACACGGTGTCCAATTTTTTTTACTGTATTCAATAAGTAAAAATCATAAATTGTAAAAGATTATTATTACAGAAAGGCTACTAAATGAATAAGATTTGTTAGATCATAATTAATAAACCCAAATAAAGTTAATATTTTTTTTGTATTAGAAACAACGAGTGGAAAATATATTCAAATCAGAATTCTAATTATGAATCACCACAAGCAAAATATGCAATTTTTTTTACTGTATTCAATAAGTAAAATCATAATTTGTAAAACTAAAAGATTACAGATAGGCTACCTACATTTTTCAACCGATTTCAACAAAACTTCACTTTTTTTTTTTGGCATGTAGTGTTTCTTATTGTCTTGCACACTTTTTCTTTATTTTTACATTCAGAATGCTTTAAAATTCCATTTACAAGACAATTGTTTATAATAAAATTCTGTTCAATCGGTAGAGACTCATAACGATTGAAAACAATGTTTTTGTTTGAGTTTGACCAATTCGTAAAAAAAAAAAAAAAAAAAACTAATTAAGACATGCGTGTTCGTCAACCTTAAACAATAATCTTTGTCAATTTTATTTTTCAGTCTTTATGATGGTGGATACTTGATCTATCTCTTATTGTTATATCCCCGGGCAACGCCGGGCTACTGCTAGTATATATATATATATATATATATATATATATATATATATATATATATATATATATGTGTGTGTGTGTGTGTAAAAGGAATAAAGACAAAAAGTAAATTTTTCTTTACCAACGCGTTTTGTCCTCTGATTCAAGGGTTTTATTTTGCAACATGTATTTATAAATATGAATAACAATAACAACAATTACAACATTTTCTCACGTTTATTAGACATTAAATTACATCACTTAGCACCTTCCATAGTTTACCTTTACTTTCACAGTTATCCTTATGGATATTTTTGAGCGTTTTTAAATTTTAAAAAGCTAACAAAATATTTACTTTTGATTATAAAAATATTATGTAAAATAAAATTTTTTACATTTACCTTGATAAAGTCCATCAGAGGGTGAAATGTGTCGGCTAAGATAAGTTTTCCTTTTTCTCCTTATTTATATTGTCATTTTACATATATATATTTTAGTTATATCTGAAATTTTGCACCTTATAACGTGGGACGGGGGCGGTGGATAAGAATAGTTAGGAATGTGTGGAGAGCCATGTTCGCATGTGTCCTGAAGGGACGCGGTACCTAGAGGAAGAAAAACGATATGCATACTTCTGTTTATAAATACACGGTAAGATAAAATCCTTACACTTACTTTGATAAAGTTCATCTGCGGACGAAGAGCAGACGTTCGTAAAGAAAAGTTTCCCTTTTGTTTTTATTCATATTGTCTTTTTATTTTATTTACATCTAAATTTTGCACACACACTGGCACACATATGAATACCATATATATATATATATATATATATATATATATATATATATATATATATATATATATATATATGGTAGGAAGTTCCAAATGTATTAAGTCATTTTCATTGATAATATTTATATATTTGTACATAAATTTATTCAGCCATGTACCATTTCGTTCCACTACTTTTCGCCATCTTTGAGACAGCTTCACGATTCCAACCTCCAAGAATTGTTCTAAGCTAAGTAGTTTTAATGAAGTTATTCCCATTAAGAGATGTTTTTTGTTGTGATCGAAATAAGCCACAATAAAAGAGTGCATGCTCAGCTGAGTATGGCGAGTATCGTCAGAGATCCCAGCCAACCTGTTCCAATTACAGCCGGGTCTGACGTGAAGTCAATCGTTGTTCTGATGCAAGACAACACCCTTCCGATTCGCCAATGCTTTTCATCGGTTGCAACCTTTTATGTGTTGCAATTGGGAACAGTACTTGTTCAACACCTTATTTTGCAGAAGGATCTCATAATACACAATGCTCTTCCAGTTCCACACAGCATCATCTACCGATGCATATTGGCTTTTAGAGTTGATAACGAAGGCCCATTTCGTTTTCAGAAATTCACTTTTCATCACCTGTGATCATTCTTTTAAAAAAATGAGTCATTTCTTTTGCTTTTGAATCGCTTATAGAAATGCGATTCCTTCATATTTTTTTCCGTTAAATCTTGAAGCAGCCAAACCTCGTTAAGATTCACCTGTCTATGGCTTTCAAATACTTTTCAACGCTCATCTCAGATACGTGGAATATCTGATATGAGCTGAAGTCTCGTATCGTTTGACCTGAATTATTTTGAATCAGTGTTTCAGTTTGGTTATCATCAATGACTGCTGAAACGTTCTCAATCTTTTCAATGAAAAATTACACTTCTGAATTCTTACAATCAGTAATCTAAGCTATGACACCATTTCCATAAACAAATCATTTTTTTCTTTTTGTACATTGCTTTTTGTTTTTGAAAAGAACATCGAATAATGAAAATGCATCTCATTTTTCTCCATTTCCACTTTTAATGTAAAAACATTTCACATTCCCGTTCCAATCTCATCCTTTTATATAAAATTCTGTGACTTCCGTCCATCCGTCCTACACACCCTCTAAAATAGCCATGCATTAAGCAATCGAAACCAAATTTTGGAGAAAAGTGCAAACAAGTAAGGTGAGTACAAAGTACAGTTGGTTTTAATACGTAGCTTAATACAATAAATTTTCGTTGATTTTGGGGGAAGAATTAAAAGTTTTATTACTTAACATAGAAAATACTTCCACTACTTCAAAAACAATTTAATGATTAAAATAACAAATACTGTTTTTTGTATATCTTTTCTTTAAGTTTTTATATACAAGAATCAAGTTTCCATTTCGCACTGCGTTTGCAAGAACTATAAACAAATCACAAGGCCAAACCCTTGAAAAGGTTGAAATTTAGATCCAGAAAGAAGTATTTACTCATGGTCAGTTGTATGTTGCATGCTCAAGAATAAGAAATCCTTAGAATTTATTCTTCGCTGTTGACAAAAGAAAAAAAGTAAATTTTCTTTAAAAGTATTGCTTACCTATAAAATTAAATTAAATGAAAAATTATTAAACCTATTAAAGTAGGGTTTTTTGGCAAAGTATTTTCCCAAACAAATCAGCTTATTCAATTTTAATCGATTGGTTTGCGAAATTGAACAAAACGTAGAGTATATAAATCTTGACAAAAAATGTGCTATGGTCCAATATCCTCGCACCACAGTTATGGTCCAAGGTTAGAACCAAGGAAGAACAACACCAACACAAGAGTAGAATAACAAAGATATATTACAACAGAAATATAGTACAAGAAGTTGAAGGTGTTAGTAATGACTGTCCGTCTGGTTTAGAGTAAACTAATATTGTCTCGACTCGTTGCAACATTCATTGTATTTAATATCCTACCCACGAGGAATATATGTGGCACGAGGCCGAGATTAAAGTGGGTTTCTCCGGACCCGTAGGCTCGGGCAAAAATATAGCCTTTGAACCCGCCTAGACGGGTTCAGAGCCTGTCTACCTCCCCGGACGAAACCTTGCCCTTCGGCAAAGCTTCGTCCGGGTTCCTCTCTGCCAAAGCAGAGAGTTCGACAGTCATGAACTGGTGCTCGTTGCACCATTCATTCATTATACCTCTTGAGAGGCGCAGTATATATAGTGTCAGGAAGAGTCAATTATCGTTATAGGTAAGTTCCCTTAGCAAAATGTTGGCGATAACTTCAACAATACTAAATGCTGTGAGGTTACTTTGATACTGTAAGATTCTTCTATGGAAAAAACGCGTTCAATATTCATAAATTTCGGTCACGTGGGAAACGAAATCGCGTGTTCAAATGCCACCCATTGAAAAACATCAGGAACTTTTGGCCCACTACAACACCCCCCCCCACACACACACACATAATATATAACCGTTTTCTTTTACTTATTTATCTCCTAATTTTCTTCCTTCATGTACAAATCTCGCGCCTTCATTTTCTTGCTTATCTCACTGTCTTCCCAATTATCAATAAGATGTGTAACTGCCTCTAAATACTAAGTTATGGGGATTGGACAGATACTACACACTGATCCTGATCCTCGGTAGTAAACATAACAGACTTACGAGCAAGGGAAATACTATTATAGATAGGTCATCGCACAATTACAAACTACAGATACTTGATATATATTCCTGTAAAGTGCCGCTCCTCGTCTGTACAGTTCTAAAATCTACCTTTCCAAGTTAGACACAAATTTAAGAAAAGTACAAGATTCATTACACTCTGGGGAGAAAAAAGGGAGATAAACTAAAATGAAGACATGATATTGAAGACGTGGAAAGAAGGAAGTAAATTCAGCAAAACTGCACAACCATGTAAGTTATATGTTCAATAAAGAGCGACGGATCGTAACATCAATGAATTTACACTGTGAGACGCCGGAGAAAAGGGAAGAAGAAATAAGTTACAGGTTGTTTGGAACGAATTTCTTTACTTGTTCTTGCTTGAATGGCAACACCTCTCATTCGTTCTCGCTGATTATCGTTATTCCAACCGCAAAATATTTTTTTTGCTACTTCCTGCCAAAGTTTGTGCCAGAATTTTATATATAAAAAAAGAACAGGTTTTCTTTTTAAAAATGCTTTCCCTCCTGAACTGCATCCAACAAGATAAATCGATTTGATGTCATACGCCTTGTACAGTGTATTTAATGCTTTAGCCCAGAAACCAAAGCTGAACTTTGGGTCATCACTTACAAAAGACTATTGGAAATTCGCCTGCAGACAAATTTACTAGCAAACGCATACACACAAGCGGGTGAGTGTGCACGGGTGCGCGCGTACATACACACACACACACACACATACACACATACACACATATATATATCACTTTAAACATTATTTTTAGTGGATACTCGTATTTGAGTAGACGCTCCGTTTATTTATTAAACAGTATCTTTATTTTATTTTCGTCTACTGGCCTGAATGTTCGAGAAATCTTATTACAAAAAAAAAAAAAAAAATGCACTCTCCGATAGTATTTGAACCTGTGTCCCCCAGGGCAAAGGAAGCTACCGTTAAGCCCAGCACGCCTTGGCCACGAAAAGCAGTCGGTCAGGCGAAGCTAAATTTAGTCCCTTCAAGCGAAGTTTTCATATCTACACAATTCATACCGTTTACAATGATAATATATATATATATATATATATATATATATATATATATATATATATATATATATATAGATAAGGGTATATTTTTGTATATCAGAACAGGATTGAGGAAATTGCAAGACTAAATGGAGGAAAAGGTTATTTTGACGCGTTTCATCCGTTAGGACTTCATTGGACTAGGTTTGTTGACGTTGTTATGACTACACATGCGCATGAACGAAAGGTGCTGGTAGTTTCAAAATTTTAAAGAATTTTTTTTTTTGCAGTCTAGCCAAATTCATTTATATGCTTATTCTTTTTCTTTCCATCATATTTGTTATTAAATATCCGACATTGTGATAACAGAAATTCTGCCAAGAATGGTGAAATGTTGTAAGAACCTGGACGTAAATTGACTGTGGCTGAAGTTGCGATTAAAGCACTTTCTAGACATTTTCGCCTTAGTAAATTATTTTTTCTTTTAATTAGAGTAGCATTCTCTATGTCAAAATTGTCGTCAGTTTCGTTACGGTGAATAAGCAATGTGTTTTGCGAGCTGTTTTTTTTTTTTTTTTTTTTTTTAATGTCACCTTTGTCGTTTTTATAAACTTCTTGAGGTTCACCAATATATTCTTTCTGGCAATCCTTGCATAATCATATTCAATGCAAAACAAAAGGTACATAAAATATTACAAAATCGAAAAGCTGTCCTTCCTGACAAAACAACGAATCCAAAAAATATATTATTCTACTCACTAACTCTATTACAACTACAGCTGAAAAGAATTTATCTAAACTCAACATAAAATTTGTCACAACTACATCTACAACAATAAAAGAATTGATCAATGCAAAACAAAACAAGTCAAAAATTAAAGGTAGAGTAAATTACTCCTTTGAATTTTGGCTTCTTGTTTTGTTTTTGATACGTATATATTGTTGTATGTTTTTGATCCGTGTATACGTGTATATTGTTGTATGTTTTTGATCCGTGTATACGTGTATACGTGTATATTGTTGTTTTGTTTTTGATCCGTGTATATGTGTATATTGTTGTTTTGTTTTTGATACATCTATATCAGTCAACTGCTGATGACCCCTGAAGAGTGAACGGACGCATCCGTCTAAGCATCTCTGGAGTCGGGATGCGATAGGTAACATCAAACAAACTTTACTCCTCTCTCTCTCTGTCTCTGTCTCTGTCTCTCTCTCTCTCTCTCTCTCTCTATATATATATATATATATATATATATATATATATATATATATGACGCAAGTGTGCGTAATTGCATATTCGATAATCAAACTCGATGCACTAGTGAAATCGCCTTCAATTTTGCCAACCTACCTATGCATAAGATGCCAATGTCAGGTGCTCGCAGATGAACAGATATATTTCTGGCTTTCATTCCCAACGCAGATGGCACTGTGCTGATGTCAAACTCAGGAAGAAAACTAAAAGCTTATTAGACAAGATAGTAAAAGAAAGCAAGTAATACTAAAGGTAAGAAGACAGACTATGATTGTCAGTACTTGTGAGCTACGGAAGCCATTTAGGTACATCAATTTAACTTCTCACGCAAAATGTGACACAGAAATCCGAAGGTGCAAAGCGGAAATTACTTCTCATAAACTAAGCGTAATAGTTAAAAACTAAGCTAAAAGTAATAAGAGAGAGGAAAATGTCTGTAGAAACAAAGAGTACTGAACTGATATGTAATTATCTAATCTCCTGTATGAGAGTGAAGGCTAGCCAAGCTCTTCACGCTTGAATAAGTGACTTGAACCGATAGAGTTCAACTTCTACCAACGAAGGATAAGAATACTATAGACAAGTCATGTAAGTAAATAAGAAATTTCAAGGAATATAGGAACTACAAGAAAACCTATACTTACAATCAAAAAGAGATTAAATTTCTGGGAAAGAAAAAAGAAAGAAGGCCTAGTGAATTTACTACTTATAAGGCATATTGAATGAAAAAGAAAGCGAAAAAGCGAATAAGGTACTTAATTTATTTGAATGAATGGCTGCTAGAGCAAAACAAATAAAGACGGTAAATGGTAAAGTAGTTACTTAAAGCAACAAAAATGCAGGAAGTTGTCGCGAACTATAATTGCCTAGCTTCCATAAAACAAATCAAGGAATCTGTGGCAAGTTACAATCGCTCACCTTCTGAAAATCGTAACATGCTGGTTTTTCAACAACTTATTTAGATAAACTTAGATAACTTAAATAGAAATCTCCACCTGGGTGAAAAGTTTATTCCACCAATCATCCAACTGATGAAATCTGCCTTGAAAATCAGCTTTCAAAATTCTAACGTCTTTCCAGATTTCGAAAATCGACTACTGGCATTGATGAAAAATACACAATAATCTTGGCATTTCTTTCTGCATTTCCCTTTCTTTTGTTCGACACTTTTCTCTCTGACCACCTTTCTTTCTGCTGCTACTTTTATTCTATTTCTCCATATTTTGAATTTCTTTCTAGTTTTTGTTGTTTTTTCTATCCTATTTTTATTTCTCTTCTCTTTCATCTTTTCCTTCTCTCTTTTTAGACATTTCTTACTCAACTCTTTCTCCTGCTTTATCCTTATATTACTTTTTCCTTTCTTTCTCTCCTCTCTTTGTTTCAGTCTTTCTTTGGCTCCTCCCTTACTTTTCCTTCCTCTTCTAGAGAATCTTTCATACTCCCCTATCCACTCAAAACGTTATTCAAAATGGCCACCAAGAACGCATTTCTAACCAATGCAGAGATGCCGATCGAACTGCACCCGAAAAACAGAAGCGGTCGACTCGTTCGAATAATTCAAGTAGGGCCGCAACCCCTGCAATTTTCTGCAGTCTTGGCTGTAATTAAGGAGTGCCAAATAAATGAGGGAAAAGCGTGGAGCCGCTCTGAAAACGGAGGAAGACGGAGGATTATTAGGAGAACGGGTAGATGGGTGGGATGAGAAGGGAATGTCGAACACCATTTCTGGGAGATTGGAGTCGTACATTCTTAGACAACCATGATTGTTCTTTGATTAAGTGCTGATGATTACTAGACCAACTCTCTCTCCCCACCTCTCTATCACACTTTTTTTCTCTCTCTCTATCCCTCTCATTTTTCTCTTTGTTTTTATTTTATACTTCTGTTACTATTTATCTTTCTTTCCTTCTCTGTCGATATCTTGACATACTTTATTCATATCTATCTCGGTCTGTTTATTATCTATCTATCTATCTATCTATCTATCTATCTATCTATCTATCTATCTATCTATCTCAATCAATTCGTATATTATGATACCTTGTTTTTATCGTTAAAGTTTTTTTTTTCTCTTTCTATCTCATTACTTCTCTTGAATTCCAGTTTTCTTTCATTCTTTCTCTTTTTCTTACTCTTTCTCTCTTACTGTCTCAATTTAATTCCTCTCCTCCTCTCACCTTTGACTCATTTATCTACTGGCCTCAAAACGGTATTCACAATGGAGAAAACAGTCATTCGACTTCGGAGCCATTGAGCTGTGTTCGAAACAAAAAAATTATCTTTTATTTTTGCATAAGAAATCTCCTCTCGGGATAGGCACTACATAATTCTTGTCACTTCTACGAAGCAATACCTCCATTTATTTTAATATCCATGAAGTAAAAATATCTGTTTTCCGGGTGATATCTATCAATCTGTCTGTTCGCATACACACGCATAGACAGAGATAGTGGGGTCTGCAAGTTTTTGGTTAGCATGGTATTGACTTTGGACCATTGCATACAATTAACTAATGATCAACAGCCCCAAACCCATGCATATATATATATATATATATGTGTGTGTGTGTGTGTGTGTGTGCGTGTAGATACTGAAAAGTTCAAAGTACCACTTACTTCCCAGAAATCTAACCAAATGACAATATGTTTATATATATATATATATATATATATATATATATATATATATATATATATATATATGAGAGAGAGAGAGAGAAAAAAAGAGTGAGAGTGATAGTTAAATTGTCGTCTAAATTACGCAAACATGAAAATAATATTGAAATCTCATTTTAACAGATATATTTACCAAAATGTCACAAAAATATCTTAAAATACTAAAGAGTAAATTTATTGAATAAAATCGTCATTGGCCTCTAGACGACTTCAGAATCTCCTGCAACTCTTCTGGATGGTCTCCTTGTTTAAGTTGATGAATGATGCCATAATGCTTGCCTTCAGTTCATCTTTGGTTTTACAAGGAGTTTTGTTGGTCTCTCGCTCAATTGCACCCCCACACATAATGATCAAAGGATTTGCAGTCTGGAAAGTTAGGTGTGATGTGGCCGTAGAAATTGTCTGAGAGCCATGACTGTGTTCTCCTGCTTGTGTGTCATGGTGCAGAGTCTTGTAGCCAGACACAGGATCTTCCAACAGCCACCCGCTTGACCCAAGCCAGCACTACCTCCTCAAAGCACTTGATGTAGACCACCGTTTTAAGTCTGAGGCCCTGTGGGAAAATGGATGGAGGTATAATGTCGCATCTCTAGTGATCACTCAAAACGTTTCCTGTTCTAATTTAATTTAAAAGTATTTTTTTTAATTCATAAATCATAAAGCGTCTAGAAGTTAAAGGGAAATTTGGTGTCCTGCCTTCATTTTCTCTTCTCATAAACTTTCAAAATGGTTCTCACATTTATAAATTACACATGAAATTTGAATGAGAAAATGCTACAAACAAAGATGATTTGTGAGTGTTTACGAAAATGATAAAATTGTTGTCAGCACAGGAAGGAGAATGTTCAGTGGAGTTCGTGTACTCTTGATCTTTGTGGTGTGCCTTACACTGGCAGGCCGGTTACTGTCGGAAATAAGGATAAGTGTTGATTATAGATGACAGAAAATTCAAAATTTGCAAAACTGTGAAAGCCTTCAGGTCATCCATAATGATGCCTGCAATTTAGCGCTGCCTCTTGACATTCAAAGGTCCGTGGAAAGTGTGTTCCAAGAATGCTGACAGACTCTATGAAGAGAAAGCACGTTGTTTCCCCACATGCACTTCTGGAGTTGCAATCAAAAGACAGCGATTATCTAATGATGATGAGGTTAAATGCTTATGTGACAACTGAGAAGAAAGTATACTATATAAAGGTCAACATTTGGAATTGTGTCATGGTTTTTGTTCTTTTGTGTTTACCTCTGTTTTAATTAAAGAACAGGGATTACTATTTTTACCAACCTTCGTTTACACACACACATGTTTCCGTTTCTGGGTATAAAAATTATCCTTGTGTTTTGCATATCCAAGCCCTTTCGGCAATTCTTTTAACCATTATCAAGGATTATCTTTATTTTTAACTGAAAGTATGGATTTTTATGTATGCATCTGGCGTTATAGGAATATTTGGTCCAGATAAAGTGTTCAGTTTGAAATTCCAGTCATCTGAAGAAGGCCGGAGCATACAACGGCCAAAACGTCGTGAATATGACAAAAATGATTCGAGTTTCTAGTCGTTGATGGGTTCGCCCCATGTATTCAGCTTCGTACTAACATTTGAATTTATATACGATAGAAAACTATTTTGAAAATAGGACAAAACGTATTTGACAAATAAAGGAAATTCTGAATTAGTCCCCAAAATTAATACGCAACATGGCAGTAGAAAACCTGATATAACGCAAGCCGACACTCCATCAGCCAGTGTTTGACGTTTCCCGGCCAACCACAATCTTTTTAAATAAACGAGACACAGATTGGGACTGAACACTATATGTTCTTTGAAGCGTTTAATCTTAGACTCATCAAGGAGTTTGATGACATTTATAGGATAATCATTGTCACAAAATACATAATGAAAGTTCTCCAATTCTTAATCGAATCTACAGGGAGAACAAATCATCAACGCGCGATGAAATAAGTCAGAGATCAGGTTCATCTTACGAGACTTAGGGACAAAAGAATTCCAGTTGGTGTGTAGAGCTGTAAATGTCAGTCAGTTATGTACCATGCGTGATAATCGTTAGGCGATCATGTATCGAAAGATACATGACTAACGAGGCAGATTTTTCCCATAGTAGGTTGCCATTTCTTTCTGCGGTAGATCAGTTGCCATCCAAAGCTATAGAATCCGGTCTGTCCTGCTATTTACCCAGAGCTGGGTGGCGAAGAACAGGATTCATACCTTTCCGAAGGGCATTAGCACGTAAGTGAATGTTACTGATAAACACTGGTAATAAGCAAACCACATTTAGGTTCGACCAGTACCTCCAAGAATATATATATATATATATATATATATATATATATATATATATATATATATATAATAAAAAAGTTAATGGTCAGAGTTGAATTAGACCAGGAAACAGTAGTATCAAAAAGAGCTCAATACACGTATAAAATTTAACATATTGAGTTTTTAAGTATAAAAAATTAGATCAACCGATGTTAATGATGTTTTGCTGCACGTTAGATTTGAAATTTCTGGCGTTTTGTCATTTTATTGTTGTTTCGAAATTACTAGTACAGTTGTAGCTTAATTTAATTGTGTTTTTATTAAATATTTTATGTAATTATGGGGGAAGTGTTTAGTAAATAATTTGAAAAATATTTTCCCTCTTTTACACTTGAGCTGTTAATCAGAAGCGGGTGTTGGGGGTAAACCAACATTGATAAATGCAACTATAGAAGTAAAACTGCAGAAGTAAAAGTAGATATCCATTAGATGGAGTTTGCTAAACTGATGCAGTAATTTACAAAGCAGAAGTAATAGATGCAAATGGTCAGAAAAATATATGCATAGGGTGTACTAAGGTCGCTTTAAGAAGAGGTTATATAATCACAAGTCATCTTTTAAGCTAGAAAGTCTTAGGGATTCTACTAGACTAGGCAACCATGTGTGGAAATTAATGGAAACAAATAAAAAAAGATCCGATTGTAAACTGCAATTTTTTTTTAAAAAGCCAAACTTTACACCAATTATAGTAATATCTGCAACATTTGTCAACAAGAAAAGTTAGCTATAATAATATTTTCACACCAAAAAATACTTTTGCATGACAGATCGGTAATTATGACTCGTTGCATACATAGTAAAAAGTTCTTTTTGAGTTCATATGAACTGGGATGAAAAGAAAGTATGTCCATTTCATTTATCCTCCCGATGCATTTCTAATACACTTGCTTTTCCCCTCCTCCTCCGTTTTTACCACACCTCACTTCATGCACTTCTTTATTTTTAAATAATATAGCGTTCATTAAATTTAAAAAATAAATCATTAGGAAATCAATTGAACGAAATCGCCTGAAGATACCGAAAAGTTGAAACCAAGTTGAATATGCTGATCTCCTAATTATATATATATATATATATATATATATATATATATATATATATATGCCTTTCAGTGCATATTTTTTATCCGTGTGAGAAACCTTTTGTTCATATTTTTTGAAGTGTTCCAGACAAATAACTATCAGCAATCCTTACATATATATATATATATATATATATATATATATATATATATATATATATATATATATATGTATGTATGTATGTATGTATGTACAAACGATTTTGATTAAAATGAACTAAGGACAAGGTTTGTTGGGGTTTTTTTCCAATTTTTGAATAAAGTGTTGAGTATTGTACTCAAAGTTGTGGATACACTGTCCGAAATTCATATTTTGTTATTTAGTTCATGTACTTTCCGCTATTGCAGTCATTATCAAGATAATAAAGAAAGCAGATCTAAAAATAAAATAAAAAATTAAATAAAATACATAAATTCTTTAGAAATTGCTTTGTTTAACTTTCGGGTAGGAAACTGAGCAGATATGACTTTCGAGAAAATATGAGCGAGTGAATATGCATTGTCACATAGAACCTTACTTAGCTGTGAACCTCTTCCATAGAAGTCAAAACACGCTCGATCAAATGGGGGTTTCTCTTGTTCGAATCACGGTGGATGGTATATTAGTTATGGTAAATTTTCTCGTGCGCATGACGGTAGACGAAATAAACACTGTTTAAAAACTGTGTATCTATTCAAATACGGGTATCCACTAAAAATAACGCTTCAAGTAATAATAATAATAATAAAAAAATAACACACACACACACACACACACACACACACACACACACACACACACATGAAAATAATAAGCAAAAACTTAAGATTCTCCAGGTCGTCTATATCAA
Source organism: Acanthosepion pharaonis (assembly GCA_903632075.3). NCBI lineage: Eukaryota > Metazoa > Mollusca > Cephalopoda > Sepiida > Sepiidae > Acanthosepion > Acanthosepion pharaonis. The sequence continues at coordinate 2,524,816 of CAHIKZ030003744.1, read as the reverse complement.
AAGCAACCAACCAACACACATTTAATTACTCTCTTTACATTGGGACCCTTGTTTAAAAAAAACCCATCCAGACACACACCATAGTTACAACTGATAAGTTTTAAATTTTAAATAATTATAACAGAGCGCATTCACGCGTTTTATCAAAAATCACCATCACTCAGATCATAGTTATAATATAATATATAATATATATATTGTCTTTGCAAAACACTCCTGAGGATGATCTCGGAGGAGATCGAAAGTACTTGGGTTAAAAACAAAACAAAAAAACTACGGTTCCTTCCTTAATGAATTTCAACTCAATATCAAGAAGCTAATTATAGATCTAGAAAAGATTATTATTAAAAGAGCCATAATATGTCTATATTATTCAATGAAACATATTTGAATGAAGATATGCTGCCTATATATATATATATATATATATATATATATATATATATATATATATATATATAAAAGAAAAGAAATAACACTCTAAGCTTACTTTCGCGGAAAATTAAACTCTTTGTATTCTTGACGGTGACATCACAACGTTCCGATCAACCTATTATATAGCCTGCTTCAGGTATATAATTCAGCATGAAAAATAAAAGTTTTCTTTTTCAAAGATGGTGACAGAGTATGATCGGCATTATTCCAACTAGATCGGTTCATTATAACAACGCACACATGCACGAACGATGCCATTCAAACCCATCCATAGAACTTGGGCGAATCTAAATTATACTCAAGGATATTCTCTGTGTGTGTGTGTGTGGAAAGAGAGAATTATATGACGTGCATATGTTAAATTAAATTTATTAGGTAATAATAAATAACATTTTGACCAACAATTTTTAAATTTTATTTCATTTCTTTACCGCATTGTTTCTGAAAGAAATAAGGTACAGCCGCTAAACAAAGCTGAAGCTAGTCTAAAAGATGAAAAAACTTGGTTTTATGACCCAGACGCTCTACGCCTCGGAAAGAGAGAGAATGAGAGAGAGAAGAAGAAGAAGAAGAAGAAGAAGAAGAAGAAGAAGAAGAAGAAGAAAGATAAAAGATACAAAATGCCAATTTCAGACCAAACTAGAATTAAATAGACAGGACTGTTTGACCCATGCCTCGACCTGTATGGACTTTTTATCTTCTTAGTTCTCGAAATGAAGGCACCAATCCTTGGTGAAAAAAAAAAATACTTCCACTCTTTTCAGATTCAGGTGACAGTTCTTCTAATTTTCGTTAACTGCGAAACCCTTGTCTCCCGCGGCATAAATGAGATGTTCTCAGCTTCGATCGAGTAAAGAAAAAAATGTGTTGTTTTAAGTCCTTTTATGAGGAAAAGCCAACTTAACCGCCTTCTTTTCGCCTTCTGACATCAACTTTTGAATACCATGAAGAAAACCAATCTGTGCAACGCATTTGCAGGCGTTTTATATTTTACGCGGACGGGTGATGAAAAAGAAAACAAATCCAAAATATCTATATAATTCCATAAGAAAGCATAAAACGTGAATACACACGTATTTTTACAAAAAAGTACTGAAATATATGCATATTAATTTTATATATTAAGTACAGAGAGATTGACATGCACTCTCTGTCTATTCCTCCATCTCTCTCTATCTCTATTTATCTCTCTCTCTCTCTCTCTATCTATCTATATATATATATATATATATATATATATATATATATATATATATATATATATATATATATATATATATATATACACGGTGTCCCATAATGATGGGGCACAGCAAGGACCTTGATTATATAAATGACATAGAGTACCAACTATATTATATAACTGACATACAAGAGTTCAACATAATATTAATATTTTGCTATTTCCTACAGTTATCTGATATCTATTTTGCTGATTGTTGTTCGACAAAGACTTTATCTGTGAAACATAATTTAAGAAAATGACGTGAGCGCCTTTCTTATATAATTTTTAAGTTCTCAGTGATCTTAAAAATGTTGGAGAACATTCTCCGTAATCTAATTTTAGGAATGTTGACTTTAAATTTTTATAGTCATCGCTCTTATTTTCTGATAACGTCGTGTATGGTCGACGATAATTAAATTTTTTTAAAAATGTTGGTAAAGAATGATTTGTATTAAGCTTTTCAACTTTTGATTATTAAAAATAATTTTTAGTTGATAACAATATCACCTAACAAGATTAAAATAATGTAATTTTTGTAAAAATTATTAGAAATAAATATAATAAATTATAATTAAAGTTAAAAAAATGAAAACAATTCTTGTAAAAATTCATTATTAATCGAAATAAATTTTTTTCTTAAGACAATAGCATCCTTAATAAATCATATTTATAAAAGCAATTAAAAGCATCTCGAATTAAATAATGTTAGTTTTATTGCATTTTTTATTTTACGATTTGGAGCAGATTTTCGGGAAATGAGTAGCAGTTTGAAAAAATATATTGATGATTTACATTCTCCAAGGAAACCTGCTTTTAAGTAATAAAACAAATATGAAAAGAAATTAATACATTTTCTTAAAATAAGATTTCAAAAAATAATTTCATTCATTTATGAAAAAGTCCTGAAAGTTTCATTAAAATACGACAAATTATTTAATTTTTGCAAGAATTTCTAAATCACTAATTGAAAATAATCCGTCAATCGCTAACGCAAAAAACAAGATTCTTAGTCAAAATTTCGAACGTGTTAGAAAGGATTAAAAAATCTAAGAAAATAATTTTAAAATATTTTGGTCTTTCCACTTAATAATAACATAAACATTTTGACGATAAACTTTCTTTTTATTAAGTTTGGGTCCATTTTCATCATGTTATGGCTTTCCATTTTAACTGTATCAGTATAGAAATTAGATTTCACCTACGTTTTTATGGGTTATGTATCCTTCCACTGTTTCATTATTATTTTAAAAAACAAAACAAAATGGGAATATAGGCCGTATGTATATTGATCAGAGGGGAATCATACAGCATACCACATTCATTCCCTCTTATTCTGACAAATTATATTCAACTTTTCATTAAAAAGGTTTTTATAAAAATTTTGCTCATCTGAAATAAAATATTTTACTGGTGGCGACGGATAGTCAGCAGGTCAAATTATATATATATATATATATATATATATATATATATATATATATATATATATACCCATGTATATATCCTCACTGGTAGTAGGACTCAAGTTTCATGCACAAAGCAATGTTAAGGTGCTGAAGATTGCGTTGTGCATAAAACACTGAGTCGTGTTACTGGTGGTGATAAATATATATATTTATCAATATATAGTTTATAGATCTGTTATATTGTATTGAGCATTATTTTATTAACACTAGTACTAATGTGCGATATATATATATATATATATATATATATATATAAATATCAGCTATGGGTAAAATAAAAGAAGAGACTGGGTTCTATGGCCTTGGGTGGCAACCGGTCTAGGAGAAAGTAACACTGAATTCAAAACTGTATGTAGCCCTGGCAGTTATTTTTTTGGCTACGCTGGTGATTTCTTACGCAGTATATATATATATATATATATATATATATATATATATATATATATATATATATATATATATATATATATATATATATATATATATATGTATATATATATATATATATATTAACTATTAACTATATATATATATATATATATATATTAACTATATATATATATTAACTATATATATATATATTACATTAACCGTGAGGTTTTCGAGAATCAACACGAAATCTTTGAATAATAAATTCATTGTGTAACTCGAGTGTGTTTGATAATCAGAAATTGAAACCTTATCGTTGCTTTTATTATTGGATGTCTACCCGTACATGAGAAATTTATTAATGCACTCAAATGAGGGTCGTATTAGTGCATTAATAAATTTCTTCTTAATTATCACAAAACGTTTGCTTTGGGGAAAACAAATGTAAGCAAATATGAAGTGTTTTGCTTGCACACACAGACAGATAAGAAAGCAGACAACAATGACAATAGAAAATTACTTATGTAAGAGTGAAAAGAATAATTGAATTATTAAGCAGTTGTTCTTATCTGACATTAGCGAACAACCACTTTTTATTTCTTTCGATATTTTCATTTTCATTATATGCTTTATTTATAATGGGTCATAAAACACTCATAATCAGAAAATGTCACACTGCGATAGAAAGATAAATAAGTAGACAGATATGAGAAATGTGACACACACACACGTATATTTATATATATATATATATATATATATATATATATATATAGAGAGAGAGAGAGAGAGAGAGAGAGAGAGAGAGAGATAGATATAGATAGATAGATAGATAGATAGATAAACATGAATAGACTGAGATATATGAAGAAAGATATGAACAGATAGTGATAAATAGATAGATCTCAAGAGATACATAAATATAGAGAGATATGAACAGACAGTGATATATATATATATATATATATATATATATATATATATATATATATAGAGAGAGAGAGAGAGAGAGATAGATAGATAGATAGATATGAACAGACTGAGACGGATAAATAGGGTGATAACTAGGACAGGCTCATTGCTTCTAGCATTGGTGGATAGATAAATATAAAAATATATCGATAAGTCTGCAGCCTGATTAGAAAATATTATTATTTTACTTAACATATATTGATTTCCAAAAGATACTTCTTCTTTGTCAATGCACTTAATTCATTGTCGTATATTAATAACGGAAATCAAATTTCCGATCAAATTTAGTCAATAACCATGTGTTTGCGGAATAATTGATGTGACTTGTAAATAGCAGATGTTACAGATTGTTATGGTGAAACACCCCTAATCTATAGTTAATAGACTCTCCCACCTAATATAAGTAAGAGTAGTAAGAGAAACGAGGGTCAGTCGGTGTCGGACGACCGGCTGAACGGTTGAACTCTCTTCCGTCGGGCGGGGAGGAACCCGAACGACGCTACACCGAAGGGCGGATTCTCGTTCGGGGAGATAAACCGACCCTGAACCCGTTTATACGGGTTCAAATGGTATATTTTTGGCCGAGCCTACGGGCTCGGAGATCCCACGTTAAAACGGCCTTGTGCCACATGATACCCTCGTGGGGGGGTGACTAAATACTAGTTGATGTCGGACGACAGTCGAACTCTCTGCCTTCGGGCAGAGAGGAACCCGGACGAGGCTATGCCGAGTTTCGTCCGGGGAGGTAGACAGACCCGATTCCGTTTATGCGGGGTCTACGGGGATTTTTTGGCCGAACCTACGGGCTCGGGAACCCCACATTAAATTCGGCCTTGTGCCGCATGTGACTGCGTGGGGCAGTTACTAAATAGCGTCGATGTCGGACGACAGTAGACGACAGTTAGTCGAATACGAAAGTAGTCAGCGACCACAACAAGATTACTCTGCGTAATACCTATTATATCAAGTTCCTAACGTTTTGTACGTCGAACTTATTTTAGGACAGATAGAGTAAAAATAACATATTTTATTGAAAGACCGGCATATAGAGAAAGATGTTTCATAACATACGCTCAGAAGATGAACGCACGTGAGTGTACTAATTATTAAAATGCTATATATTATATAAAGATAGTATAACGGATATTGTCTTGGAAAGTGAAATAAGTAGGACAAGTTCAAATTCAAGCCGAGCTTCCTGTGTTCACTTACCTTTGGGAAAGAAATAAATCCATCTCTTCCCTCCCGAGCTAAAAGAACCACCCTAAGCAAAGAAAAACTTTGAATTCCAAACTAAAGAAAAGTTATCGGGAAACCACTTCACTATATTTCTCTAGTATGCATGGCAATTCACAGACAATAAAGAAAAGCAATGTTTGGTGAGACATGATCGCCTATATCTTGGAGGGCCCCGGCAATTCACAGATAATAAAGGAAAGATAACTTTGGAGAGACATGATCATTTATCATTTCACTCCAAGCCAGGTAATAAAGCCACTAAGACATATGTTACTGTGTTTTTAGAGAATATGAGAGAAAAAACACTATTAAGGAGAGAGAACAATAAAAGAACAGGAATTAAGGAGACAGAAGGTAACGAATGGCATGACATTTAAATTTTTGAAGATCAAAATTGATTGGGAAACAAGAAGCCGGAAAATCTATCTTACATATTTATAAATCTAGAGATTCTTGATAAAATCCAGAAAAGAATCTGCAATATTATTGGTCCTGACTATGCATCTCGGCTTCAGTCCCTTTCCTACCAACGTCATGTAGCTTCCCTATATCTTTTCTATAAATACTTTTATGGTAATCATTCTGAAGAACTTTCCTTTATGGTACCTAGACTTCATGAATTTAAGTGCAGTACTAGATTAGCAGTTAGGTCTCATCATTTTACAGTTGAAATGGCTAGATGTAAACGTATGTTCTATCCTAACAGTTTCTTCTATCTCACTTTTCGCTTGATGGGACATTGCAGCTAAAAGTGAATCAGACCCAGATGGAAGGTCAGAACCAATAACATTCTTCTTTTGGTTTTATCAAGAATCTCTAAATATATTACAGGAGCAGCAGACTAGACGTGGCAGCAATATTCAAAGTAAAGACGTATGAGAAACTTATAAATATGTAAGATAGATTATGGCGAGGCAGATTGTCTAGCACGGCAGAGTGAATCAACTTTCCTAGCAGCAGACAAAACATTAATCCACAATGAGTTACTCATGCAGATGGAAGGGAAAAGTTTCGTTTCTTTCATGCCGTTACGCAGTGTTATTAACTCGATTAAAGGCAGAAGACGATACTCAGTTAAAGGTAACACAGGAAACGCGATAAAAGACAATACGTGAAACGTGATTAAATGCAACATGCTAAATGCTATAAAAAGCAAAATACTAAATGCGATTAAAGGCAACACACGAATTTCGATTGAAAGCAATACAGGAAACGCGATTAAAGGTAAGACGCGAAACGCGACTAAAGGCAACACACGAAACGCGACTAAAGGCAACACACGAAACTCACTTAAAGGCAACTCAGGAAATTCGATTAAATCCAACACGCCAAACACGATTAAAGACAACACAAAAACCTCAATTAAAGTCGACACGCGAAATGCGTTAAAAGGCAACACAGGAATCTCGATTAAAGGCAAGACGCGAAACAGGATAAAAGGCAACAGACGAAACATGATTAAAGGCAAGACGCGAAACAGGATAAAAGGCAACAGACGAAACATGATTAAAGGCAACATGCGATACGAGATTGAAGGCAACGTGAGAAATGCGATAAAAGGTAGAACGCTAAATGCGAAAGAGGGCAACACACGAAACTCAATTAAAAGCAACACGCGAAACGCGATAAAAGGTAAAATCCGAAACGCTATTAAAGGCAACAGACAAAACGCGATTAGATGCAGTACGAAAATTTTTACATTTGCTAACCGGAAATAAAAATAAATTATCATAATTATTGAAAACGTAAATAAAAAGATAATTAGCAAGGAACTTTTGTTGGTTTTTAATCAAACCTGTGTATAATATACCTGTGTGTGTGTGTGTGTGTGTGTGTGTGTGTGTGTGTGTGTGTGTGTGTGTGTGTGTGTCCGTCCTTAGGCAGGATATCTTCATTCAAGCACGTTTCATTAAATATGTACATGTGTGCACTCAGCTAGATAAGCAATATAGTCGTAATATGTGCAGGCTTATATATATATATGCTTGAGTATGTGTGTTCCAATTTTTTTTTTCTATTTCAAATACGGATTTCCTAAAAATAACGCTTTGAGCTTGTTTATTATTTTACAATTTGGATATAAGCTGAAATTATTGACGAAATCCCCCCATAAAATTTCTAAACAAAAAAGCAAAAACAACAAAATGTAAAAACAACAACGATATTAATAATAATGAAATCCATTTCCTGGATGTTTTAACAGATTGTAGTATAGAGAATCTTACTACTTCACTGTAACAACTGGAACTGAAAGTCTCCCCCAGACCTCAAGTATATAATCAATCGCTAAAGATGTCGGAAAATATGGTTGTTTCACGGTATCGCTCCATTATGTATCTACCTCCCCCTTTATCTTCACAAAAGCCAGATAAGAGCAAAAGTTGAGAATTGCTGCCAAATCTGGATTGTTGCTGTTCAGTCCTTACTTGCATGTCTTGAGTTCAAAAGCGTCTACATCACCTTGTGGATGATGAATTATTTTCCTTTCCTACAGTCGAAACTTCGCAAACCTCTAACTTCTTTATCGCTATTTCCATTGCATGTGTTCTGACTAACTACCTTTCTTAGTCCCACTACCCCTGACCTTTACAAATGGGACCGCATATACAATGATGAATCATTCCAAGTCTCTTTATATTCCGTTAATAGGAAGTACGTTCCACTCGGACAGTATCTTTCCAAGAAGTGCTGCCTTGTCGAATAGACTCAAGTCTAGGGTTAACCATTAGCCTTCCTAAATTCAATTCTTACCGTTTCTTACAGCATAATACAATAACCCCCTAGACTGAGTGGCTCTTGGGCTCTCCAGCACAAATCATAAAAAAACAACATTAAATTTTTACGTTGGTCATAATGTCAAAATTATCAAAACTTTGCACATTGAACAGATATTGATCAACACATTAGAAAAAACAAAAGAAACAATGCACATTAATACAATTATTTGTATCAGAGGTGGTCGGCATTTTAAAATGTCTTGAAAATGTTATATCCTCCTCCTCAGGCGCTCTCAAGTTTTGGGATTCATAATCGACTAAAAATGAATTTCTGTGGCACTTAGAACATTGATGTTGTTGAGAATGAATACAGATAGTCGAATATATATATATATATATATATATATATATATATATATATATATATATATATATATATATATATATAGCAGCATGGCCCGGCGTTGCCTGTGCTTGATTCAAAAAAAATCGTACGACTCATACAGCAATCGCTATCACTTGACTTAAAATATTTTTGCCATTCCTTGCCTTTAAAGGAGTGCAATGCCGTGCTGATGTTGCTACATGACTTACTTCTTACCTATCTCACACTGCCAATTTTTTCGGAGCTCTATACTAAACATTAAATCTGTTATGAAAAAAGAACTAAACAAAATGAACACAAAACGATCAGCTTTAAAAAAGGACTCGTAACTGGAAAAACCGAATGAAAAAAGAATGTTAACAACAAATACTTTTTCACACCCAGCCCAGTTCTGCGGAATCAGAATCAACGTTGAGTTTAAGCAAGCGAATGAGCCAATTGAAGTAAAGTGCCATGCAGATTTAAATTTTTTCCCACTTGTGACGAATGCAGCTATCTAGTTAACATTCGTGTCAGTCAGCTGTTGACTCTCACGCTGGCCAATAGAAACTTCCTGCCGATTCGCTATAGGCTCTCACTCTGGCCAGTAGAAAATGGCCGCAAACTACATGAAAACTGCCGTAGAAGCATGAAAAATCGATTATTTCCACTATCGATGGGAGTTGGGAAATGCAAAGTCAGTCTTGGCCTTCCTGGTAACTTGGGGGTATGTGCATGTAAATTTTGGTGCAGATCAGTCGAAAATTGCGGCCATACATTCGTTACACACACACATCCTGCCTTTTATATATATATATATATATATATATATATATATATATATATATATATATAGAGAGAGAGAGAGAGAGAGAGAGAGATTGTTACATGGATAAGACGGAAGCCGAATGCAGAAAAAGCATTAATTTACACAAATATAATTTCCTTTTTTTGTCAATGCAATTAATTCATGTTTGAAACATTTTACTATGAAATTTCCATTTGAAAATTCAGCTAACTACGTGCCACGTCACGAAATTAATGAACCGGCTATATATATATATATATATATATATATATATATATATATATATATATATATATATATATATATTGTGTGTACAAATTTTTTTTTTTTATGTCTGTTTGTATGTAATGTACCCGTCCACATGAAACTGAAATCCAATAAACAATCAATTATTTTTTTACGTTCATTACACTTAATTGATACCTATCCTTACCTAGAATACTTCTTTTCGTTTGTTTACAAATACAGGTGTGTATTTATCTGCATATTTCTCTGTATATTATTATATATATATGTGTGTGTGTGTGTGTGTGTGTGTTTGCGTGTGTGTGTGTGATCAATCTTTTATCCGTTGGCCTCTTGTCAACCGTGATTTTCAATGTCTTCATATTGGTAGGTGTGAGGGGACTTCTTGCTTATCTGATGGTTTGTGCGTGGTAGCCAGGTGAGAAAAGGGCCATCCACTGGCCTTTATTTCAGCCGTCCACCTGTCCTATTCTATCCTCAGCTGTTTTTGTTGTATGCCGCTCTCATAAAAGCCCTTTTTTTTTCTAAACACAATAAACTGCTACCCCGACATCATCAGGAAGAACATTCGCTGATGCGGTTTGGCCGCCCAGAAAGGTAATAACATTACAAAGTCCTGCGCAATTTTTACTACAATATCTGTACATACTAAGCCGAAATTAGTTAGGCACAAAGACACAAAGGTGGGTCATGCAATGTAAGTCGATCTCTCTACAGTCGAAACGGTTTTTTTAACACACAATTGTTATTCATTGAAACACTCAATATCATGATTTCAGAAATAAGTTTTGTACTTGTAAAATCTCTAATCTGTGATACGACAGTACTAAAGAATGGTTAAAATGACAGAAATATATATATATATATATATATATATATATATATATATATATATATAAATTGATTTAATTGAAAAAATAAAAATTGATATAAAACTATAAAAATAATTTATGAATTTTCAATATCATACATATATGCATATATATATGAAAACACACACATACATGCATATATATATATATATATATATATATATATATATATATATATATGTGTGTGTGTGTGTGTGTGTGAGGGACAAGGTGAATGTGAACATCTTTACACGGACACTATATAAAAATTATAATCCAAATATACACGGAGAACACACGCACTTATAAAACACATACGAACATACGCAAAAAGCACATAACATTACCAAAAGATAATTGATGAACTACTCTAAATCTAGGCAAATTTTATAACAGTTTTTCTATTTACACACACACACACATATATATATATATATATATATATATATATATATATATATATGTATGTATGTATGTATGTATCTAAGTATAGGATTGGTCTATACGGAATAAATTCCAATAACCAAAAATGCTATTCTTAAAAGAGTGCTCAATACAGAGTAGAACAAATATAATTTATTTGAAAATTATAACATAAATATGTTATAAAATCACTACAGAAATAGCCATTTTGTTTCACCACTTCTGGTGTCTTAACAAGTGATGGTGTTGAATGTAGAACCTATATGTATGTATGTATGTATGTATGTATGTATGTGTGTGTGTATGTGTGTGTTAACGTTAAAAATTACAACCTGAAGACGGTATTTATTTCAATCGGTAAGTGCTTGCTCGCAAGTAGTATATACGTTAATAAATTTTCAAAACCTTCATTGATACTAATAACACTGATTCAAGTGTATTCCCTCTTTAAGGCTTAGACACAGAGTCCCCATGTATATCGAGAACATATTTCACTCCATTCTGTTGCCATTTGACCAACAGGAAGACAATCTGCTCTTCCAACGAGATAATGTACTTGTTACTCAATATATTCTGCAAAATGTATCACATCTTTCCGAGCCGGCGCAATCGTCAAGTGTCTCATCGACGGTTTTAATCGCACATTCACTGCTCAGTTTACTCACCCACAACACTTGTTGTATTTCGTTAAAATGTGCAAGGGGTGCGTAATAATGTATTACATGATCATATTTGCCATCTGGATGATTGTATTCATGCCAAATTACAGGCTTGTGTTGAACTTCAAAGATGATATATAGTACATTAATATAGGCTTTAAGTACTGTTGATAGATCATTTTGGACGTTTTGTGCCTATATATCTGTATATGTGATAATTTATTACAATCAAGCTACATTATGTGACGTTTCATCTTGAAGAAATTGAAATGCATATGCTAGGTAGTGTACTTTTATTTTTCGTCAATACACACACACACACACACACACACACACACACACACACACACACACACACACACTAGGAATATACCAAAAATAGTGCCTCCTATTTATTTCCACGGAACCTGCAACAGATACAAGGAACAACACTATTACAGCGGTGGATAAAGCAAGTTTTAAATGACAAAATACTAATTATAAATCTGCCACCATTGGTATACACGTCTTGCCAAAGGAATCGTTAATGGACTTGCTGAAAATCATCGCCCTTTGCCAGTGCTCACAGCAATCTGTTTAACAAACACTACGCATCAATGTGTATCAAAGTATGCAATTATCTCTTTAACTGGTTTGTACACACTTATGTCACATATTGTTTTGGCAAACTGCTCGTCAACAAGTATCTGAAACAAAGCAAATAAAAAAGTATGACTTGGTGGCGGCTAACTTTTCTGCGTCTCCTAGTATATATATATATATATATATATATATATATATATATATATTGAAAAAAGTGTAATTTTATAAAGAGTAGCTCATACCGCTATTATCCCATTGCTCTTCAATCGAATTGAATTGAACTCTCCGGGCCACTGACGTATTTCGCATAGAAAACGTTAAAATTTCCTCCCATTCTGACGTGCGACGATAGCCTAGGGGTAGAATCTCTGACTGATTCCAGATCGATCGGGTTTCGATACCAGCTTGAAGTAATCGGACGTCTAGCCACACTGAAAATCTGTGATACAGCGGAGTAGTCTGTCTGTGGGTGACAATATGTGTAGGGAGGGATGACAATGTATATTTATATATATATGGTAAGAAGTTCCAAATGCTTTAAGTCAATTTCAGTGACAATATTTATATATTTCTACATTTTTTTTATTTTCTGGACACAGAGTGTGTAGAAACTATTCAAATACTCTGTGATTCCGAGCGCTTTCGGCTATACTTTTAGCCATTATCAAGGAAACATGTATAAAAACGGATCGCTGCCTAAATACACATATATATATATATATATATATATATATATATATATATATATATATATATATATATATATGCGTGTGTCCCCCTGAAAGAGGCCCTTAACATAAAACACCTGGTATCCAGCATAAATCTCGCCTTATTCAGCAGCGGAAATGATGTGTCGTACTTTTTTTTTTAGATAGTCAGATGTCAACTCGAATTCTAGCTACGCTCAACTTGCAAAGCTTTAAATAGACACTACCACCATTCAAACACCACAAAAACTACATCTTGAACTGACAAATATAAAAAGAAATTCAATGTTTAAAAGAAAGGCAACTACCCAAATATTCATTTCATATATATATATATATATATATATATATATATATATATATATATATATATATCTGTGTGTGTGTGTGTGTGGCCTGGTGATTGTCTAATATTGTGCGGATGTCTATTTTAACAGTGTTTATATTTACATACGCTCTCTCTCTCTCTCTCTGTGTGTGTGTGTGTGTGTGTGTGTGTGTGTGTGTGTGTGTGTGTGTGTGTGATAGTGAACACTCTTCCCCCTAGAAATATAGTAAATTTTAAGCAATATGATTATGTGTTTGGATTTTCTAAAAATGAATGTATTATATTTATAATCCAACATTTTTTCTAATTGCCTTAAATCTTATGTTTGCTGAATATACGTATTTGAGTTTTAAACCGTGTAAATCAATGTCTATCGGTTTGTATATTCGAGAGTCTTTAATAAAGGAAACGTGAAGTTTCGAAAAGGAGACGCAGGTTCGAAGTTTGTCGGGAGGCACATTTTCTTTGTTAAGAATCTTGAATGCACTCGCTGGTAGACATAGATTTACACTGTTTAAGAAAAGGATTAACTATTGAAACATATGCATCATTAACCAATGTACGAGGTCTGATAACAAAAGATATCGGATCTGTTGCTATGGAAACGGGGCTAAAGGACGTAGAACGAAGCCGCTTAGCACAGACTGACCGTAAACTCCGTCGCGTATACACACGAAGTAATAACGTTCTCAATCACTTTGTTTAAAGCGGTGCTTGGAAGGAAAGTGTGTAGAGTGTAGTTGTTTCACCACACCACAGAGGTTTCATCAGTCACCATGGCTTGTGTAGCAGTTTCCAGCCAAGCATAACTTTCCGACAACTCCCATATTCCCCAAATCTGACACATTGCAAAATTTTCCTCTTCAAAAATCAAATCCGACTCGAAAGGTACAAGATTTTAAGATGTCGAGGAAATGCAAGAAAATGCGACGAAGCAACTGCTCGCTACCCCCCCCCCCAAAAGGAATTATAAGAATGTCTCCATCAATAGAAATGACGTTAGGTAACGTGTGTGGGTTTATAAGAAAACTATTTACTTCGAAGGAGATTAAAGGCTGAGCTGATATGTGCTGGAGTTTTTTTTTTGTAGCACCTGTCCTGATACTTTTTGATCAGACCACGTATATGCGAGGAAGTGCTGAATATATATATATATATATATATATATATATATATATATATATATATATATATATATATTAAAGATATTTTTGTAGGTAAAAATTTAATGATCAAATAAATTTAATATTAAAAGACATATTAAAAATAATAATAAAATAAAAAAACAAACTAACCGGTTGCTTCCCCTTGTTGTTGATTTTTTTTATTATTTAATATTGTTTTAATATGTCTTGTAATATTAAATTTTACACTTTTATTTCGATCATATATATATATATATATATATATATATATATATATATATATAATGAAACACATTGGTAGTTGATAAATTCCATCCATGATTAAGTTGGCAATTAAAAGTGACCAATCCAACGCAAGGACTATAAAACGTAAAATAAATGAAGAATAAAAAATAAAACCTAGGCAACTCAAGTTTCACCCTAAAAATGAAAAGTCGTCAGGCCAGGTTCAATCTATATATACACTGCGTGCGAAATTATTATCGAGATAATTTTTTTTCTAATATTTCAAAAACCGTCCAATCAATTCACACAAAATGTTCACACAATATTGGCAACACTGACCTGCGCAATTACTGAAATTTTCGTACTGATCTGCGCAATGTAAATAAACTGGCGCCATATTTGTTATCAGCACGGTGATTTGAGCGTGCCAAATTATTAGAAAAGTATAAGAATTTAGTGAAAAGATGGGCCGTAAAAGCAGTTTAAGTGATGCTGAAAAGAAAAACTATTACCTCAGAACTCTCAAAAAGGTAAATCTACCCTAGAAATTTTTAAAATGATAGGGGTGTCATCAAACAGTGAAAAATTCACCGCCGAGGGTCGGCGGTGAATTTTTCAATGTTTGATGACACTTCCCTACAGTCAAGTACGCAAAAGGGCATATAAAGGGAGGCGAGGGTTATTTCACATCGTCTCATGTCACGACTTAAACAAGAGGCCACGAAGAACCCTGGACTTACTAGTCAAGAGCTTTTCAGTCGTATTGGGGATCTTACTGTGTCTAAAAGTACTCGGTGTCGGTATCTGAGGGAAATAGCAACAACAGTCAAACCTGTATCGAAGCCGAGAGATCACATTCAAAATCGATTGAAATGGGCCGAGGACAATATGAATATTGACTTCTCTAAAGTTTTATTCACAGACGAAACTCGAGCAACAGTTGATGGGCCAGATAGATGGTGCAAAGTTTGGGTAATGAACGGACAGAATCGCATTCACTGTTTGAGACGCAAACAAGGCGGTGGAGGCATAATGATTTGGGGTGGTATTATTGGAAACACATTACTGGGCCGATGGAGAGTACCAGTTGGCATCAAAATGACTGCTGATGCATACATAGCATTTATGAAGTAGCATCTTGAACCGTGGATGAAAAGGCTAAGAGTTGCCTTCAGAAGGGTCATTGTTTTTATGCAAGATAATGCTCCCTCACACGCTGCTCACAAGACTACTGAATATTTGAAACAGTTAGGCTTCGATGGACCTCGAAAAATGAAGTGGCCAGCAAATTCACCGGATTTGAACTCAATCGAAAACCTTTTGTGCATCTGAAGCGAAAACTGTACGCCAACGAACGACAATTCAGGAGCAAAGCTGGGTTGTGGGAAGCAATTCTTGACATGTCTCGCGGCATTACAGCAGATGACATCCTACAATTACCAAATTCTATGGATCGTCGACTTTTCCAAGTAATTTCAAAACAGGGAAAGCACATTCCCTATTAATTTGTTTAAAACTGTGCCTTTGTTTGTATCTGTTATTTGTTTGATTATCTTATTTATTAGCTTCTTTTGATCATAAACATTCACGATCAACATTAATAAACGTTTTGTTTGCTAAATTCTGGGAATTTTAGTAAATCTTTTTAATAATTTGGCACACTCAAATCACCGTGCTGATAACAAATATGGCGCCAGTTTGTTTACATTGCGCAGATCAGTACGAAAGTTTCTGTGATTGCGCAGCTCAGTGTTACCAATATTGTGTGAAAATTTTGTGTGAATTGATTGGACGGTTTTTGAAATATTAGAAAAAAAATTATCTCGATAATAATTTGGCACGCAGTGTGTATATATATATATATATATATATATATATATATATATATATATATATATATAGTTTTTTTTGTTTTGTTTATCTAATCTGTGCGTTGAGCACTTTTATTTTTCTGTTTAGGTTGCTGTTTACCTTTAGGCCATTTTCTTTCTTTTGACCTTGTTTGAGATTTCTCTAGATTAGAGTGTTAGGTCTTTTAGCAAGTACTCAATTGGTTCCACCAACGTGTCTGTTTTTATTATAATATATATATATATATATATATATATATATATGATTGGAAAAGAAAGACATTCTGTATGTTTACTTTTGTGTTGTTTGTTTTTCATTGATCAATCATGTAAAAATACCAGAATCTATTTCTTCATATCTCAGTCTCTGGCGAAACTTTAATTTTAGTGAAATATTTTAGATCGATAAACATTTCCTATTTGTTATTTATCTTATCATCCTGTCGGATTGCGATCCATATTTGATACTAACTCTCTTACATACACCCCCCCCACACACACACACACTCATATATATATGTATATACGAATGTAGTCTGAAAAGTTCATAGACTATGAAGGAGTGATGCTAGAGTTGTGAAATCTCGCAGACAGTAATTTCAACTTTTCTTATTAATAATTGAATTGTTTCTTTCCAGTTAAACTGACATCTGACTGTTCAAAGAAAACTTAAAATGTAACAAGCAGCGTCTTCTCTTGAAAATGAACAAAATTAGGCATCGTGATGTTGTCAAATACCTGAAGAAAAAGAGTTTAGCTCCTAAAGACATTCGGGCTGACATGGTTGCTACATTATTGAGTAGCTGAATTTAGAAGTGGAAGGGAGAGTTTTGAAGATGACCCAAGATCTGGACGTCCTGTAACTGCCACCATCGAGGAAAACAGTGATCGTGTTCATCGTAAGGTACGAATGACAGGCCATTGAAAATAAATAAAACATTCAATGTTATTAGCATATGCCATGAGAGAGTTAAGCATATGACATGACGAAGGTTTCTTTTCGCTGGATTTCGCGTTTTCTGACACCTGATCAAAAACACATTAGTCTGATTGCATCATGGATAATCTGGTATTGTTTGAGACAGAACCAATTAGTTTCCTTGAACGTTTTCCAACCCAGAATGAGTTTCGGATTCATTGAGCCAGAAATACAGAAACAATTCATGCAGTGGAAACATCCCTCCTCACCAACTTCAAAGAGGCCAGGGTCGATTCAGGTGTGTTTATTGAATATCATTAAAAGAATCACACCATCAATGAAAAGTACTGTGCTAACTTTCTGAAGCAGTTATGAAATGCTATAAAGACCAAACAAACAGGAAACCTGACGAAAGTGTTCGTTTTTCATTAGGGCAATGTTCCAGCACACAAATCCTTGGTTTCAATGAATGCTGTGTATGGCTATGGCTTTGAACTGTTTGCTCACCCTCCCTATGTTCCTGATTTGACTATCATCTGTTCCCCAACATGAAAAAACACTTGGCTGACAACCAGTATCTCAGTGATGATGAAGTCATATTTGCTGTCGATGACATTTTTCTAAGACCAAACAAACAGGAAATGACATTTCGATGACATTTTTCTAAGACCAAACAAACAGGAAACCTGACGAAAGTGTTCGTTTTTCATTAGGGCAATGTTCCAGCACACAAATCCTTGGTTTCAATGAATGCTGTGTATGGCTATGGCTTTGAACTGTTTGCTCACCCTCCCTATGTTCCTGATTTGACTATCATCTGTTCCCCAACATGAAAAAACACTTGGCTGACAACCAGTATCTCAGTGATGATGAAGTCATATTTGCTGTCGATGACATTTTTCTAACAGGTTAAAAGCTTCTTTATCAATAAAATCCAAGAACTGCAACACCGACGGAATGAGTGTGAGAATTGCAAGTGCGAGGGTGGGGGATCTATGTTGAAAAATAATTCTCATTTTGTCACATTCCATCTTGGTCAACCTAAGAAATTTTCAGCGTGTGTTTGTGTGGGATGGGCATAAAGCATTGACTGAAAATATAGATTAAAATATTTAAATTTTATTTAATTTTTGTTTACATTGTGGAAAAGACGTGTCCAGATGAATATTGACCAAATTCTTTAAACGTATACTTTTGAAATATTTCTGCCAAACAACTGAACACAGTGTCAGAAAGTACAAATATACACATATATGCAAACAAAAAGAGAAAGAGAGGGACAAAGAGAGAGAAAGGGTGGGCTAGTAGCAAAACAGAGAGAAAACGAAAAAGTTGGGAGTTCACCGGCAAAATGCGAATCAACATGATCGCATTATATTCGTTTATAACATTTACGAACTTCGGCCAGTAGATTTTTCCTGTGATCCAGTCTTTACTTCATGCAATTCTGTTACAAAATTCTTTGCAAAATTAAGTCTTACTAATCCAACCTTTTAGTAAATTTTAAAATAATTGTATATATAATTTTCATAAGGTTGACTGAATATGATGCAGTTGTACACATGGTGATATTTAAAATAATAAGTCGAGCTAGATAGCTAGTTAAAAACAGAATGAGATAAATAAACAGTCAGATAGATAGATAGATAGATAGATAGATAGATAGATAGATAGATAGATAGATAGATAGATACGGAAGTTTTGTCTAGCATTTGTTGAATAGATCAACTTACTCTACTGTGGAATTGATAACTATTTATTCTATGTTGCTATTTGACGTTATACAAGTATATGAATATATTGATCGTACTGAAACAATTGTTGTAAATCAGCATTCAAAATCCTGGATTACATTGAGGCTAGATCACTCCCAACACCACCAAATGCACAACTATCTCAGCCACCATGTAAGCTCATAGATAAATACATATAGACGGGAATAGTAAAATATATTGAAATGGAAGAGTGAGCGAGTCGACAAAATAGAAAGAAAGAAAGAAAGAAAGAAAGAAAGAAAGAAAGAAAGAAAGAAAACAAACAAAAGAAAACTCATCCTTCGAAGTGACACAGACAACACGATATTGACTCGGTTTCATCGAGTCGATTACAACGTCATCGTTTTATCTGCAGGTCCCATCAGTTTATCTCTTCATCTGCCCTGTTCGGGTACCGGGTGCCGAGCACGATCCCCGGGAGCGGTTGACAACAGTACCCCCACTCCCGTTCAGTTCCCTTTACGCAATCTCCATCACCGATCAGGAACAGATAACCACCGATTACTGATAAAAATAGAAAGCTCAAAAATAAAAAAAGAAAAGAAAATGATATTATTATTATTATTATTTACAGACTCATCTGTCATCATTAGAGACAAGTCGAATTGGATGAGTTTGTGTCATATTTTTGCTGATCTCGACATTCGCTTGCCTGAACAAATTGATTTGTACTCAGTAGACCGATTTAGTTGTGTTCTTTTATCTATTTTATTTTCTCTGGCCTAATCTAACGCGTCGAAATGGACGCAGTTAGTAAGGGACTAAAATGCAGCGGTTCTGAAGTTCAATAAATTCGGTGAGACAATTGATTGTAGAATATTATACATATAAATTAAATCTGGTGATGTAATAACAATCAACTGAAATAAAAATGGAATCAGCGAAACGAGTTCGAATTCCGGTTGAAGTTGTTTATAATCACTTTCTATAAATTTATTTAGAAAAGGTGTGAATCCACCTCCCTACTCCATGACTTCTGTTCATATATCGAGATAAAAAAATATCTTGTCTCTGATATACCACATTAATTGACAGAGATTAGCATGAGTAAGTGACAAGTTGAGTAAAACAAACTATCATAACTGCCTGCTAACCAGTGTTAGCTGTAAGAAATTTTTTTTTTTTTATATATTAATGATTACCAAATACAAAGCCCAGGAGCCACTCAAGGTAGAGGGTTACTGTATGGTGCTGTCTGAGCGCAAGAAAAGGCAAGAAATGCAGTTCACCGACATTGTTAACCTTGACAGGGACTAGTATTTAATACGTATTTAAAACTATGTCTCCCACTACTTATCAAGCTTCTATATGCCATGTCCCTTCTGGACGTTGGCGATCATGGCTCTCTACATTTACATGTCCTTTCTGGCTCTTTTGTTTTTTGTTTTTTTTTTTTTTTTTTTTTTTTTTTTTGCAATCTCTTCAAAAATCCTGCTCCGCTATCCATTCGCTCAAGATTATCAGGTAAGTTGTGCGTAGCTTTTCTCTGGCTCTCTTAAATGCAATCTGTCCTATAAGTATCAAATTTTTTCCAAGCTCTCTTTCCTCATTATGTGACCCAGAAATTTCAATTGTGTCTTTTAGATATTTAGTATAAATGTTCTTTTTGTTACCTTTGTCTCTCGAATTTCTTCGTTGTTCTATCCATGATATTCTCAACATACTTCAGTCGGACCACATTTCTGTTGCTTCAAGTCTCTTCTTCATCTGCCAGGAGATTGTCCAACCTTCACTGCTACATAGGAGAAAAGTAGCACTAATGAAACTAATATATCTGACTAACAACGGACCTATTAACTTAATTGTTTACTCGTTGATACAATGTGCGCAATACTTTTGTTATTCCCAAACGAGATATTTCTCGGTAGAAAATGTTAAAGTATACAACTTTCATTGCACTCAATAAATTGCCGCTACTTACATAAGGTTTATTGATATGGAAAACTATGTTAGTTAATGGCAACAAATAAAGCCCAAAACCAAATTTTAATCGAGATTGGAATATATTTGTCACGGAGATTTTTTATGCAGCCGGATCAATATGAAAGTAAACGAAAAGAAAGAGTGAAGCAAAATATTTTCCACAACGAGCAGAGCATTTTGCAAAGTTATTTAGAATGGAGGATAATGGTTGTTCTTAATGTTAGACAATATTTTTTCATTCGTTTTATTTTTATTGCTTTTTTTTTCTTCCTTCCGTGGCCGCTACGTAAGCAGTATGGATCGAAAATGCAGAAATGTCTTCCGGCGAGGTTTGATCTCTATTTTGAGATTGGGGTTTTCGACGAGATTTGAACTCATATCCAGAGTGGTAGTGTCTGTTGTGTCACTGAATATTTAATTATTAGAGCGAATGAATACTTCAATGTTTTTAATAAGTTCTATTCCTGATAACACGTGTTCAATAAAATCTTTGTATAATACTAAATTAATTAGTGTGCTTCTTGTGTTGTACGTAAAAGCAAGTGAAGTGCTAAGATTCAGACAATATCTCATTTAAAATCAGCTAAATGTAATAAGGCCTATCAAAACCGTCCTCGTGAAATGCCATATCATGATATTCGTAACGAATAACTTCCTTTCTTGTTCGTGAAAAGGATAAGTTTATAAAATAACTTATGGGCAAGTTTTCTAAAACAGTCCATTAAATGGAAAAATAATTATAATAATAAACAGAAATAAAGCAAACTTTGGCATCAGTAAAATAAAATCAGGTCTGATAATAGTAATTATCTCCCTTTGATCGTTCTATACTGTTTCAGTCTACTACGTCCTTCCCAATTTCCCTCTCTAAAAAGCTGTCTTGCTTTTTCGCTTCTGTTTTATCATCATCATCATACTCATCATCATCATCATCGTCGTCGTCGTTGTCGTCATCAGTAGCAACAGCATCATCATCATCATCATTTTGTTGTTATGGACCTAGGTACCTTGATATCATAGTCTTTTCTAAATTATTCGCTATTTTAACTATCATCCACCTTTCATTTGTTTTGTTTTGTTATTGTTTTTTCTTTTTATCCGGTTATAACTACAATCCCATCTTTTCCATAGATATTACTTCACAACACTAAACGTAATTAAAAATATCCCATCAAAAACAAAATCAAAAAAGATGGTGAAAAAAAAAAGAACAAAATAGTCCGTAAATGAATGCAATAAAAGAGCAAAAGTAAATAATCAATCAATAAATAAAGCAACTACCGAAAAATGCTTTAAATCTATTACAGGATTATTCCGCGAGAGATTTCGAGATTTTGTAAAGACACATCTCGTCTGTTTTAGTCAATCATTCCATAGCGTTGGCACCTCCCCTCATTCGCTCTCTTCTTTTCTGATGAGTGAGCCGTAACTCAATTAGTGTTGACGGTAATACAATAAGTTAGAAACCGAACGATTACGTTGCTTGTACGTGACTTTTCGCGTACACTCTCGTCGTGTCCTCGGGGCGACGCGATTTTGAGTTTAAAAAAAAAAGTAAAACTAATGAGATCTGGCATCACTTAGCGGGATTGCTTATAATTAACAAGACACATATTTCGTTAACGCATCATCAACTCAAGTCCGGCGCCTTCCCCATCGCTCTTATCTCGAATGAAAGATGAAGCGGAGGGGCGAGATGAAGAAGAGGAAAATAAAGAAAAGCCCAAAATGGTGTTTAGATAAGCTCTAAGTGCATTTAGTCAGTATGGAGAGAAAAAGAGGGAGGCATAGAAACGGAAAACAATAAAACTGTGTGTGAAGTAGAAGAGAAACATGGGCTTACAGAGATGGCATTTTGTCAGAATTAAATTCTGTTTTCTTTTAAATTTCGTTGCTATTGTAGTTGTTGTTGTTGCTGTTCGATGACTCTCTCTCTCTCTCTCTCTCTCTCTCCCATTCTTCTGGCGATGATTTTCTAGATTTCTGACCCCGTCCGTGTTTTTGAAATCTCTTTATTCAAAAATTAAACTGTTCAAGCATCAAATTTCAATATTGAACATTTCCAATTTATCCTGAGCAGATTTCACACTCAATTCTTCAAGCACACGCACACGCACGCGCATGCGCACGCAAAAAGCCAACGCGCACGCAAACGTACAAACAAGCACACAGACATATGAGAGACGATTCTAATACTTTCTATTTGTTCCCATGGAAATTACAACAAATTAAGGGAGCACAATAACAATGTTGGATAGAGGATGTTTTCAGCTAGAAAACCCTAACCCTGTTCACCACCAAATCGACATAATGAATGTCTACACTAAATGATCAATGTTTTCAAAACCCATCGACGTCGCCACTATTGAATCGCATTCTTCACTACTTAACTATGTTCAAATCTACTGTTTAGTCTCCGGAAACGTTCAGCAAGCAGTGATGAATATCAATGTGGGTAATATTTTTGATAGTAACGAATAAAGTGAAACATCCCCGCTTCGTAAGCACTTTTATCTCAGCCGCTTCTTCGCTCAATTTCTATCTACAAGAAATCAAACATTATGGGTCATTGGCGGGAAAGTTTAAATTAGGTATATCTATGTATAAAATAAGTGTTGAAATGTACTGACATACTTTTCAAAATCTCACTAACAGATCAGCATCAGAAAATGTTAAAAACCTTCTTAAAAATTTAAACAGTCGGGCCGAGAACTTCTCAGTATACATCATATATCTCCCTTTTCTCTCTCTGTATGTATATATATATATATATATATATATATATATATATATATATATATATATATATATATATATATATATATATATATATATATATATATATATATATATATATATTGTGTATTTAGGCAGCAATCTTTCATTTATACATGTTTCATTAAAGACAACAGCCAAGGTACTACGATTAAGCTTTTTATTTAATTTTTCTTGTGTTCGAACAAGTGTTTTCTTGTTTGGTCACAGAGTGTGTAGAAACTGTTCAAGTGTCCTATAAATCCATACTTTTAGCCATTATCAAGGATGTTTTATTTTCCGAACGCAGCCAGCACATTGTGGCCGTGTTCGTAGTTAATATTATTGAGTGTTGGCTTTTTCTTTTTTATTATTAAAGCTTCCATTATTTTTAATCTTTTTTCATGTGGATGAGGATATTATTTTTGTATTTTCTACTAGGATGTTTCAGATAGAGTCTGGTATGTTTGTGCGTGTGTTTAAATGGATTCTAATAGAGCTGTGGTGAGATAACGTAAGGCGTTTGCATATGCATGTTGCAATGTGACCGATGTAATTATTTATGAATTCGGTTTGATCCTTAAAGGACATTTGAACTCATAAATAAATTTGAACTCATAAATAATCTTCGTTCGTTGTAATTTTGATTTTGCTGGTGTGTTGTTATTTTTGAGAATAAGGTTAGCTTTTTTGTAGTAGATAATTATAATGGGTTAGTTGGAGTAGTGTATTTCTTTATGATATTCGAATTCATAATTACATCGGTTATATTTAATGAAACATGTATATATATATATATATATATATATATATATATATATATATATATATATGTGTGTGTGTGTGTGTGTGTAGGAGAGGGAAGAGAGAGTGAGTGGAAGAGAGAGACTAAAATGATTTTTATGCTTGTCAGTCCGCTACTTGATAATTTTATCTTTTCATAGTTTTTTTTTAGTTTAATTATTATTATAATTCATATATATATATATATATATATATGTGTGTGTGTGTGTGTGTGTGTGTGTGTGTGTGTGTGTGTGTGTGTGCTTGCTAGAAAAGGTTAGTTCTACGTGTGCTCCTAATTGAAATGTGAAATTTCCTTTTTTTTTTCATTTTTATTTTTCCTTTCGCTCTTTGAATGGATGACAAATTTTCCTGTGGGTTGTTAACTACAAAGATAGTTATAAAATCTTACTTAGTAATAAAAAGTGTTTCTAATTAACCGTACCCGGAATCTATCTTCAACCCGACCCAATGTTTTGCCTATTTTCCTACCCCCCTAGTTCTTGATCAATATTTATTTCAATATAATTAGGAATTGATTATTTTTATTAAAGAAAAAAAGTATTAAATGCTTTGATTTAATGGAATTTATCCATATCTGGAGATGTGAAATATATTAAGAGTATTTACTCAAAGCCTAACTTCATATTTCAAATTTTATGCATAACAATATCAGGGATACGTGTGTGAGGTAACATTCATAGTTAACAATTCGGTCATGGTACGCTTCAGCAAGAGGAGTGGTTTCACTGGTGGAAAAAAAATACAGGTTCGATTTCTTCCATGGGGTATAATTTTTTTAGTAGGATTTCTCGATCTAGGACGGTTGTTATAAATTTCACTGAAAAATTAAAAATAGGAATAGTAACTCAAACACGTGTGCCCACTAAAAATAACATTTATAATGATAAGAATAATTTAGGATTTAAAAAATCCATTAAAATTTACTGTTCTAGCTAGCTAGCTAGCTAGATAGATAGATAGATAGATAATGGTTGTTACCTTAATGAATCTAGTAAAATTGCATTGTAAGACTTACTTATCATTTGAGAAGACGTGACTCGTTAAACTGGACAAACTTTTAAAACATCTAGCAGACATGAGACATTTGTTGTCATTAGGTTTTGTGAATATTTGCATATCTTTTCAGCCCACCAACTGACTTGCATACTTTTCCATTCTTTGACATGAATTGCTAGTATTTAATGTCATTTCGTAGTTGGGCGGTGCTCTGTTATGATGGCTTTGTGGGATCTTCCACAACAAACCAGCCTTACCTCTTTTTAGGAAATGCACTCTTCCTATCTGGTAAGTAACATCCTACTTTCATACAATATAACAAGTATTCATTGGTCAATCACCTCCAATCTAGCTTGTTGGTTGATCAGTTCTGACCAATCAAACCGCCTGCACGCGACCAATCTGTTTTTCCCGCTTTCTCCGTTTGAGCCTCCCACGTGGTACACGACCATTATATAAACCCAACACGTGTAAACTCCCTCGAGTTTTTCTTTTCATTCATCTCTCTCGCACGTCTCATTCCTTGCTACCAAGTGCCAAGATGTAACCTTCAGGAACTCCCGTCTTAGTCATTGCTGGCCAGACGTTAAAGACAATTACCAACATTCACGAACTTTGAAATCACTCCTGAACTTTTACCAACTTTGCAACTCACAATTCCAAACTTTCTTAATATGAACTCCGGTACAACTAATACCTAATCAAAGGGACACGACTCTGTCCTACCTTTTCAGTTTGCATGAATGTACATCAAACATTAATAAATCTAATTGTTATGTTTTGGAATCATTCAGTTCAGTTTTGTATTTTATTCTATGTGCATTGTCCTTGCATTGCGTTCAATTGTCCTTAATCTCATCTTTCCTAGCCAAAGTTAAATATTGGTAACTCAATCACTACAACGATGATAATAACCGCTACATATTTAGTGATCCCGTCGGGAATAAACTATAATGGTACCCCTATCGCTACAACTTCATATAAGACTCAATGTTCCTGCTTTTCCTGCAAAGCCTCCGCAAACATCACAACATGTCATCTATATGGTCTCGAAGTTACACACCATGACCTTCTCGGAAACGTTTTCAGCTTTAAAAATTCTAGCTCAAGAAATCTCGAAAGCAAACTTTCCATAATGAACCTTTTACTGCTATGTGATACAATCGTTCGACTGTGGTTTAATGATTAACAAACATATCTCGCTAGATCAATTACGTCTGAGTAGTGAGTTCGATATTCGCTCGGTGCCCCATACTTTTGGCCTTGTGCCACATCTTCGGTTAGAAAATCACCATTTACATAAAGTCAGATATGCTGATGCTTGCAAGATTCAGTGATTTTTTAGGCCACTCATCTTCGGCTCATGAGTTAGTCACTCTCCATTAGTTGCTAAGTAATCACGCTGTCAATAGACTAATACAAACATAGGATTTTTAAAGAAAATAATATGTTTTATTGTTACATATTTAAATCTTATAGTGAATTTCTAAGCACACCTTAACCGTGGCACAAGGCTAAATGTATGGGCCAGAAAGTGAGGATCAAACTCAGTACTCAGTCGTAATTCTTCTAGCGAGACAAGCTTCCTGTTACATCATGTCAACGTGCCCTATAGCATTTTTCTAAGCTTAGCTTAGATGCAACACAAGGCCGAATGTATGGAGCACCCAGTGAGAATCGAACTCACTATTCAGTGACAGTTTATCTAGCAAGACAAACTTACTAAGCATTACAACACATTGAAATCCTCTTTGTCAATAAACATATGTTGGTAAGTATTTCTTTATTTTTCGCTCTACGAAATACATCCTAGTCACTTAATTTAGGGATATGAGGATACTGTCTGAAATTATTTTCTCTTAAATCTGTGTATATGTAAAACCACATTTGTTTTCATTTGTTGGTTTGTATATATTTTGATGTGAATAGTTTATATATAATTCTAACCTAGCGACAGTGACTACTTTCTGAAATATTATCCATGGAGATTTGGAATAAATTTAATTAATTCAAAATTGCCTTATGACAGAAAAACTGCCAATGACGAGCAGCAAATCTATCGTTTAAAGTTTGCTCATATGAACAGGCGTCACTGACACATATATGGCAGACTCTTCTTTGTTACTATAAACATTATTTTTGGTGAGTACACCAATTTGAGTTGCCATCCCTGTTTTTTTCTTTAACAGTGAAATTAATAACGAAAGAAAGATTGTGCATCCGACAGGAATCGAACCTGTATCTCCTTTTCTATCAGGGTAACCGTTTCTATAGCCAAAACGTGCCTTTACCTATTCGGATGCATTGACGGAAAGGAACATTCGATATATTTAGAGGATGCGCAGTGGTGCAGCAAACAGCGACTCGTATTGAGTACTCAGTAAGTCGAGTGCAAATGCTCTTGGAATGAATCCATCTCTTTCTCCCCAACCTACGGATTAAATAGCAAGACTGGGTCCTACGGCCTTGGTTGGTAACCAGTCTAAGAGAAGGAAAATCTCGGAATTCAAACCAGCGTGAAGATGGCTGGGTTCCGTCAGACCCAAGACACACCACTCCCGCCATTGCTGCAGTACATATGGCGCCCGTACGACTCTCGGATATAACGGGATTCGTGATCGTGATTGTGACGCTATATTTAAATGTTCTAGGCCAATTACTTCACATCTGTGATCACATAAATGCGCAATAGATAGTCTAAGAAAAGATTAAACAGATTTTGACTCACCTTTCCCTTACTGCCAAGCACCTGTCTTTCTGACCGATATAAGATCTGATATATTAACATACTGCAATTCTAATCCCAATTTACATTTTCGCCATCAGTCAAATAGAAATCGTATCCTACTGCCAAGATCCTGTACCTCTTCTTATATACAAGCAACATCAAGATTTACTTTTTGTTGCATTGATCTAGAACAGGGTTTCCCAATCAGGGCTATATCGCCCACCGGTGGGCGATTTCAACTGCAGGGTGGGCAATGAGCAACTGAACAGAAAATGGTGATCGATTGGATATTATGATGGGCGATATACGATTTTGAGTATTAAAAAGTTATTTTAACTTATACTACCCGAAAAAATATTCAAAAGAAATATGTAAAGAATCTATATAAAAACAAAACTAGAGCCTAAATGGAAATAACTGCGTAACATTTCTATATAAGATATAATTATTCCTGCAAAGAAGGAATATTTTTGTATTTTCTATCGTTTTGAAAAAGGTAATTAACATTCAAATAGTTCTTCAGGCGAAATAATATTTTTTTCGGATATAAATCAGATAAAAGAAGAGCAAAACAACAAAAAATATTTCCTGAAGTTTTATTAGTTGCTTGTATTTTAGATTCTTTTTAATTCTATGAGAAAAAATCGTTTAATTTTTTTTCAACACTTGCAATGCTAAAGCTAACCGTAAAACTAAACTTGACCATAAGATGTGGCTTTACTGTCTTGCATGGCGTGAACTCGGTCAAAAAAAAGATGTTCATTTGGATAAAAATATATATTCTCAAAAAGAAACCGTAAAAGTTAAATATATATTTTTTATTTAGATTCTGTTTTTGCGAACAGATACAAACATAAGATCAATAATAAAAATAAAAAAAACGTTGATTATAAATTAGAATAGTATTTTCTTTTGCAGACACAACGTTTTTCTGTGTTCCCGAAGTGCCTGACCGTTAAAGCAGGTTGAATCAACAGATGGTATCACTGCCGCCGTTGTATCGGCTCATTTAATGCGAAAGGTTACTCACGTGCGCTTACCGTTTGCAACACATTGTGCCAAGCGTTTTAGGCTTTGACGAAAGCAACCACTTAATCAGTCAGGCAGAAAATTTGCCGCCACAAACAAAAGTCCTCTTGAACTGCCATTTTTATTTTTTAAACCGTCACCTTATGTCAACCAATTTCTGTTTCCTATTCTCCTTTTTTATCTGTTGATTAATTTGGGGTTCTTTTCGGTTTAACTTACGTTTTGTCTTACTTGTTATAATTACATTAGCGAAAATAATACGCCCGTTTGTCTGTGTGTGTGTGTCTGTGTGTGTGTGTCTGTGTGTGCGGGCTCTCGCGTATGTATGCAAAATGTTTAGGCAATAGAGGTGTCTATTTGATCTATCCATGTTTGGCACAAGATGCGATTTTTCAGAAAATTATGTATGGATATGCTGGAACATTGACAATCAGATATTTTCCTAAATACGTAAAAGCTGTTTTGAAATTGTGAGTTGAATTATTTTCATTATATATATATATATATATATATGAATACAACGTTGGTATAGATGGAATAAACTTTCAGTAACCAAAAACAATATTGAGTTGCCGACCCCTGATGTAAATGAAAATATATTTTGAAAATAGACTTGGCCACAACAAAATCGCCTATAGACAAAATAAGTGGCGAGGACGCATCCAATTCTCAAAGAAAATAAACATTGGAGTTTGGAAAGTTGATTTCAAGTCATATGAAGGGAGAAATCAAAAGTTAATATCTTTGGGTTTTATGATAATTAGAAAAAACGAAATTTAGGCGGTTAAAGTCTGGGAACAGTGTTGCTCCGTTGTATGGAATTAAGGAAATTATTAGTAAGATATCATATTTAGAATTATATAATAATACGTGCTACTATTCAGATATAAAATCGAAAAATAGAACCAATAAATTTTCAATCAGCATCAGCTAATTTCAGAATAAATCTTATTCTAGAGCAGGGATTACCAACATTTTTTGCCCGATCGCCCACCTTCACATGGAAAAAATTTCCACGGTCTACCTGTATAGTAAATATTCAAAAACATACTAAAATTATTCGATAAAAGTTTGTTACTGGTTCGTAAACAGATTTTATGATAAACTAAAAAATGCCAAAGGGAGGTAACAAATAACGTTGACTTATGCGGCGGCTGCTGCTGCTGCTACTACTGTATTAAAGAACAAACGAATGCAATCTTGATTCTTGAAAACTATATCGATAATTTAGTTTTATGGTCAAGTTTAGTTTTACGGTTAGCTTTAGCATTGCAAGTGTTGAAAAAAATTAAACGATTTTTTCTCATAGAATTAAAAAGAATCTAAAATACAAGCAACTAATAAAACTTCAGGAAATATTTTTTGTTGTTTTGCTCTTCTTTTATCTGATTTATATCCGAAAAAAATATTATTTCGCCTGAAGAACTATTTGAATGTTAGTTACCTTTTTACCTTTTTACTGGATGACAACTTTGATGCGAATGAGATTTTTTGCATTTATTTCATCACATAGCACTAATGAACACTACACGTGAAGCAAAATTGATAGTACGCACTGCATAACTCGATCGATCATTGCACGTGGAGCAAAATCAATTGTACACACTACACATTTCGATCGATCTCGCACACACGTCTTATATCTACGTGCACTTCTCTCATCGGTGCACACTTTCGTTTACACTATTTTCTTTTTTTGCCATCAAGTTAATGCAAACTAAACTATTTCAGTACCAAAACGGGAAATCCATGGGAAAAACTGGTATTTTTCATAATGTATTTATGACACATGGGGTATCATTTTTGATTTTGAGTTGATTGATCTAAACACAAATTATGTGCAAATTTTCATCAGAATGCTGCTAACCACTACAATTGAAAGACTAATGGGGCAGCAAGGTATTCATGGGTTAATCTTGAGATCCCCTTATGTAGTTTTCAAAATCTGGTAATCGTTTTTGATTCCTTTTAAGATTGTAACATACGTGTAAAATTCCGTCAAAATAGAAGTAATTTGAAAATTTGGGTGTCCCTTTGATTCACCCTAGGGGTCCCAAATTTCAAGCCAAAGGACAGGTTTACGACTAATAGTAATTGAAATAATAAAGCACATCTTTTTTTAAGTTTTCTATTTAATCGACTTTATGGCCAAGGCTGTAGACTTAATTGAAATCTCCGGGGTTCCCTGCTGGTCCCCTAACTCGTGGGGGTCCCAGTGTTGATTTTCAGTGAATTCCAAGTGACTACTTCAGTTACTCGATATAATCTCAATATGTAATGAAACTTTCGTTGAAATTGGGGAATACTGCTACAAAATATACTTGAAAAGCAATTGAGGCATCAAGGGGTTTATAGGGTCATCCCGGGGGCCCCTTCATGCATTTTTAAAAATCTGACAACCGATTTCTATCTCATTGTAAGAGCGTAACAAACATGTAAAATTTCATCAAAGTCGAAGCAATTTGAATTTTTGGGGGTCCCTTTGGGGCACCCTGGGGGGCCCAGTGTTGAGAGAAACGAAAATCAATATAACGTATAATAAGCGTGAAAGTAAGTTGCATACACTTATCAAGTTTCATTAAAATCGGCTTTAGGGTTTAGACTTTAAATCTGAAAGTTTAAAAACAACTAAACTAATGGAAATTCCCATTTAAATATTATATTTATCGATTATCGGTTATTGACTTTGGAAAATGATTAATTTTTTTGCCCAGACACACCCAGTATCGAGTACATTCTATGTTCCAAATTTGGTGGAAATATGCCTTATGGTTCTCGAATAGTTCGCGAACTCACACACACACACACACATAGTTAGTTTTATATATATATATATATATATATATATATATATATATATATATATATATATATATATATATATATATATATACATCATCTCTATGACTAGATAAATTTATTTACAATTTGATGAACAACACGCGAGTTTCATAATAAAATCTGACATCAACAAAGAAATTTTTGCATTTATTTATAAAAAACGAATATAAACTGAAATTCACATAGTATATAAATATATCTTGAAAATATTACCCACATTATTTGCGTAATACTAACTGAAATAAAACCTTATATTCTAAGTAAGATCCAAATCCTTCCGCTTTTTGTAGACAAAGTTTGTATCTTTCACATCAGTTTCGATTAATCTTGAAAATATTTAAATCTTTGGGTGGCATTTTAATATATTCTTATCTCTCTCTCTCTCTCTCTCTCTATATATATATATATATATATATATATATATATATATATATATATATATATATATATATATATATATATATATATATACTGTGGTACTCAAAAGTTCAAAGCAGGAATTGGTTTCAAACAACGACAAACAGTTTTGGAGTAATTAAAAGACGAATTGTTCTGAATCGCTCTTTGCTTATTTAAATTTACGTTCGATTTCTTTAAGGCTTCTAAACGAAATAAAAATTATTCGCATAAAAATTCAGTGATATTTGTAAAAAAAAAAACAGTAGTTTTCTTAATAGTTATTCTCTATATTGGATTTCGTGTAGATTTTTGAGGTATTTATATTAGAGATAAAGAATTTGGGAAATACTCTTAAGATATTGATTAATACAATGATTTTTTGTTGCTTACAAAGATCAATTTAATTATGAAACACTTTTATTTGTGTGTATGATCGTGCACCGTTTTTGAAACTCAAGGTTTGTTTTACTTAACGTGCCGTCAAAACGGATCTTGTTCCATATAAAACACTACAAAAAATTTTCAGTATTGCAATTCAGTTCTACTATATCCGACTTTACATTCAAGAACTTCATCTACCACCATTAGCATATTATTCATATATCTGGAGACATAAGGGCGTATATATATATATGCGGGTGTATTTTGAAATATGGATACGTGACTATTTTTTGAACAGGTTTGAATTTCCTTGATCGCCAGCTCACGTTTAATTTCAGTCTAGGTTTATACCGACATATGCAAATTACTGTGTTTGTATTCAATCAATTAAAAAAAAAAAAAAAACCACTGCAAATTAAGTTTGTTTATGAGGGGGAGAAACAAAAGCTTTATAGTTTGGTGGTCATTATAACTGCCCTCTCTCTTTTCCGCTCTGGTGTTTTATCTTTTCTTTTTAACGCCTGTCGTTTTAAAGTGGGGCTCCAAAAATGAGTCACGTGACTACTGCGTGCAACAGGAAAGTGACAATATGGCTAATTTTTTTTTTAAATGGAAGACTATTATTTCGCCATCTCAATTCTGTCAATTCAATTAGAGATAAAGAGTTTGGAAATGTACCTAATCATTTAATTAATGTTTACAACCATATTAGGACGAACGAGTCAATAGCGAGTGACAAATTTGATAATAGGGGACAATGAGAAACGAATGTTATTAATAGAGAAGTGTTGGATTAAGTGCGTTGACAGTGAACGAGATTGTTGAAAAATACATATTTTAGTATAAAATAAATATTTTGTTCATAAACATACACATGCTCACATATGTGTGTACATGTGCATGTGAGTGTGTGCATGAGTACATGTGTGTTTGTGTGTGTGTGTGTAAAGAGTCGTGCCAAGCAACCTTGCCTTCATAAATATTAACAATGAACTTCCTAACGTGCAATCGATGTTCTAATTTGCAAAAAAAAAAAAATATCACGGAGGCGGTAATGTTTTTAAGTAAAGTTTGTCATTATTTTCTTTTAATGGCATTTTTTAAATAGAAATATTAAGTATTGTCTAACATAAGTGGTTCGTTAGCTTAATTAAGTAAGAATAAAATCCAGTTTAAACTATTCTCCATTTTTGAATGAACGGCATTTTTACTGTTTTCTTCTTTAATCGTCTGTCATTTTACAACCCACTTCACAAATCCATTCTCACAATAATTTTATTTTTATCATCAAAGAACTTATCTACGTACCTTTTGCATAATTTCAAGAGATTCAATATAAATTTAATTCTTAATTCTTTTCAAGATTGGAATTAAGATGAATACAAAACTTCCCAGTCAAGCTACCATATTTTTGGCTTGATCATCAAAAAACCATGTTTAGTAATAAATAATTTTCTTCAATTTACGGAACCTTCATTTGTTCTAACTGATGTATTTGTTCGAACCATCGTTCAATGAAAACTAAATTTCAACCAGGAAAACCTCCAGTAATTTTTTTCGCAGTACCTCCACTATAAGTCGCCTGTCACAATTTGTTTAAAATATTTTCGTTTTTTGAGTTATGTGGCGGGTTTTTATTTTTTCTTCATATAAAAAAATTGTGTAGTAGATTGGAATTTTATTCATTTGTTTTTTGTTCAATGATAAATTTCAACCAGGAACCTCCGTAATTTTTGCAGTACCTCCACTATAAGTTGCACAAATAATATTTGCTTTTGAGTCGGGTTTTTATTTTTCTTCATATAAAAAGTGTAGTAGATGGGAATTATTACTTGTTTTGTTTCCTCTTCCACTTTATTGCCATTATACAAAAATATACGATTTTCAAAATTTTTAAATGTAAAATGATATGATAACTGTCAAAATAATCAAAATCGATCTTTTTGAATAAAATTAGTTACACCTAAAGACGCCTGATGCTATCTAGCAAAAACAAATAAAAAATAAAAAAAAATAAAGCATTTTCGATCAAACTTTAAATAATTTGTCTTCACAGATCATCTCACACAGACACGTAGAAACTGACGTCTGCTAAAGGGGGCTTTCTGAAAGCGAAGCCTTTTAATATATCGATTGTCCTTGCATATCTCCGACAGTCAGTACAAGGAAGAAATTGAAATGTTTTACTGCACACTGAACACTGAACAAGACTCAATACAAATCGCAGGAAATTATAATCGTCATGGGAGACATCAATACCAAAGCAGGGAAAGAGAAAGATGTTGAAATAGTAAATTCAGACTAGGAACTCATAATGAACATAGAGAAAAATGGACCCAGTCGTGTACGGAAAACGACCAGGTAGTAGCCAACAACTGGTTTTAAGAACACTCAAGATGCTTATGGATATGAAGAAGAAACGAAAAATCAGATCGTCTACGTAAAGATCCTAAAGAGATTCAAGGATGCAATTTTACACCACAAAACTTATGCAATTGCCGACCGATTGAATGTTTCAGTATATAAAGGCTAACTGGGATTTGACGGCTTACAACTAGCAATAAAAGAAATTTAATTGAGTAAATATTTTAATGACAATGCAGAATATTTTGGTTGAAATTTCCTGCATTTCATAGTAATAAAAAGTAATAAAAAGTAATAAAAATAGTAATAAAAAAAGTAATAAAAAGTAATAAAAAGTAAACATTTAACCGCTGCTGCTTCAGGCTAACCGACATTTATTTTATACGACGAAAAAATATTTTTTATTGACAATGTCATATAATATGGCGATCATTAGTTTTAATATTCTGTTTCTGTAGTGTCAAAAACTGTCAGATCATGCACGAAAAAAATCAATGGTCAACTTATGCTTAAGATCGACATGTCCAAATATGTATACACTAAACTAATTCCACATTTTTTTGTTTTAGAAATTATAAGATACATTTCATGGTACCTGTTTTTGTCATTACCGTTTTATAATTGTGCACAGATACTGTAACCAACTCATCAAATACAAAGTTATTTATACAAAGTCATTGAAAACGTCAAGTAAATGAAGCTGTAAATCGGAGAAATGAAAGTCGCTTGCAAAACAGGTACTCGTCTGCATATTTGAGGATGGAGAACTGACCAACTATGAAGTAATGACAGATACACAGTTTGGCCACTAAATGATAATCATTGAATACGGGTGTTGATAGTAAATGATACACCCCAGCTAATGCCAGAAAAGACATTGCAGTCAATGTGACATCAGACCATCAAAGAAGCTAGATGCATCAACAGTTTTATCTGAGAACAGCGCTTCAGTCGAGGTTGCCTATGACAAGTAAATACGTGGTCGGCCCAATTGCGCCTAGAATGTGCACGCGTGAGAAAGTCGTATAGCAGGCCGATATATAAACAGTTACCTGGGAGAGAAAAGAGAAAAAAAATATTTTCTCATGTCCCGTGGAGATGTGGATGTTACGTATAAGAAATTTAATCCCGTGTTCTCATTAAAAGCAACGACGATAACGGTACAAATTGTCAAATTTCCAGAAATGCTATACTTACTTTATCCGTCTGTAAATTTAAAATCTCTTCTTATCATTCCTTTGTTTTTTTAAAGCTTAACTTAAGCAGAGATGGATTACTAATTGAAATGTGCCTTGTCCCTGAGATCCGTCTCTGGCGCAGAACGTCTCCCTTATGCTATCGGGTCAAGCTAGGATATAATCACAGCAAGGTGGTTTGTAGCTTCTTGGACGTCAGGTACAAACATTTTCTAAAACGACAAACCTAGATCATCATAATTGGTTCTTTATAAAAGCAGATTATTGTTTAAAAGCTGTTATTATTAGCATATAAACAACAATACGTGTACGAAAAACGCTATTATTTTACATATTATTTTATATATATATATATATATATATATATATATATATATATATATATGTACGTGTTCATAATTAACCGGCCAATTCTCCAAACTTAAATCCAATCGAAAACTTGTGGTGCATTCTGAAGCGACAAGTTTACGAGATTGAGCGCCAATTTAGAATCAAGGATGACTTGTGGCAGGCAACAGTGAGTGTATCACGTGAAATTACATCAGAGGAGATCCAGAAATTGACATGTTCCATGGACCAACGCCTTATCCATGTCATTTCAAAAAGAGAATCACATATCCCTTATTAACCGGTTCTACTATTATTCTTGAATTCTGTGTACTTGATTTCTATTTCATGTCGGTTGCTGTATGTATCCATAACAATCTGGATATGAAGTAATTAAAGCGTTATTTTCTTGTTTAGATGAGTTTTAATCATCGCAAATAATTTGAAACAGTTATAATTTAAATAAATTAGGCAAAATGATGTAGTTTCTCTATATTTTTAAAAGGTACGCGCATATTGACTGTTGTCATCATACTGTGAAAATTTCGTTAAATACCAACGTGTAGTTTTTAAAAAATTAGAAAATTGTCACCTCGTTAATAATTCCTTACACAGTATATATATATATATATATATATATATATATATATATATATAGAGAGAGAGAGAGAGAGAATATCTTGCTCAGGCTATATTCTAGAAAAAGCCCGATCATATAAATTGAAATGTGTGAATAATATACATATTTATACACGACTCACATAATCTGACAAAGATTTGTATCATTATTCATGAATATTAATGAGGACAATATGCTTTATCAGCGTGACGACTGGCGTTCAGAATCTAACATAAATCGTTTTACGCTTCCGTAGATTGCTAATACTTGCTTATCTTGCCAAAGCACTTGTAAGACAGGCTCAGAATAATTCCGAATTTATACCTGGTTTTAGGATAAGAGGAGAGCCAAATTGGTTGACACAGAGTAAATAACAAACAAAAGTAAATATTCATTTGAAAAATATAAACAAAGAAGGTACGAGATGGAACAATGTTTGTGTTTCGCCAAAAAGGTATTTCTGGAATATAATACATTTAAGGCAAGCAGTCTTTGTAATTAAGATTATTGATATTAAGAGAGTAACAAGTAAAATGTCCCTACTTTGAGTTTTACTATTAAGCCCCTGACTGAAACTCGGGAAAGGGACAAATAAGTGAACATTTAAAATTATTTTTTACTATATACACATATATATATATATATCATATATATATAGAATGTTTCGCCGTATATATATATAGTATGGATATACATGCGATTGAAACACGACCGATTTGACATCAATCAGAGGCTATATATATATATATATATAAGTAAACATTTAAATTTATTTCAATCAGATGAATTGATATATATATATATGTAAACATTTAAATTTATTTGTGTGTGTGAATTGATATGTGTGTGTGTGTGTGTGTGTGTGTGTGTGTGTGATGCATAAAAGGTTACTTGTCAGGGTTGAATTGAACCAGGAAACAGTGTTATTAAAACTTAAAATAAAAAATAACATGTAGAGCTAATAACTTTAAAAATTGGGAGATCAGATGATTTCGCCACCTTGGTTTCGACCTTACGGTATCTTCAGGCGATTTTTATCAAAAATCTTAATGTTATCTTAAAGCTTTATTTTTTTTTTTAAAATAATGAACGTTATATTATTATTTTTTATTATTATTATTTTAAAAATAAAAATAATATAGCATTCATTATTTTGTTTTTGTGTTTAAAATAAATCGTTGTGAGATGTCAATTGATAAAAATGGCCTGAGGATACCGTAAGGTTGAAGTCAAGGTAGCAAAATCAACTGAACTCATAATCTTTAAAGTTATATATATATATATATATATATATATATATATATATATATATATATATATATATAATTAATAAAGTAAAAGTTTGTCACTTAGCTGACTGATGTTACCTTCGACATCCCGACCCCAGAGTTTCGTAGACCTACATGTTCGTTCACTCTTCAGTAGATATCAGTAATTTACTGCTTACACATAGAGAGAGAGAGAGAGAGAGAGAGAGAGAGAGAGAGAGAGATTGAGAGAGAGAGATTGTACTAAGGCACTATTCATACTGTAATATCACTCTCATAAGTCATTGGGTGTATGAGGAAAAACTCAAAAGGAAATTATATTTTAAATTTTATGAACGTACTGACTGCTATGGAAGTATAAAGATTTTATTGCGCTACACATCAAAAGGGTAAATGCTTACCTAATTTATAAATGAGAATTCAAACAATTTGTTTTTTATACAGGCCACAAGCACTACTGAGAAACACAACTGTCTCTACCACCAATCAAAACTCACGTCTATATGTGTATACAGGTAGATGAATTGATAATCATTCCTTTACACACGCGTAGTCGCATACATATACACGTGCCAATAAATACACATAGGCACACGGATTCTTTGATTTCGCGACAATTACCGGTTGTAAAATGGATATCTTACTATCCCTTCAGAGGTAGATAAAAAAAAAGTTTTACAATTGCTGTGTATAAATGATTATTCTTTTTTGTTTTCTTAACCCCTACATAGACCGTCATCCACCAGTGTCGTTATTTAACAGGGGAAAAAAAACCATGCATATAGACATACAAAAGGCCTGTCCTCGTTTGTAGCCCCCATAGAGATATTAGCTATTTTTTTTTAATTCTGGTCAAAGAGCGCATTCAACTGTTGTGTGCCCCATCTATTGTCGTAAGAAAAGCTTAAACAAAATAAAAATGAAATAAAGGTTTTGATGGCTGTAGTGGAGGCCCGTTAGCCGTGTCACGTTATCACTCCTTCATCTACCATGCCAAGAAGGACAGGTGTGTCGTCAAAAAAAAAAAAAATAGAGGGACATCAGTTTGGCTTGCAACTCACTTACATACACACACACACACACACACACACACACACACACACACACACACACACACACACACACACACACACACACACTGACACACGCACACGTATAAGCGTAGGCATACACACATACACACCAGTTTCTGGTGCCGACCTCGTTCGTCTGAAGTGAATATGATCAATCCCCACGTAGGACCCCAACCAAAACCCACTTCCACACTTCCACCTGGAGACAATCCAAGGGACAAACTCTATAAACAGACGCACAAACAGACGCACACGGAAAACAATAATAATGATGGCCATAATAAAAATAAAAAAAAAAGAAGAGACAGAGGGTCTTTTCAAAAGAAAGGCAGACGAGCAGGTGAGAAATCAAGCAAGATGCCGGTGACAAATGGAATTTAAAACAGAACCAAGTAGTTGAGGTGTGAATCTTTTGTGCTTATTTCTTTTCAGGGTCTTTTTTTCCTTTCTTTTGTTCTTTCTTTCTTCCTTCTTCCCTTTTTTTAAAACCTCCTTTTTTTTCCTTTCTTTAACTTACCTTTTTACTTTCATCTTGTCATTCTTTTTCTGTATTTTATTCCCTTTCTTTTTACTTTCTTTCTTCTCTTCTCATTTTATTTTTCTTCTTTTCTTAACACTCTTTCTTCCTCCCGACTCTGATTTTCAAAAATCTCTTTCTTTCTCTTCTCTTCCTTTTTCCTTGTCTTTGTTTTCATTTTCTTTGTTTGCTTATTCCCTCTGTCTCTTTCTCTCTCTTATATTTTCTCTTACTCTTTTCTTCGGATTTCTTTTCTTTCATTCATATTTTTTTTTTCTATTCTTCTTTCCATATTTTATGATACTTTTCCGTTTTTCTTTTTCACATTTTTTATTGTCTGTTTTGTCAGATTTTGATTTCATTCCTTTGTTTTCACTTCATTCTTCATTGTGATGATTTTTCATTTTTCTTGCCTATTTCTTTCGTCTATTCTTTTTCTTCATTTTTCTCTCTCACAATTCTCTCTTCTACAATTTTTCTTTCTAGTCATCATTTTTTATTTCTTCATAAAATCTTTCTAAGCTCAGTTAGTCACTTTTTCATTTCTCTCTCTCTCTCTCTCTTTCTCTTTCTTTCACTATTAGCTTTCATTTTTTCTTTCTTTTTTGTTTTATATTTTCCTTATATTTATTCTGCACATACTTGGTTGTTTTCTTTCTTTTCTTCATTCATTTTCCCGTGTAATTCATCTTTTTTTCTTCCTCATTCATTCTATTTCTTCATCCGTATTTTCTTTTTAGAATTACTCTTCTTTCTTTTTCGTCAGTCAAATATTTTTCTTTTGCTCATTCTCCGTTTGTTATTCTTTAGTGTAATCTTTAACTCTTTCTTTCTTTCATGTATAATTTTTTCTTTCAGTTTTTCTTATTTTTTTTCTTCTTCCATGCACCCTTTTTTCTTTTCTCATTCTTCATTCATTAACTTCTTTATTCTTTCTCTATTTTCTTTGGGTTCCTTTGTGCTTTACGTATTAACGGGTGAATAATCTTGACACGCAGCCGGGTTCAATTGCTTCCAATTGGTTAAGTCGCCTGCGCATGCGCCTTCGCGTGCGTGTGCCTGTGACAGAATGTCGTTTACTGGTCGCCGTGTCACAATGAAGAAGAGAGCATATCGTTCTCCTTAATTTTTTGGTGTTAAATTGAAATGATCAGGGGATGTTGTGGACGGACTGCTCACCCAAAGGAAGAGAGTGAACAATTTTCCAAGCGTTCCAAGTAATTGAACGTATCTAAACCGAGAACCACACGCGCACACATAAAGTGACTCACGTCTTTTTATCCATGACTTTTCAATAAGCAAATGAATTATTTGCCGTGAGTCTCAGCCAGGTGGATGATTTGCACCTGTTTAGAATTAATGAATAATTTAACTGTTTTGCTATTATCTAGTCATTTAGAAGTATATATATATATATATATATATATATATATATATATATATATATATATATATATGTATGTGTGTGTGTGTGTGTGTATTTGTGTGGATATAAAAGTGGATATTGAGATCAACACCCATAGGCGACAGTCTGTTTAATGCTTAAACACAATCTTCGGGCCATCACTTTAAGGGGCGATGATTGCGTTTAAGCATGAAACAGACTGTCGCTGCTGGGTGTTGATCACAATGTCCACTTTTTTATTTACGTTTTATCTCTGATATTGAGCACTTTAATCAATATAGCATACCGTAAAACTATATTATATATATATATATATATATATATATATATATATATATATATATATATATATATATATGTATGTATATATATATATATATATATAGATAGATAGATAGATAGATAGATATAGATATATATTGTAATTTCAATCACGAAATCTTTCGACCTTGAAATAGTATGG
Source organism: Acanthosepion pharaonis (assembly GCA_903632075.3). NCBI lineage: Eukaryota > Metazoa > Mollusca > Cephalopoda > Sepiida > Sepiidae > Acanthosepion > Acanthosepion pharaonis. Next base: position 2,482,421 of record CAHIKZ030003744.1, on the reverse strand, counting down.
CTTAGAACAACATAGAAGCAAATATCTAACCAAAAAAGATATATTTCTGAACAAAACTTCGGGCTCTCCTTTTTGCTTTACCTACAGGCTTTATTCTGGGCATAATATTTAAAAAAATAAAAATAAAAAAAACGAAAGAAAAACATTTCTAATAAGTGAAGACGCTTATATTTTGTATTTATTTCTATGTTTACTTGGTCATAATATTCTTGAAATATCATAATTTCCTCTTTGAAAATGTTTCAAACTGCCTACGCACAAAAAATATGCTCAACTAGAATTTATATTCTTGTTTTCATCGATAAAACTAGCAGCAGTAGCAGGGTTACATTAAACGGATGAGTGAGGACGTTTGCAGAACCAATTTTATCGACCTTCAAATGGATCCTATTATGAGTGATGTAGATTTTAAGTTGGCGGGTAGCTTATGAGTTTTTCTTCTTGTTGATTTTGTATGGTTATTTCATTATGTTTACTGACTTCTGCTTGATCTTGATTTTCAATCCATCATTCACCCAATTTCATAGGACGACCTATGAACATGAAACAATTGTTCTAGGACCATTCTATTCTAATTTGCATTTTCAAGAACTAAAACACGAAACATCTCCGTAAAATAAAATACTGGGTAAATCTTCAAATGAATCACGTTTATATATATATATATATATATATATATATATATATATATATATATGTATATATGACGAAAATAAATAAATATACTGTTTAATAAATAAACGTAGCGCCTATTCAAATATGGGTATTCGCTAAAACATAACTTTTAAATAATAATAATAATAATAATAAATCCTGTTCCTAAAACTATGTCATACCTGGGAACATTCCTTGGAGCGTCTCGAAGGTTAAGTGTCGTAACATTTACAATGTATAGCGAGCTTTCCTTCGGGATGAAATCCTTTATTTTTCTGAAGCACTCAACTCAGCAAGAACCCGTTATCGGGCAGTACAGGGGCATTTTCTAGCGCACTCTATCTCTTCTCGATAAGATTCGGTTCTCCGAATATCTTTCCGAAGGCGAATACTTTTTTGGAAACAGAACCAAAGCTAAAAATTTAGCTTATTTAAATTCCTTGATTAAAAGGAAGATTGGTTCGTATGTCGCCACGGACAGACACATTAATTTGTCTAATTATTGTTTGTCTGAGTCCGATAAGTTGGTCTTGTCCCGGGGTTTGGAAATTTGTATCGCCCCTAGGAATATTGCAAAAGTAGAAGCATTCAGTAATTTTGAAATGCTCTTTGTTAAGTTATTCAAATATCTGCCAAATTCTGAGGAGCATTTGCTTCGTCTGAAAGACTTAGCATACAGCTTTGTTAATTCCTCTATTGATCCCCTTGGAACCATTTCAAGTGGGCAAACAATTAAAAAGAAAGACAGATATTTATATTTCTAAGCCTGTCAAAGGTGCAAGTGACGTAATATTAAATTATTCCGACTACGTTAGTAAAATGTTATCCATTTTAGGTGATAGTAGTAAGTTTCGGAAAATTGGAGACGTCATTTGTGACGATACTTTCAAAACTGAAGTTCGATTACAGAAGAAATTGTTGGAATTTCATAAGAGTAAATTTCTATCTAAAGAAATTTATAATAATATTCGTCCCATAGGTTTCCAATGTCCTCGGATGTATGCGTTACCGAAAATACGTAAAGACGATGTTCCACTGAGGCCGATTTTGTTCATGCTGGGCTAAGCCAAGCATAATTTGGCCAAGTGGCTTAATGAAGTTCTTGATCCTATCTTATTATTCTATTCAAAGTATTGTGTGGCTGATTCGTTTCAGTTTGCTGATTACATGCGTAAATTGAAACCAAATTCTGGTACTGAAAGGTTCGTGTCGCTTGATATAACTCGTCTGTTTACGAATGTTCCACGAGATGATACAATAGAAATTTGTGCGGACTTTTTTGGATCGTGGCCCTCTAAAGACATCACCTTTCCCTGAGATTGTATTTGTCGAGCTGATAGGGATGGCTACGAAGTCTGTTTCCTTTAGCTTTGACAACTGTATGTATCGACAGATAGATGGAGTAACGATGGGTAGTCCATTGGATCCTCTGTTGGCTAACATTTTTGTTGACTTTCATGAGAAACATCTCTTTGATAATATTAATTTGACTTATTGCTACTTCCGCTATGTGGATGAAACTTTTACGACATTTTCCTCTCTGATTAAAGCAGAAGAGTTTTTCTCTTACTTTAATAATCTCCACCCTTCTTTAAAATATACAATGGAGATAGAAGAGAATAATCAGCTCTCTTTCTTGGATGTATTGGTAGAAAGAACACCTTCGGGCTTTCTTACCAGTGTTTAACGTAAACCCACTTTTTCAGGGCTTTACTTAACATGGGACTCATTTGCTCCCAGAACCAGGAAAATTAATCTTATCAGTACCCTTATTCATCTTTACTTTCTTGTTGTGTTCTGAGTGCAGACTTGACGCTGAGTTAAAGAAAATAAAACAGCTGTTATTAATGAATGGTTACCCCGAATGTTTACTATTTAGCAAAAAATTGTTAATGATGTTAAGAAATATGGTCCTTCTAAGTGTCCTGTTTATGTGAGGCTCTCGTGAATTGATCCCGCGAGTCAAACATATGCCAACAAAATTCTGTTAAACTGTGTTTTCAATGTCGTTATGGCCCGGAGTATTTTTACAACTAGTAGGGCTTTCCCTCCCCCCCTTGCCGTAAAGATGTCTTGTCTGCCAATCAACGAAGTTTGGTAATATATCAATATAAATGTCGATGTGAGATCGACTATGTGAGCAAGTCCATCCAGAGGTTAGAGGTTAGGATCGCTCAGCATGTCCCGAGCCGGTGCGGAGACACCAGCCTGTGATATCCGGGCATTCGCAAACTCATGATTCTGCGATCGGTGGGCACCTTTTAAATTCTGTTGCCTGCAGGACGAATTATTCTCCTGATTTCTTTTCAGTCTTGCACAGAGCGCGGACGAAACTCCATTTAGACTTCCTGGAGTCTATTATTATTAACATGCAACATCCTGCCCTGTGTAGACAAAGGGGAGTTGAAATATAAGTTGGTCTTATTCGGGGAAACAATTGCCTGACTGGGAAGAAATTTTTTTCTCACCCCAGTAGGTAATGTCTTAGTAGCGGTTGTTGGTAAAATTGTTTTCTTATCAAATACTTCGTTTTATAATGCCGACGATTTTGTCTCTGAGGTAGTGAAAATCTTAAACGTGATATTTTTGTATCTATTTTAATAATAAAATTATGATCCCTGTCCTTAAAACTATATACATATATATATATACAAAATGTTTCTATTATCAGGTTACTCCCTATGTAACAGAAGGAATTTTATATATAAACTACATCTTAAGCATGAAAATAAATTAACAATAATTAAAAACACACCTCCTTTGCAAATACGGAAAGAAATGGCCGAAAGCGCTTGGGGTAATGGACAATGCGGCCAATGTTTTTTCACTCCTTTACTTCCACTAAATTGAAAAATATAAGAATGCTGAAAAAACTAAATAAAAATTCACCAAATTTTCTTTGCCTGTCATATTTAACGAAACATGTTTGAAAGAAAGGTTGCTACCCAACTATACATTATTTATACATCTATACGTGTGTGCTTGTGTGTTTCTTATTAGGATAAATGTTATTTTAGTATGTACATGTATTTCTTTACAGAAATGAAATTTACATCTAGCGACCTAGATAATCGAAAGTCTTAATAAAGAAGTACAGTTTCTTACAATTTCTTATATAAGACTTTTGATGATCGAGAAAGACGTTAATTGCACTGTTTGTAAATAAACAAATATGTCTACTCAAGCACGTGTACACACTATAATGAAGTTTATATTATTTACTTTGTTATCCTCATCTTTATTGCCACGACGTTTCAGCGGCTATACGCTCCGGCTTTCTTCAGGTGAATGGAATTTCGAACTGAACCCTTTATTTCACTCACCGTGGTAGATTGTTCTAGTTCCACGCCTCAGTTATTAATTCAACGCTCCAAGTTTTTGTTCACCACTGCAGTAGCTAGGTATTGAACTCACATGTCTTTGAGTCAAGTCACTGGATTCAACCAATGCTGGGCCATGTGTCCTTGATTACTTCAACGCATGAATTTTGGAGTAAACTTTTTTTTTTACATTATATTGCAATTTTGTTGTTGTTATTGCTTTTCTTTAGCACTCCGTATTACTGGTTCCCACAAACAACACACTTCGGAATGGGCTCAGACATATATTGACAGGATTAAGGCTTAGCAATGGGCTTGCCATTATCACCAGCAATGGCAAACATAGACATGGAATACTTCGGAGAAATTGCATTAGAATCCAGATCACTAAAGCCAATGCTAAGGCTAAGATACATAGATGAAACCTTCATACTCTGGCCAAACTAGAATAATGTCCAGTTATTACTGGACTATGCGAACTCAATAAGATCATCGATATAGTTCACAATGGAAAGAGAAAACAATAACACACTTGCATTCCTGGATGTACTAATATCTAAAATATAGCTTGGGTTCAAGACATCCGTATACCGCAAGCCAATATTTACTGGACAATACCTCAACTTCAACTACCACCGCCCAGTGTAAAGAAAGGGACCGTCCCTGCTTACAATATCAAGCAAAAGTCGTAAGTGGCGACCCAGTGACATATGAAAAAGAAATGGTCAGTATAAGCAGTGCCCTACAACGTAACAACTACCCTGGGTACATGACAGCAACTCCAACAAACTGGGATGGAAGGGTGCAAGAGAATAACAACACTCAGAAAACAGCCTAAGCCTGCCTACCCTATGTGAAGGGATTTTCGGAAAAAATACAAAAGATCTGTGGTCGATATAACATCAGGACGACATTCAAAAGTGGTTTCGAGACTTCACAGGCATCTCTTCCGTGTAAGACCTCCATAGAGGAGAACATAACGAAGGAATGAGTGTACGCCATCGCGTGCTACTGTGGTACAAAATATAAAGAAGAAACAGGCTTCCCCTTCAGATAAGACTGCGAAAACATCGTAAACCCGTTACACGAGAGGAGATAGAAAAGTCAAGCGTAACTGACCACATATGGAGGGAAATAGGGAGATCACCGCCCCTGCGGCATGAGGTTGAAATCACTAGAAAATACAAAAACTTAAGGAATCAGCACATATGCTAGGTCATAAAAATCTCCTAAGCCGGCCAAGCAAAGAAATGAATACAATATGGGAACCAGTAATGGAAAAGCAATAGCAACAACAAAATTAAAATGTGATGTCTGCTACCGAGACATTAAGTTTATAATTCCTAAAAATTCATACACTGATGTCCTCAAGGACACATGGCTCAGTAGATAAAAGCGTTGGTTGGATACAGTGACAAGACACAGACTGTTGTGAGTTTAATGGCTACAGGGGAGTTGAGTTAAAGAGAGGTAACTGAAACACCCGGAAGAGGCATGACAGGTGGAACTAAGAAAAATCTACCCCGCTGGACGAAATAAAGGGTTCAGTTCGAAATTCTAATCACCTTAAGAAGATTGGAGCGTACAATGGCTAAAACGTCATGAATATGGCAATAAAGATGAGAGCAACTGTCCAAATAATGTGAATAATTACAATAGCCCATCTCAGAAATATAGACAGAAAAATACATTAATTTTATATATATATATATATATATATATATATATATATATATATATATATATATATATATATATGCGTGTGTGTGTGCGTGTGTAGTTAACAAAGAATCACTCGGAGTTTGAATACTTAGTCTTTATCTTCTTGAACAATACAAAATATTTATTGGCGAAGATAAATGATTTTTTTTTAATTTATTTCTGAAGCATATTCTGTCAGGATGTAGGCTATCATGGCTCTTGACAACTTCCTGTCTCTTTACTATCTCTCTTTGCCTTCCTTTACCATCGTCCTTGCTATCTTGATTTACTCAAACTCATTAAATACGTTTCTCGCTGTTTCTACCGTGAATATGTCCTGTGATTATTAGATTCTCCAAGCCCTCTTTCCTCAATACGTGTCCTGCAACTTTAAGTTATCTGTTTTCTTTCGTATTTATCATTTTCTTTGTCGTTCTTTTTTTTAAATTAAAATCTTTCTTTTTCTTTTTTTAATACGATATTCCTCCAAGAAATCATTTGGTTGAAGGTATCACAAAACTCCTCAAATAATTCATTGAATTAAAACCGAACTCATGATTTTATCGAATTCACAGAAAGATGACGTAAAGTTAGAGATCCCAGCAAATTAATTTAATGAGTAATGATGTCTGAATTTATATTACGTAACATATAGCAAAATCAAAGAAAAAAAGATATTGTTAAAAATTCTATAAACTTTGCATCAATTTAATATATATATATATATATATATGGAGGAGTCTCCCGTTGTTTTTCGACGTATGAGGGTCCAGCGGCTCAGTACTTAAAACCAAACAGCCAAACCCCGCACATATGATTTGATTATAGTGGTGAGGCTTGTGCACCACACATTATGGAAGAGCGGAATACAAACAAATGGTGCACAGAGTGTCACTAGGTCCCCAAACGACCCTCCTTAGGTTTTGAATTCAGAGTGGTCCTTTTCCTAGACCGGTTGACACCCAAGACGATAATACTCAGTCTGTCCAGGTATTTACTCATAGCCAGTGAGAGAGAAGATATAAATTCATACCTTTCTCAAGGGTATTAGTACGTAAGTGAATGTAATGACCTCGACTAGAATGGAATTCGAACTCGACTCTTTGATTCCCTCAATTCACCGTAAATCTCTCTTTCTCTCTGTATGTATATATATATATATATATATATATATACATATATATCTATAGAATCTATATATATATATATATATATATGTATATATATATATATATATATATATATAGATATATATATATATATATATATATATATAGAATATATATATATATATATATATATATATAGATATATATATATATATATATATATAGATAGATAGAGAGAGAGAGAGAGAGAGAGAGAGAAGAGAGAGAGATGAATAAAAAAATTTACACAACCAACATTTGTGGGCGGATCAGAATACCCATGGTACAATACAGACTATTTTACGATTAATGTGTGGGCGGGAATTGTAGGTGACTGACTGGTAGGTCAAAATGTTCCCCCAGAACTTCTTACAGGAGCTGTCTACAGGGACTTTATTTCGAACACACTTCCAGAACTACTAGAGGATGTACTCCTGTTAATACTTAGACGCATGTGGTTCGTGCATGGTGGGGTCCCAGCACATTTTAGTCACATTGCCCGCAATTCACTGGCTGACATTTACCGTGAAAGATAGGTAGTGGAGGACCGATTCTATGGTCTGCACGTTTGGATTTTCATCTGTGGGATCACCTAAAAATTGGTTTAAGCAGCATACATTAATAACGCAAAGACACCTCAGGGTGTATGTGTGTGTAGAAGCAAGCAGAGGACATTTTGAACATTTGTTATGAGTTGCTGTGTTGAGGCACAACGATGGCCTTTTGGCCATATCTATAAACATTTTACCTTTTTTTTTTTGCGTCAGGAACCCGTCCCCATAGTTTGTAAAATTATTTTGGATACACCCTGTATATAAGCTATGACAAACTTAAAGAGTTTTCGTGTGACGCGTTTCATCCTAAAACGATGTTTACGTTGATTCGATTTCACATAGGAACAAAGGAGAGTGAATCCTGAGAATTTTATTTATTTTTTTAATATATGTGTTTTTTGGGTATATAGTCTAGCCAATTTCATTTAGTTTCTTTTTCTTTTTGTTCATGTTTCCATCACTTTAAATATTCAACATTGGGATAAAAGAAGATCTGCCAAAAATGGTGAAATGTAAGAATCTGGACGCAAATTAACTCGAGATTTACGCATTTTTTACACATTTTCGTCTTAGTATATTGCTTTCTCTTGTAATGAGAATAACATTTTGTAAATCAAAATTATGGTCAGACTCGTTACGGTGAGAAACTCATGTATTTAGTGAGTTGCTTTGTAAAAGATCTTTTGATGTGTTTATATAATCTTTTATTTAAATTCCTTGATGTTTCTTCTATGTATTCATTGTGGAAATTGTTACAGGTGAAAGAGTAAATTCCTCCTTCAAATTTTAGTTTATTATTTTATTTTCTATTAAGTCTTTTATTGTTTTAGAAATAGTTATAACGAAGTTTATGTTGAGTTTAGATAAATTATTTTCAATTGCATGGTTATTTCAGATTTTATTTTGTTGTGATGGTAAAAATAGAAATTAATTAGATCATTTTCAATAGCTGATATAAGATGGACATTTAGTTTCAAGCTATTGTTACTGCGGTGTAAAGTATTGTTTGTTTGTATTTCATAAATCTTTAGTTAATCTACAACGCCAGGTAAATTAGCCATGCGGGCATATATTAATAATGCATCATCAATATATCGGAAGTATGTTGATTATTTAGTTAAAATATTTCGAAAAGGACCTGATTCAAGAAATTCCACGAAAATGCATTCCGACATCCTGCTTAGAGACGACTCCATTCAAATTTTTTTTTATTCTTAAAGGTGAAAATAGCATTGCTTGGTGATCAGATGACAGATTATTTTATCTATTGAGAGGCATAGGTTTATTTTTGATTGTGTTAGATGCATTTTTTTTTATATTTAATCTCCTATAAGAAGTACATCCGCCCTTGTAAGCCTTCCCCAGGTTGGTTTGAATTCAAGTTTCCTTTTTCTAGACTGAGCCAGTCTGTCCGGCTTAGTTGGGGGGTGGGGGTGAGTGAAAAGATAAATTCATACCTTTCCCAATGTTATTTGCGCGTAAATGAATGTAACGAATTATTTTATTTTTTATGCACAAAATAGCGTGGGAGTGGTAAGATTGTATTGCGCCAATATTTCAAGTAGGGCATAACTACATGTTTTGAAAGCGAACATTCCCAATCTTGGTTTTTCATCGAATTCAGAAACTATCGATATTGATGGAAAATGTGCTTCTCATCGACTAAAGCAGGTTATAGTAGTTTATTGTTTTCAGACTTGAATCGCAAGTCTTTTTGGTTATCACGAATAAAATGAGTCAGACTGCTAAATGGTTGGCCGTGCTTTACGCCAATAAGCTCACGAAAAATAGGGAGGAAATAAAAGCATTGGCGCAAGATAAGCTGTGATTGGATGTCAGTAATATTTTCATAGCGGAAATAAGAGAGAAAGAGAAAAGATCGAGAAACGTTTCATTCTTCATTATCCGTTCATACCATTCAGATTTGTGTGCATATGACAATGATTATACGAGGAAATGCTGAAAAGTTCTAGGCCCGACTAAAAAATCTAATGTTTAGTTATTTGGTAAGATTTTGGAAAGTGGGTCGAACTGAGAACTTTTCAGCAGCCATCTTATTTAATTCTTTATTACTACGCTGCTCTTCGTTTGTTCTAAATCTGATTTTTTTTTTCTTTTTCATTTATTTAATTCTATTTCGTTCGTTCATGATATTAAGATTTTCTGCTTTCACCATTTTGGGGCCATTTGCCTGTTTTTCGTACATTATTAGATTTATCTATTCATTCTATTTGTTTTTATTCATTCTTTTTAGTACTGCATCATATTTCATTCATCTTGACTGTCATTCGATTATTCTCTTCTTTTGCATTCGATTATTCTGAAGTTGCTCACAGAGTTTACTCAGTTCTGTTTTATGAGTTTTCTTCTCATCTTTATTCGTTTATTTCATTATATTCTTTTATTCTATTTCGTTTTATTCTATTGTCATGCTACAATGATTTATTTCGTTCTTCTTATTCATTTTGCCTTATGATTTCTTTTATTTTTTTTCTTTCTATTCTTTACAATTTCTATCGTTCATTTATGAAACTCTCTTATTTCTTTACTTTCTCCTCTTGGGTTTTGCGTAGTTTGTTCAATTCCTGTTCATGTGATATACAATTTATATAATACCCTAATTATTACAACATTTATGATATTGTATATGACGCCATCATTATTTACAATATTGATTGCATTGTATATAAGTTCTTATTATTTGTAAACTTTATATATTCTGTTAGTTATTACAAGTGAAAAGAATCGCGGGTATATTTGCATTTCTACGAGATAATTCTTTCAGAAAAACATACTAAATAATACTATATCGATAGATTCTGCTGTATCTATGGGTTTACATGTAAAAATTTCCAGAAAAAATGTATTTGAATACCTATTAGATTATTGTTTTAGAACAAAAACTAGATAATATTATATCGAGAGATACTTTTATTTATTTTTAATTATAATCCCGTTCTGCTTCTCGTACTAGGAACACATTTTAAAATTCTATTTACTGTAATAATTTTTTGAGAATTTCATTTTCTGAAATTTACTTTGACTTTCATAATCTTCCATTTGTTAATTAGTCCGATTCCATTTGAATATATACCACAGGAAGAACATAAATATTTTATCAAAATATTGGCCCTGCTTATTGCCATTAGTAACTTTTAAAAATCAAGGAAAGTCAAGATTGGGTCACTTGGAATGGTATCAGTTGTCAGTAGTTCATTGTTGGTATTTCTTTTTGTATGTATATGCGTTCATGAATGAAAAGTCCCTGTAGTGACTGAATAACCAAAGGAATTCTTTGGATTTACCGTTTAAAGAAACATTATTACAAAGACTCTCTTCAATTTTAATTCATGAAACGACAATCCTGACAGGAATTGATTTTAAACCTCAATAGGAAAATTTATAGCAAAATTCCTCATCATCCTTGAGTTGCAAGTCAACACTTTTGTATATATTGACATCTGGAATATTTTATAATTTTTTCTAGCAATAAGAGAACTGTTCATGAGATCCAATTTAGGTTTAATCTTCATTACTATCCAACCTTTAATCCTCTTAGTTAACAACGCATTTCCCACAGTAGATGCAGCTATTGATTCAATGTAGGCGTTTCACTTCTTGACAGTTGAGAACGTGAGGCCAAAAAGGTGTAGTGTGTTGCTCTCCATGAGTCTAGCACCAGCCATGCTGATGGTGAGCAGGAAATGAGTCAAAAAGCGTCTCCCAGTCCTTGTGGATGACAAAGCATTCTCCACCCTCCAACTTCTCTCCCACTGGAGGATGTGGCAAGCTTCTCGCTGTTCTATCGCTACTTCCACGGAATGTGCTCGGATGAACTGCATTCTCTGCTCCCACCTGTTCAAACCTTCATGGCAATGACCCGCCATGTCACTTATATAATAGCAAACCCACATTCCCTCCGTATTCCATTGGCGAGAAATGTTCCACTCGAGCAGCTTCTTCCTGCAAACCACTACCCTGTGGAAACAACTCCCAACAGGATGTTTCCCCAATCATTACAATCTTAAAATGTTCAAGGCTAGGGTTAACAGTTATCTTCCATTCCTATCCGCACAAATTGCCTCCTAACGTAACCCTCTACCCCGAGTGGCTTCCTGGCCTTGTAAAGGGTGAACCTTACTGTAAAAAAAAAACATGGATAACTCTGATATTGATTTTAAGTTATGTCAGGAGTCTGACCAGACAGACAACCAAAGAAGCATACACGAGAATTAAGTCAACATCATATGATTTTATTATTTGCAATATTGAATTTATATACTGTATATGCGTACATTGATTAAAATATTCTATGATTTTTAACATATAAATTCATCATATAAATTCATATTATTTGTATTATTGAGTTAGTGAAATTTGTGAGTGAGTAAATGACCAGCACACCAGCAAAGTGACATTGGCTACAACTATAGGAAGCCTAGTCGAATGATTTTTTTTTCTCATTCTTCGTGTCGATAACAAATCCATCGGATATGATATTCAGCTAATGACCTGGTAGATTGTTGGGATAATATGTTGGATCCTGCATGGTAATTCACGGGGCAGTGCAGGTTACTGTTCATCTCCTCGCTCAATAATATGCAACAGATTACGCTGATTTCGTTAGAAACACAAAAAAAAAACGTGTTCAACAGTTAAATAATAACAATCCTTCTATATGAATGGTGAAGGTTAATGCTGGAAAATTTCTTCAGATGAAGAAACTTGAAGCAAAAGATTTCTGGTTCTACAGAAAGATGATGATAATAGCATGGATGGAACATATGCGCCACAAGGAAGTTTTAAGGAACATTGAAACAAAAAGTGAAGCTATACTTAGAATGAAAAATAAAGTAGAAATTTCTGGGATACATGAAGAGAAAAGAGAACTTGGATGATTTGACACTCACAGGATATACGGAAGGCAAGAGGAACTGTAAAATATCAAGTACGCTATAAACCAAGATTCTGTAAATAGTTTGCAAAATGGACTTTTTTAATATTTCACCCCAAGCAAGGTGATAAAAGCTGCTAGGATGCAAGGGGTTGCTGAGAATGAAAGAAACAGGGAGGGGGGGCAATAAAAGAACTGGATTCAAGGTGACGAAAAATGACGATTAACATTATATTTTAATTTTTGAAGATCGTAGTTGACAGGTTTGGTTTCGTTTGATTTGTTTTACAGCATATCAATATTATTTTTACACTTTTATAGTGTGTGGGTTAACTATTTGCCATAGCAAGGACCCTAACAGTTGCTACCACTTCGGGTCAGAGTGGATCTGGAAACACCAGCAATTCAGAGGTTGTTCCTGAAAACATCTTGATCAGAGGCCTTGCTGTTGGACGTAGTTTATCGTCTTACCCAGTACGCGGATGTAGTTTATCCTCATACCCTGGACGGCGTAGTTGAGAGGAAAGCAGGAAACTGGAAGAGTGCCACAGCTGAAAAGTGCTGGAGAAGAAACCATTAGCATAGAACATTTACAACAAGTAATTTCAACAGTGATATTATAAAACCTAGTTGCCAATCTAGTACTGCGTTTACATTCGTCAAGTTTAGATATCATAGAGGAAAGCTTATCAGAACAATTACCATGGAAGCATTTATAGAAAAGACACATGGAAGTTACATTACGGCGGTGGGAGTATGACTGAAGCCGAGATGCTTGGTCAGAACCGATAACGTTAAAGATTCTTGTTCTGATTTTCTCAAGAATTTCTAGATGGATAGCAGAAGCACCAGACCAAATGTGACAGTAATATCCGATGCATGGCCGAATGGTTTGACTTATAAATATGCAAGATAGATTTTAGCGAGAAAAATTATCTAGCACGACATAATGAAACAACATTCCTAGGAGCAAACTTTGCAATTGATTCAATACAATGCCAGTGGAAAATGTGAGACCAAGAAGGCACAGTGGGTTACTCTCCTGGAAGTTAGCATGAATCATGGTGATGTAAAGAAAAAAAGAAGTTGTGGAGAGGTATGATCGCTTATACGCTGAAAAGATACGGCACATAAAATAAGTAGTAGTACGGAAATAATTCTTGACCTGATCTAATGTAAAAGGTAGCATCTTACCATTCTCATTAGCAGTAATTTAAAGTATTCCTCAACCGCAATTTGAACTCGGTTTATCGATTTCTTTTTCGGATATTTTAACTGTTAAGTTAGTTTTGCACTTTCGTTTATAACATATGTAAGTGCGCGCATCGGCACACACATGCACACATACAGTGAACAAATAATTTCGACACTTCGTATGCAAATATCATAGCCTGACATGTATCCACAGAGACATTGTAATACATGTATCCGTCTATAGACAAGATTACTACTGATTGAATATATAACTAATGCTTAAGCGCAGCTGTCCATAACGTAAGTTTAGGTACTTTACCGAAAACTGAACAGCAAAGCGAGGCAATTTCGCGAAGATTAGCAGCCGAGTATGATCCTCAATAGTGAGTGTTCCGATAAAAAAAGGTCTTTTTTATCGTTTTTCTTTCGTCTTTATTTTTTTTCTCCGTAATTTTTCTTTAACTCTTTCTCTTGTTCTCGCCTTATTTCTCAACTATGTCCATCTTAATCTTCTTCGTTACTATCGAGAATCTCGAACACAATTCAACAACTTTCTCTTTTTACGCTTTCTACAATTCATACACTATCGAAATATTTACTTTAGATTTTTCTGCTGCTCATTTCCTTATTCACCTTTTACTAATATATATATATATATATATATATATATATATATATATATATATATATATATATATATGGGGAAGAGTTCTTTGACTAAATAACCAAACATCAATTTTATAACTTTCTTTTTTGAAGCGCATCATGATTAAAAAGAGACATTTCCACTAATATTTCATTGCGCACGCACGCACACACACACACACACACATACATATATATATATATATATATATATAAAGAGAATGAATGTGTGGGGCATGTGTATCAACACTGCATGGTGACGGTTAGTTTCACGCCTCGATGCGAACTTCAGACCATGACTGCTTGCAACTATAAAACTTTTATCTCCAATATTCTGCTGTCTTCCTCCTATAAATATAGCAGATTGTAAACAATTTATATATATATATGTGGTGGGGGTGGATGTTTGTGTGTGCTTTGCTGTCGAGTGTGTTCCACCCCTTAAAATATGTTTGGCTCTTTTCCGTTTCCCATCATAAGGTACAAATCGATTTTCTCCCCATTCAATTGGTCATTGCACTTATTCGAAGGTAAGGATGGAAAGATATTTAAGTGGCACTTCAAGAAGAATGGAAGGCGGGAGGAAAGAAATGGACAGAATTGGATTGGAATCGTCCGTACAAATCGGGAACATTCGTCATGGTTTCTGACATTTTGGCGCTGTATCCTAAATATTGTGCAAATGTTTTCAGAAACTCGTCTCGTTTCTGTCCAAACATAAATGTTCTTACTCTCTCCTTCATCTCCTGTTGGTTTGCTTTAATATTTCCAAAATTAGATTTTGTTTTTTAATCATTTCACTCCAAGCAAGGCGGGAATGCCACCAATATGAAGGGGATTATAGAGATTGAAGGAGAGAGAAAATGCTGGATATAGAAGGGGACCGAGGAAAGGATAAAAGCTTAAGAGGGTTCAAAAAGATAGAATATGCCGATTGGCGTTGCATTTAAATTTTTGAAGATTGTAGTTATCAGTTAAACAAGGAAACGGAAAAGGGTTCCACAAGCGGGAAGTGTGAGAAAAAAAAAGCTGTTGGGGTAGAAGCAGCGGTTACATTTACCTAATTCAACAGAAAAATGTTTGGACCTAGATACCAATCAAGTAGTATGCTTAAACACACGTAGTCCGGGCACCAGAGAAAAAATCTCGTCAGAGCAGAACCCATGAAAATATTTGTAAAAAAGATAGAAGTAAGCCACGTCACTTCAATGAGAAAATGAAAGTGACTGAAGTCGAAATGCCTGGTCAGGAGCGATTACATTATAGACCCTTCTTTTATCAATAACCTGAAGATCAGTAGCAGGAATATCTGACCAGATATGACACCAGTATTTAATGCATGGACGAATGGTAGATTTGTAAAAGTGCAAGATGGATTCTGATGAGAAAAACCTTCTGTCACGACAGTTACCCAAATTTCCTTGCAGTAGATGCAGTTATTGATTCAATGTAGGCGTTTCACTTTATGACAGTTGAAAACGTGAGGTCAAGAAGGTGCAGTGTGTTGCTCTCCATGAGTCTAGCACCAGCCATGTTGCCAGGAAAATGTTTCTATGAGAACAGTTTTGTTTTGGAGGCATTAAAATTTACGAGCAACTGATTGGAGATCCTTTCCAAGAGCAGCAGCAACGTTGTCTTTGACGGATTTACTATTGAGACAGGAGTAAATGGTAGTGTCATCAGCATAAATGACTACTTAGGTACTAATGACAGGGAGATCATCGATGAAGATCAGAAACAGCCTAGGGCCCTTGGAAAGGATCTGGAGAGAGCCCGTTCAAAACGACGTTTATTTCACGATTTTATAGGAACGATTGGATTAAAACAATGGCACAAACATACCGTAGCCCTGAAGATTACGTAGAAGTCCAGCGTGCCAAACCATGTCAAACGCCTTCGAGATAGAGCCACACCTTGAGCTTCGCCGTTATTATCAAGACCTTGCTATACATATTCAGTGATGGCCGTTAGCACATCAGAGGTAGATCAGGCAAAACGGAAGCCATATTGTTTGAGAGAGTGTAGGTCAGGAAAGGTAAGATCCTTAACCTCGTCAGCATTGATTAAAACCTGGAATACTTTGCTGAAAATCGGTAGAAGACTAATAAGGCGATAGTTAGAGGGACCAGAAGGTTCTCAATAGTTCTTAAAAACAGGAACGACAGAAGATGACTGCCAACAAGCAGGAAAGAGCGAGGCAATAATTGTAGAGTTTGGAGAGAACTGGAGCCAGTTTGGGAGCACATTTCTTTAGGACAACGGCTGAGATCCCGTCACCTCCACTAGCCTTATGTGAGTCTAATTTAGAAATAATATCTGAGACCTGTGACGGAGTTATTCACATATCAATCAGTAGATCCTCTGTTGTATGAGGGAAATCAGGAGCGGGTACTCCAATTGAGTTGAGATGGAAGAGAATTTCCAAGCAAAGCATTCAACCTTGTCTGCTGTAGATGTCAGGTCTTCGAATTGATTGAATAGAGGATGGATAGAGGATTTGCTGTTCTTCATCACACTCTTGCAGAGCCGCCAATAATCTCTAGAACTGAACTTTCGTTTCATTTTATCAGCAAACAGTAACTTCGCTTCATTGAGGACATGCTTACACTCGTTACGAGCAGAGACAAAGAGACGTCTGTTGTAATCAGACGTGTCGCTCTAATATAGCCGAAAGAAGTGATTCCTGTGAGCTATAGCGATCGTGCATGCAGGTGAGAACTAAGAAGATGAATGCGGTTTAACTTGGTATTTTATTACTGGGATGAAAACATCGATGCCGGCATTTACCCAGATTATTTGGATGATTAGAAAGATCAAGTCTCATGTTGATAATGAACTTATATTTTTGACAAAAAAACAAATTAAGACAAAAATTCATGATGACCAAGTTGCATAGAAGTGAGATTTTTTCAGAGTAAATTCATTTTTAGAATAAGGTAAAGTTTAGTGTGTTTTGGCTAAATATATGTCACAATTTAGATTCTATTCTCAGAATATCATCGACATGACTTTGTTTCCATGTCAAGCAAAATACTCCTGTGACCATTCAGAAAATATAACCAATAATCTGAGGAGTGGTTTTATGTCTAAAATGAGTTCGTCTAATTTAAATAACTATTCAAACTTCTACGTTAATCAAAAATATTGTGTTTCAATGAAGAATTTTCGTCCCTCACCAATGACTTTTTAATATGTTCTTTTCGTATTAATGTTTAAGTGGCATAAACATTGGCTTCTGCTTATTTTTTTCTGAGAAAACAAATCATTATTTTTTTAGGAGGGCATGCAGAACACATGGCCAAATTTCTGGCGTTAGATAGACGAAGTTTACGAGTACAAAACACAGACACCACCACCAATGGCTATGCATTGTGGAATTGTGTCTTCATACCATGGGTTTGCATCTGCACGCGGCTTCCCGGAACTTAGCTTATCACACAGCGCTGTCACTCGTGCTGAAAAACTGTAATCATATCCACTGGTCGATCTCCGTAAGCATTGGTGAATGTCAATGGGTATAATGTTGTTCACATTAAGGAATTCATAATACAATTGGTTCATATGCACTTTCATGACAGATGCCATTTTGTCAGACGACTAAATGTAGTAGAGTAAAAAATGTTATTGGTTATTGATAGGAACATCTACTGTCATACCACAAGCATCCACCTCCGATGACAGATATCAGTTATAATAAAACAGGTCGCATTACTTTCCTAGCGACGTAGAAACATGAACAAAAAGAAATTAAATGACATCAGCTCGACTATAGCAGTAATTTAAAACACGTAATTTAAAACATGTATTGAAAAAAAATTAAGGATTACTTATTCATTATTATAATTATTGCTCTTTTCTTATATTGAGCTCTTTTTGTATCCACATCCTCCTTGGAATTATTCCTACTAAACATCATTGGATATATATATATATATATATATATATATTTGTAAAAATTAAATTGGACGTTTTGAATTTTTTTCGATAGATAATAGATCTAAGATTTATAACTTTTACATACCAGCTGATTATAATTTTAATAGCCTTCTCATCGTGTTTATAATTAGGATCCATCTGGTTACAATGAAATAATTTCATGGGGTCTTTATTTTTGTTTACATCAAGCTGGTTGCTTATATTGCTTTTTTATAAATTTCTTTGGAGCTAGTCTTATTTCTTCATCAACAACTTTGAAAAATTATTGTTGATAAGTGTTTGTTTTATGTTGCTTAATTCTCTCTAAAATAATGTGCTTGAAGAGAAAATAATTTTAACAGGACGAAAAGGCTATAAAAATTATAATCCGCCGGTATATAAAATTATAGATATGAACAAATACTTTAGATTTATTCTTTAGATTTATTCTTTCTCTGTGAATGTGTTTGTCTGTCTGTGTGTGTGACTGCGTGTGTAAGTAATAGAGAGGCCCAAAAAGTAATGTACAAATCAACCGTAATTAAAATATCGTGAGAGATGTAAACACAAAGCAACAGGAATATTTCCTCCAACAGCCAATATAACCTTAATATCGAGCGCATGCGTATATACCGACACAATAAAGTTAAGTGCCGCCATAAACCAGTGGATAAACAGAGCCCACCAAATGCAAACTGTCAAATAAATACACCCTGAGATTTTTGCTACGTATGACAAACGTGTAATGAGCAGGAAGCAGATATCCGTCTAGAGTAATGCGTTCACAGAGGGGCGTAAAATCTTCAGGATGAGTTCCGTGTCGGGTGTCCACGTTGATCAACAACAGACGACAACATTACACGCGTTGAAGTTCTGATTTATAATAAGAGATGACGCAAACTTTGTGGAAATAACAGTGTAACTTTCGAAGTCAGTGGTCCATGAAATTACTCACGAGAAGTTGGAAAGTGCCAAAACAATTGACTAAAGAACACAAGTTCCAACAGATCAGTATTTCTTTTGTATGGTATATACGAGCTGTCTATATTTCTGAGATGAGGTATTATGTACATTACTAGCAGTAGAGCCCGGCGTTGCCCGGGGATGTAACAGTAAGAGATAGATCAAGTATCGACCATCATAAAGACTGAAAAATAAAATTGACAAAGATTATTGTTTAAGGTTGACGGACACGCATGTCTTAATTACTTTTTTTTTTTTTTACGAATTGGTTAAACCCAAACTCAAACAAAAACATTGTTTTCAATCGTTTATGAGTCTACCGATTGAATAGAATTTTATTATAAACAATTGTCTTGTAAATGGAATTTTTAAAGCATTCTGAATGTAAAAATAAAGAAAAAAGTGTGCAAGACAATAAGAAACATTACCTGCTAAAAAAAAAAGAAAAATGTAGGAAATCCGATCCAATATATAAACGTACAGACACACACACACACACACACACACACACACACAACCTGGGTTTTATAATAAGTATGATTTACATTATTCAGACGTTTCGGCCGTTGTACGCTCCGGCCTTCTTCAGGTGGTTGGAATTTCGAACTGAACCCTTTATTTCGCTCACCGGGGTAGACTGTTCTAGTTCCACGTGCCATGTTTGATGGATGTCAGTTATCAGTTATCTCCTGCTAATTTCCCTCTGAAAATTCTCTACTGCCTTAACCGGATATTGAACTCACACTCTTTGGGTCCTGTCACTGGATCTAACTAACGCCTTTATCCACATGAAGACATCTGGGTATGAATTTCTGGTTATTATAAACCTAATGTCTTCAGTAACCATTTTTACCAGTGCTCATATTGCAATTTTGCTGTTATCATAGAAATAAATACAATATGGGAACCAGTAATAAGGAGTGCCAGAAAAAAGCAATGATAATAAAGTTGCAATATGAGCTCTGGTAAAAACATGATTTGATAACTTTCAGAGGGAAATTAGCCGAAACCCAGTGATAAATATGGCGACAAAGATGAGGACAATAGTCCGAATAATGTAAATAATATATACGAGCTGATGGAGATTTTCTGACGCGCATAATCAAGGCTGATTTGAGCCGAATGTATGATAAAGACAAAGGCTGATTCGATGACCTGGAAGCAAATATTAACACTGTCCCACCTACCATATACAAATAGTGTACTCTTTGTAGAATTATAACGCAAAGACAGACAACTAGAAATACTGGACAGACTGAAGAAAATATTTCGTTGAAAGGAACCAGGACATTTGTGAAAGAGTGTCAACCTGCTGTCCAAAAACGTCGCTATACACACGGCCAATCTGACAAGATTGGCTCCAATCATGTTTATGATATATTACCGCAGCAATTGTATACTTGTTACTTTCTTCATCTGTTTGGGTCCTTCAAATAAAATGTATTTGGGAAGCAT
Organism: Acanthosepion pharaonis; assembly: GCA_903632075.3. Lineage (NCBI taxonomy): Eukaryota > Metazoa > Mollusca > Cephalopoda > Sepiida > Sepiidae > Acanthosepion > Acanthosepion pharaonis. Next base: position 2,461,978 of record CAHIKZ030003744.1, on the reverse strand, counting down.
ACAGTTCCAAACAAATGATGCTGCTCTTGCACAGTTAAAAGATAATTTCTTGATGCAGTCTTCGAGAAAGGTATATATGCGCTCATGTTTTAATGAGGAATTTGAATCAAACTTGGTGACAACGTGAAAAAAGAAGAGTTGTGTTGGTAACATTTGCACAATTTTTATTTCTATAATAATCAACAGGTTTTTAACATACTTTTCAGACATCCGTATTTATACATATATATATTTCTATAGAATTTGTAGGTTATATTTTGACTCCAACGTTATTTCTTATTAACGTTAATCTTGTGGGTACATGTGTTTGAATAGATTCCATATTTCGTTTAAAGCAGTGCGAATTATGTCTACCGGCCTGCGCGTTCGAATCCGGGCGAATTGTACCTGCCTCGAAACCAGTACCAGTTATATAAATACAAACTTATATAGGCCAAACTTATTCTCCGAATGGAGACTAGTGCTAACAAGCAGCAGTGGGACATCCAGTAGTAAGTTCCACTTGCTTATCATTGTGCTGCGGTAAACACCTAACTATTTTTTTTCTCATCTATATCTTATATTTACAAGAATTCCAGGAGTTTTCTTTCATTCTTTCTTTACTTTACTTTTTGAAAAATATGCCAGATTTTTAATTCTTGTATTCGCATTTTCATTTTATGTCATATCTTCTTCATTTCATTATTCGGTTTCCTTCTTTTCTGAGCTTCTTTCTTTCGATATTTTTGTTATTTTCCTTTTCTATGTATCTTCCTTTCCTACTTTCTTTTTTCCTTTCCTTTTTTCTTCTTTTCTATTTTTACTTTAAGTCTCATTGTTCGTGTAATTTCCATTCCATTCCTTCCTTCCTTCCTTCCTTCCTTCTTTCTTACCCATATCCTATTTTAATGCTTTCATTTCGTTCTCCTTTCCTTCCTCTCTTTTGTATTTGCTTTCTTTTTTTTTTTTTTTGCCTTCTTTTTTTCAATATCAGTCATCTTTGTTCCATTTCTCTTTTCATTTGCTTTTCCCTCTTGCCTTTACCTTGTCCTTTCTTTCACATATTTTCCTTATCTTTTCTCTTTTATAACTGTCTTTCCTTTCTATATTCTCTCTTTCCATTTTTTTTTCTTTTCTTTCTTTCTTTTCTCCGTATTCTTTTTTCTTCTATTTTATTGCTTTCCTTCTTTCTTAATTTCTTTTGCCTTCCTTTATCCCTTATCCCTATTTACATTATCCACACCCTTTCTCCGTTCCCTGCTTCTCTGTCAATTGCTTCCTATTGGAGCCACACGCCGTGGTATTCAACAGATGGCCAGATCAACTGTTGCGGCAATAGAAGCGCAACCTTGGACGCCATTACTAAGAGCCAATGTATTTATTCATTCAATGAAACCGCTATTAAGGAAACTTTAGGAGGGAAGGGCCGGCTTAGAATAGAATGCAAACGGAAAGAAACGGCGCATGGCGTTTAGTTGAGCTTATTTTGTTCTTCCTCGTTCTGTTACAATTCAAATGGTTGGTTGAACGCGTTTTGTTTTTATTTGACGTCTTGATACCACAGCGAATTCATTATTCTTTTCTTTATTCGTTTGCCTCTCAAAGTTCTCATGTGTTTCTCTCGTTTGTAAATATTCATTTGGCTTTATCAAATCAAACCAGAAAAGAGCATAACGTATAAAGTCACGCGAACACAAAACAAAACCATTGCAGATTGACCAAAAGACCGACCAGGAAAAATATTGTTCTAATTTAAGATAAAAACATAAAATCAAATATTCGCATATACATGAGTATTTATATTTTCATGAAGCTTATATGCTAAGCAAGAGCCATAGATATTACATGGTGGATACTAGATGTAAGATTAATATATATATATATATAATATATATATATATATATATATATATATATATATATATATATATATATATATGTGTGTGTGTGTGTGTGTGTGTGTGTGTGTGTGTGTGTGTGTGTGTGTGTGTGTGTGTGTGTGTGTGTAAATATATAGAAAATAGGAAAGAACTCGTTAGGTAAATAATCCAAAGTTCTTTAGTATTCTTTATGTAGCGTTGAAATCATATTTTTAAATAAATAATTATATATATATATATATATATATATATATATATATATATATATATATATATTTTGTGTTTTTATTGAAATAATTTTATTCAAGTTGCCACAATAATAATTTCTCGTCTTCGAGGTTTTAAAGTGGAGAGATATATTTGCATACAACGTAGATTTTTCAAATACACGTTCACCTTTTTTATTTTATTGTATTACATCGTATATTTTACATCTTTAGATTTTCTCTTCAATTTTCGCAACCATCTTTGTTTTCTTTCCTTTTTTTATCATTATTATGATTCAGTTTGTTAGAAAAGAACATGCTAAGGTATTTACCAAAACGATCGTTCTATCTTTACTGCTAGAAGTCATTAGAAGTGTGTTGTAGCATATATACGGACTATAATGTGCATGTCCCCATTCATATAAATAGAGTAGTAAATACTGTATGTTGGTCTCCAGTTGGAGAATCGTCTCCAGCTGTGCTGGTCAACTCTGCCTCCAAGCAGAGTAGATCCCCAAACGAGGCTATGTCAAAGGGCAAAGTCTCGTCTCGGGAAACAGCTACTCGACCCCGTTTTATACAGGGTCTATGGGGAATTTTTGGCCGAGCCTACTGGCTCGGATACCCCATATTAAATTGGGCCTTGTGCCATATTTGACCGTGTGGGGCGGTTGATATCCTGCATTTGGAGATCCATTGGGGAATTCATTTGATTCACTTCTAACAGTTGACTATTTCTTTTACGCGCCGCTGGCGAATCTTATATGTGTCGTTCTTGTCCTAAGTATTATCGTTCATTATCAACCTTCGTGTGATTATTCTATTCACTAACGTTGCCTAGGTTACAACAAAGCATTTAGTTTCAATGAACATTATAAAAAGATCGCTTTTGATTGTAAAGTCAGTATACATTTAAAATAATTTTTTAAATACTTTTGTGAAAATTGGCGTATTTTTGTTTATAATATTCCAAGAATGAAGGAAATAAGCAACATTTTTTTATATATATTTTTTTAATTTTTTACTTTTCACACTCAACTGCAGAAAATAGTTCCTAAGAATGATTTGCGAAGTTTAATGTTGGAAATTTCTTGTTGAATCATGTTTTTAAAGTCACGTAGCCCAATTGTTGATAGCGATCAAATGAAGATATTTGTGGAGATGGGCAACAAACCAAAAATCAAGCGTTGTACATAATTTTGCAACAAATTGGTTATGTTAATTGCTTTGGTGTGTAGCTTCTACATAAGTGTTTGTTTTTAAAGAAATCACTACACGCGATGAAAAGTAAAAAAAAAAATACAAGAAACATAAGTAAAGCAAAATGCACCACCACTCGCCGTCGATTTTATCTTGTATTTAATAACATAATTTCTTCTTTTCTGATCGCTTCCTTTATGATGATGGCGTTGAGGACTAAGTAGACTGATTCATGTATGGAAGAGTGGATGGCATTGAATGCATTGTAATGTTGGTGGAAGATGTGGTCGATTTTGGAAATGGGTAAATAAGGCAGGTTTCATACAATAAGAGAGAGAAATAAAAATGCAAAAGATCAGTAAATGTTTCAGAAATTACAAAATCATTCGGTAAAATACGTCACGAAGAAATTCTTAAAATATTAGGATACAAATCAGCAATTTTAATGAAATTTGAATAGAATAATTGCGTCAGCCAAAGTGGAGTTTATCTAAGTCTGTTCAACCAGTTATCTGCGTTTGTTCATATCTATTTGATGTCTGGTGCCATTTGAGGCGATCTAATTTAATCAAAAGTTTGTTATTAATCTGCCACAGTTTACTAATGTTTAAAAAATCTTATCCTACATCTACTTATCTAACCCTGCTCCTCATAATCAAATCTATCTATCTCTCTCTCTCTCTCTCTATATATATATATATATATATATATATATATATTTATTCCTCCCCGTTTTAAGAATAAATATATATTTATTCCTCCCTATATTTATATATATATATATATATATATATATATATATATATATATATATATATTTTTATATTGTTATTTTATATATATATACGCTATTTATTAAAGACGTATTTATATCGGTATCATTTATAACTTTCCATAATCTCGTATATTCATATATATCGAATGTAAACAAATGACGTCATATATTATATATATATAAAATTTCTCGGACATTCATAAATATTATTTAATACTGTTTATCATAAACAGAGCATTTGCTTATATATATATATAAAATAACAACGTTAAATATAAAAATATGTCTTTAATAAATAAATTGTGGACCTTGTCCATTTCTTAATATATGACGTCATTTGTTTGTTCGATACGCCAAGCAGTTATGAATGTACGAGATTTGGAAAGTTGGAGTTTATAAATTAAATTCGACCTTGTCTACCGATTGGTTCTTTGTAGCTCAAACGGTAAAAGCACGTCAGATATGACGGTTCCGTAAATACAGGTTCGAATCCTTGAATTAACGAAAATTTTCTATGAAAATTTCTCGGATTCAGGCCGAAAATGTTATTTAATACTGTTTATATAAACAGAGCATTTGCTTAAATACTTGTATCTATAAAATAACAACGTTAAACATAAAAAATATGTCTTTAATAAATAAATTAGTTGTCCATTTCTTAATATATATATATATATCATATATATCATATATATATATATATATATATATATATGAATAGTGTTCGGAAATAAAAACGGATTTCACTGCGAAAAAGAAAATACCAACCAAGGCAGAAGCAAGGTTGAATAGTGAAAAAAGTCTCTTGAATTATTTATAATCCCTTCTATCTGACCGACTGTGTGTCGTTTATAATAAAAATGTTAAACAAGAGTTTTCTTCTCAAATCCATATCATTTTCTTTTTTTTTCATATTCCATTTCTGGTGAAGCTTAAATAAAAGTGAAACATTTGTTCTCTATCCTATCATTCATTCATATATATATATATATATATATATATATATATATATATATATATATATATATATATATATATATATATATATATATATATATATATATATATATGTATGTATGTATGTGTGTGTGTGTGTGTGTGTGTGTGTGTGTCTTTTGGGTAGCAATCCTTTCTAATAAATGTTTCATTGACAGGATTTTTCTGTTAAGTTTCTTAATGCATTTCTTCTTGTATGCGAATAAGGTGGTTAATGAATGTAGAAAATATTCCAAAGATAACACTCTTCACAGCGATATTAGCAATAATATTAATAGATTTTATCAAAACCAGATGCCGAGAAATTACAAACATGATGAATTTAAACTAAGGAATATAACTTAAAAGATGCATCACTCCAGTTGAACAAACTAGAAATATCAATTTATTTGTTTATAACAGAAAATTCAAATCAGCCAACCTTATCATAAGCAACAACAATTCCCCAGCGAAATAAAAACTATATATGACCAAAATTATTTATGAATAAAAATAGGAAACTACCAAAACAAATTTATAAATAATAGTGTCAGACTTAGCAGCACACGTGTATCAAGACGACTAATTTTACATATCTCCGACGAGAACTATATAAGGAGCCATTTAAATCGGTACGGAAATGAAACACCTCGATACGGAATATATTTGTCGAGAACGCAGATGCAATACGCACCATCACTTGCAAGAAAAGCGTCTGAAAATAATAATCATAAACAGCAAAACCCAACCCTTAATAACAACGGCTATGAACACGACAACAATGTACTGGCTCTATTCGGGATTTAAGAATATGTCTACCTTTCATAAACTTGCATGCCATTTACAATAGCACAACCAAAATCCTTGAAAATAGCTCATAGATTAACCGAAAGCGCTCACAACAGAACAATCATTTGGACAAAAAATGTGTCTTGTTCGCATGCAAAAAATACTTTGACAGTCATTTTTAATGAAACACACACAGATATATATATATATATATATATATATATATATATATATATATATATATATATATATATATATATATATATATAACAAATGGAATTTTTGCCTTTGGACCAATAGTAGGTTTACGAATTCAAATAAAAGAAAAACATCAAACACAAAATTTCTGGCATGTGCCTCTCTTCCCTCTTCGAAGTTGTAGAATTTTCTATTCCACAAGATACAACAGTCTATTTATCAACACAATAATCTATAAGTTCGCGCATGTGAGTTCCTACGTATAAGTACATACACCTACGCACATATTTAATATAAAAATGTATGCTTTTCGTATAGAAAATCGTGACATAACATAAAAAACTAGATTCCTATGATTATGCATTATATAAAATGTATGATCTTTGTATACAAAATTGTAAATTGATCTACAAAAATAAGATTCCTACTTATGTATGACCCCCGTATTCAAGATCGTGACATAACCTTAAAAAATAAAAAGCATAATTCAAAAAAAAAAAAAAAATTTGTTGATCTATATTAGCTCCCGGCTAACTATTATAGACAAGCAGTCACTATCTTATGCCGTGCAAAGACGCCATCTGTCGGCTGTCCTCAGCAATTGTCCAGGTCACGTCCTAAAGTAGATAACATCTTTTCCAATTTGACTTAAAGCAGATAAGGAAAACTACCAACAATTATGATAAATTATGATAATGAAATCTTTTTGGCTCTTATTTTTTTAAGGAAGGATATGCATCCATTGGAGAACACTCTTCCCTCTGCACGCCTCATTTTTGATACATTTCATTCAATGTATTGTATTTTAACAAATATTTTCTTTTCAGCTGTTATTGATGCCGTAATGTGTAAACGCTGTCACTGATTCAATGCTTACCTTTATTCTTTTTATCTTCTTCTGTTATTAAAAGATATTTTGATATCAATTTTATCTTCTTCCATTTTAAATTCAGTTGGTTTTCATTGTAGTGAGTCGTGACGTCATTGTGTGGCAATTAGCACACTGCACCGGTCGGAATCTAGACTACATTTTATTTCCGTCCTTTATTGCCGTTCTGCATTGCTGGCTAATAAGTAAGCAGAGTGTCAGTCTGAGTGGTTGCGATAAAACGCAACAAAAATGAAGATGAAAGTGTACTACTGAAAAATTATGATTAAATTTTAAATATTTTCAATACTTTGTAGCAAATCTTCATTTTCAGCCAATGAAACGTTTTTATATTTTAAATAATTATCTGGTTATACTATAGGAGTTTCTTAGATGAAATATTGTCATTTTACACACACACACACACACACAAGCGCGCACATACAAGCATACACGTACACAGACAAATATATATATATATATAAAAAAAATGGGTGAATTTTTTTATTTATTAATATGACAGATTTTATTACTTTTCTTTTTATAACGTTTAAGTAATATATGTTTGTGTGTGTGTGTGCCCCAACTACGTCTAAAACAATAAAAGCCTTAATACAAAACAAAATAATAAGCTAAAACTTGAAAGAGTAATTTACCTGTAATAATTGCCACACGTAATATATAGGAGAAACCGTAAGGAATTTAAATAAAATATTATATGAACAAAAATTTTCTTCAAAATAACACATTAAAAATATTCCAAATATTTTTCAAAATAACACATTAAATGCATTAGTTTCTTACCGTGGCGAGACTGAACATAATTTTGATTTGAAAATGCTACTCTAGTTAAAAGAGAAAATAATTTACTAAGACGAAAATATTTAGAAAGTGCTTTAATCACGAAATCATCCACACTAATTTTGCGAACAGTTTCTTACAACGTTTCACTCTTCTTGGCAGATCTATTATCAAAATGTAGGATATTAGGATAGTTAATAACAAAAGTGATCAAAACATAAGCAGAAAGAAAAAGAATCTAAGTAAAATAAGCTACATTGTATACTCAAAACATATTTTCTTTAAACTTACTTTCAAATTTAAAATCCTCATCGTCTCTGTGTTGTTCGTGCGCATGTGTAATCGTATCAACGTAAATATAAACTTAGTCTGATGAAGTCCTAAAGGACGAAAATGCGTCACACCAAAACTTTTTCTACTTTGTCATACTTCTTTCCCCCCAAATTGTTCTTTAAATATATATAAAAAAAATTGTATATCGTTATCCCATATGAAATATTCATATTTTCTTCTTCCGATCAAGAAAAATATTAGAGCGTGTATATTTTTTTCTAATAAGATTTCTTGTATATTCAGGCCGATAGATGAAAATAAATACATATACTGTTTAATAAATAAATGGAACGTCTGCTTAAATACGGGTATCCACTAAAAATAACGTTTAAGTAATGAAATCTGTTGGATTAATAAACATCCATCCCCTTTTTTCTTCATCTCTCTCCATATATATATTAATATATTTTCAGTTTATACATTATTTTTATAGATAAATTATATAAGTAAATGCTCTGTTTATAATAAACAGCATTAATTACATTTACTGTACCTGAATGTCCGAGAAATTTCGTAGAAAATATGTCTTCCAACAGGAATCGAACCTGTATCCTACACGGAACATTCATTTGGCCGGACGTGCTATACCATTTAGCTATAGAGGAAGCGTCTGGTTAACAAAAATAAATTACTGTCGGCGGACACATATTTTCTACGAAATTTCTCTTTTATACATGTTTCAGGTGTAAAAGACAAGGAAAATCTTATAACTTTTGATTTATTTTCTTTTTGCGAGGTTAAGAGAGTGCAGAAATTGTCCGTAACGATTATTGTCCTGATTATTGTCCAATTCATTTGTCATTTTCAAGGTGATCGTTGTTAATATGTTATGCGAGAGAAATGTGTTCGTCATTCCATGTTCGGGTGTCATTTAAAAGACCACCAACACAGAGCCGTTGTCAAATAACGTAAGGTTGAAACTTGGCTTAAATTGTTTTATATAAAGAGCTTCAACAATCTTAAGACTTCGTTGACAATTATATTTCTTTTAATAATTATATTTTTAATGGGAACAGGCAGTTGCTTGTTGGTATCTAAATGTTTTTTTTATGACACTGTAGTTTCTTATCCTTTTAATGATAGTTGTCAGTCGCATATCCAATGTAAATATTCGTTTTATGACAAGAGATGTCTTGTAATGGGCATCGGAATTGATATATTACATTAGTCGTTTCATGATAGGCATGTTGGCCATTTTTATTATTTGTTTTTTTTTTTTCTATCGTTTATTGTAAGTTTTAAACGTTTGGTCATAGTTCACCAGCAGAAGCCACGACAACTGACAATTTTTGTCACTAATTTAAGTCGTCCTTTTGACGTATTTGCTTTCGTGAGAAGTCAAATAAATACCAACATTTGCCGGTTACAATCAAATATTAATGTCTAGTGTGTTTTTCCATTGTTAGAAAACATATCTAATTTGTAAAAAAAAGTTAATGTTTAAAAATTTTAATTTTGAAAACAATATTTCATATGGACCTGTGGATTCGATCCATTGGTTGGGCTAGTGAAATACTTCACGACTAAATACTCTATGAACTGGTTTAATTTTACCGCTATTATGAAAATTTGAATTTTCAGACATTTTTGTTATAACTACTTATTGGAGCACACGAAATGTCGTTTATATACTAAATGTCATCAAATGGTGTGAATATAAATTAGCCAGTTCGAGTTTAGTAAAAAAAAATGTATCAGTAAACTGTACTGTAAGGCTATCGCACGCCGCTTAGTCAACTGCAAGTCACACGCTTATCAAAGAAACGTATATAAACACAATCACGAAGAACAAATATATTATTCTGGGGTTTCTAAAAAATAAATGATAAAAACAACTTGACGGATTAGCCTATATTATTATTTTCTCTTTCATTTGTCCTTCATAATTTTTAGCACATCTGTCAACGAAAACTATCCTTCTGGAAAAATGTAACAAATGGTCTTTGTCGTCTGACAATGGAATTATCATAATGGAAGCTGTCGCAAGTATTTACTTATCTTGACTAATCATAAAATTCTGAATTAGGTGGTTTTGATTTGAATTTAACAGAAATGAAGATTTAAATTGGATATAATTATTTATTCAAAATTAACAAGTACGAAAAACAAATGCTGTTTAAGGTTATTGTCAGATTTTTTTTTTTAAGCATTTCACCCCAAGCAAGGCGGGAAGCCACTAGGACGCAAGGGGTTACAGAAAATTTAGAGCAAGATCAGATAGGAGTGATAGAAGAAAGGTTGAGGTTAGTGGATAGATCAAGGCAACTGGAGATGTCGATTGACATTACACTTGAATAGCTGGAGATTATAGCTCACAGGGAAACAGGAATAGGGAAGGGAGTTCCACAGGCGAGAGGTGCGAGACATGAAGCTATTGGGGTAGAAGAGACGGCTACATTTAGGAGTTTCGACAGTGAAGGGGTGAGAGCGGGATGCCAGCCTCGTAGGGCGCTTGAACTCAGCGAACCAGCGAATGCAGCTCCTCGGAGCAATTGCCATGAAAGTCTTTGTAAAACAGAGAGAGGCGACGGCGCGTCTGTGAGAAAGTGACTGTAGAAGAGATGCCAGAGCAGGGCCAATTATATTGCATATCCGCCTCTGGAGCCAATCAAGAACCCCGAGGCAAACAGAAGGGCACCAGACCATATATGGCAGCAATACTCCATGCAAGGGCGAATTGTTGATTTGTAGATCAGAAGGATCGACTCCGGGGAGAAAAACTCCTGGTTGGGGGGGGGGATCCACTGCCAATCCTCCACCCTCACCAAGTACTGGGCTTGGGAGATATGCTTTCAATAAAATTTAGAACAGGAGAAAGAAACAGCGAGAACAATTCCAGGTCCAGACAATATATCAAGCAAAAAGATTCGGTCACAACATCATTAGAATACTGACGAGACACCTTCGCATCTAGCCAAAGACATTCAATTTTCCATTCGTCCTGATTATGTATATGTGTGTGTGTGTGTGTGTGTGTGTGTGTGTGTGTGTGTGTGTGTGTGTGTGTGTGTGTGCATGTTTATGCGTAAGCCCATACATCTATAAGTACATGTGCATATATTTACTTACAAATGAGATTATTCGAACTGTAATAGACATCCGTCAAGGAGTCTATTAGGCTGGCTAGCTAATCTGTGTTGCAGACACAGTCTCCAGCACATATATGCCGAGCGGACCTTAGTTACATTCTCTTGGAAGCACATGAGCTGGTATGATCAAATGTTGACCCACAATTACGATGACTTACGACTTCATGCTTATATATATTTAAACATATATTATTAAATATAACAGACAATGAATGTGAATGTCTCTTATGTCTGATGTATGAGCCATTCTTATGTTCGAATGTTTGCTTTAATTTCTGGTGAAAATAAAGACAAAAATTGTCCAACATTTGAATATTTTTATTAAGTTGGTTCTAAGCTTTTGGCTCACATGAGTCATCCTCAAAGTGGTTATATCGACATGAAACAAAAGTATCCACCGTTAAAGATGATATCTTGTTATTTTGACATAGAAAATTGCTATGCGACGATAAGGTCGTAAGTTCAGGATGTGGTTCTGTGGCGTCATACCATGTGATAGGCCGAAGTATTACATCAGAACCAATGTCTAGATGCAATGTAATGTGTTGTGACGAGTTTAAAATGTAATTTTTCAGGAAAGCGTGGTTGTAGTAAAGCCAATATATGAGGCGGGTTTATTAGTAGCATCAGAGATACAACCTCTGAACAGTCATGTAAACTAATACACCACATTGTTTTGGGTTTTTTTTTTTTTTGTAGTGGATTTGTTTATGTGGTTGTAGGGTTATTAGAGATTATGAGGTCAATTATTTTTAATTTTTTTATATCTGATGAGATTAACTTGTTTATTATTATTAATGGATTTAACATTTCTACCTATTATGTTTTTAAGTGTTGTTTCATCATGTTTGTAATTATTATGCATTTGGTTACAATAGTATAAGTTAATGGTGTTATGTTTATTTTGACGTACAATATTATTATTATTAATATTATCAATTTTGTTAGAGGTATTATTAAGTTTATTGAGATACATTGTAATTTGTTGATCAATGGCGGAATTAAGAAATCCATTATTAACAAGTGTTTGTTTAATGTTGTGTAATTCTTTATAGAATATCGTTTTGGAAGACGATATCATTTCTGTGCGTTAGATTAAGTTTTTTATAACAGCTAACTTATATCGGGGTCATTCACTATTGTAATTAGGAAGACATGAGTTAATGCTTGTGGGTTTCCTATATAGAGAAGTAGTAAATTTATGTGTGCTGGAATCAATAAATACATCAAGGAATGGAATTTTATTATTAATATTAATTTCTAAAGTGAATTTGAGGGCGGAGTGACATTCAAATGTGTTCTTAAGGTGTGTAATTTGATCAATATTTTTAGCTAAAACGAAAATGTCATCTATGTATCTTAGAGTCATTAAGTATTTTATTTTTCTAAATGTGCCATATAATAATTAGAAAAAAGGGTGCCTAAAGGAGATCCCATCGCAATACCGTCTATTTGAGTATAAATATTACCTAGGAGGTCATGAAAAAGTACTTGAGTGGTACATGCTAATAATAATTTTTTTCAAACTAGTAGGTTTAATATTGATGGGGTGGAGAGAAGCATGATTGTATACATCACCGATAATGAGGTCAATCGTTTGACGGACTGGGACATTAGTAAATAAATTTTGTACATCCAAAAATGCGATTATTTGGTTGTTTGGTTTTACAGCATGAAGAATTTGTATAAATTCATTTGTGAAGTTAATACAATATTTACTTTGAGAGGTAGGGAGTAATTAATTTATTAAGGGTTTTTAAAAGGTAACATACTGGTCTAAGTATTTGTGAGATGATAGGTCAGAGGGGATAATTTTTTTATGTATCTTTACATTTCCATAAAGGTAGCCAAGTTAATAGCCACCTATAATCTTTTGAAGTTTATAGGATCCTGTGTCAGCATTGTTAGCAGTAATAAGTTTATTGATATGGTTTTTAAGTTGGGAGGTGGTGTTATTGGTTCGTCCAAAATGGCATGTAATTTTGAGTGGAACTCGTGTTTGTTTAAAATAACGAAAGTATTAGTCTTATCAGCTTGTCGGACAACAATAATGTTGTTATTTTTTAGTTGTGTGACTGTTTTTATTAAAGGAGTGTTTATATTTCCATTCGGATTTTTATGATAACGGTTTTTAATAAATTCAGCTTAAAGTAAATCTTTTAAACCTACCTGTGCAGTAATATGATTGTCTTGTTCCACTAGAAGTATTTCAATTTATGTTCGTTTAAATTAGGTTTCTGTACGACATGAAAATTTGGTCCAAGACTAACGAATTTCATTTCATTTGGAGTGAGTTGCTAATCCAATAGGTTAATGAAGTTGTCGTTGATGTTTGGTAAAAGTATTTTTCATTTATATTATTTGTGTAGTTTTTTTATGACTTGTTTATATATATATATATATGTGTGTGTGTGTGTGTGTGAGTGCGTTGGTGGTAGTGTCTATGAATGAGAAATAGGGGAGTCTAGTTCGAATTCCAGTCGAGTGTGTTTGATTAAATAAAATAATTGGAAAAATTATGAATCCATCTCTTCCCCAACCCAACTATATGTTGTATAGCATGAGAGAGTGGGCTCTCTAGCCGTGGCTGGCATTCAGTATGGGAGAAGGAAAACTCTAAACTCAAAATGTTAAGTAGCCCTGACGCTGCGATGGGGCTACTTTAGGTAAGATCTCTGTTAAGTTTCGACTAAAGTGCTTCATCAAAATCGACTCATTGAACAAGAGTTAATCCATGTAATTAAGTAAATATTGCACTTTATTCTCTCTCTCTCTCTCTCTATATATATATATATATATATATATATATATATATATATATATATTGAAAAATATTTTGTCATATATATATATATATATATATATAACATATTATGAAATGGAATTAATCCGAAAATTATTTTTAATATATTTTCCATTTATACGTTATTTTTAAAGATATATTTTATTTAATCAAATACACTATTTTTTTTTTTAATTAAACAGTATTAATTACATTTACCGGCCTGAATGTTCGAGAAATTTCGTAGAAAATATGTGCTTCTCCGAGAAGAATCGAACCTGTAACACTCTGGGAAACATCATTTGATTTGATGTGCTGTTAGTCATTCAGCCACAAAAAGCTTCTTGTTAGCAAAGTTCGAATTACTGTTTATAAACATATACCTTCGACGATTTTTAGCGATCGATCATATCTGCTCACGAAATATATCTTAACGTAAACAATGACAACATATTATGAAATAGATTAAGTACGACAATTATTTTTTAATATATTTTCCGTTGAGATGTTATGTCGGAGAAGCACATATTTTCTACGAAATTTCTCGAACATTCAGACCGGTAAATGTAATATTAATTAATCCACGTTAAGATGTTCTCTCTCTGTGTATTATAAAGTCCCATAAAATTGTTGCAGGTCGTATCTCTGTAACCGGGTCTAAGTGATGTTCATGCCAATTTCTTGCAGTTTCCTTCCTGTAAGAGTTGCATATTTTTCAGTGCAGTTATTGGCTCACTCTATCATGCCGATTATTATTATTATTATTATTATTGAGTGATAGATTAGCACACAAACGCAGTGAAATTGAGGTATACATATACGAAGCCCAATATATCCATAATGAGACCCAGTCTGATCAGCATATAGCAGCATCACAGCCAAATGTGCGTGAGATGTTGACAAGTTTTGATAAAAGCATCGCCAAAATTTGGTAGCTCTTTTAGAAAAATCAGTCCCACTACTACCGCTCATGAACAGAGATGCACAGTACGTCAGCCCCCTAGGGGTAATGCCCAACTGGAAACTAACAAGAAAAATCCTAATTGACAAAGACAAAACATAAATTAAGATCAGAAGCCATGAGAGCCATAACTGATGCCTATTATTATTACTGAGTGAGAAAGATGCCCGTCAACAAATTGACGCTAGGGTACAAATCATACGAATACCAATTCACCCATCATGACATCTGGGTTGATAAAGTTATACGAGTCACAGACAAATGTGTGCGATATGATGGTAAAAAGCAGCGCGTCTCTTTGCTTTGCAACCCTAACCCTTATTTTAAATAGCAGCTATTATACTATTATCAGTATCACTACCATTTCTTTTTCCTTCGTTAAAATGTTGATGTTTATAACGACTAGGTAATTGGTTCTCAACCTTTTTTGCCCGATGCCCCCCCTTTTTTTTTAGTATAAGTCAGGATGTCATTCCCCCATTTCCAAGATTGTCCGACTCAAAAGATGTATTCCAGATAATATGCATTTATTATTGAAAAACTTCATTCTTTTCCCTATTAGTACGTATACATTGACATGGATTATTTTTGTAGTGGCAACAGACACAAGAGCCTTGTAGAAAGAAAAAAAAAACAGCGTGACTCCTTAGTTATGAGGACCGATGCACATTGCGTGTTGTGCCGCCTTGGGGAGTTCGAATGTTATCATTTTGAGTCTACCAATCTATGCCCCCAAATACCCCCACCCTCGTCCCGAAACCCTTAAATTCACCCCTAGCCGGGGTGGGGGGTCCAATTTTCCGCTGGTTGAGAACTCCTGGACTAGGGCAACTATGAGGCTCTATTAAAAGTAGTAACAGCAGAAACCACTGTATTGCAAAAGATGGCAAGGATCCCGAGAAAAGTTTTAGAATTCTAATTTGTACTAATTCCCAAAAGTGCCTCCAAGAGATCTGTAATAGTAGAACTAATAGTAGTAGTAGTTGTAGTAGTAAGAAGAAGAAGAAGAAGTAGAAGAAGAAGAAAAAGAAAAGAACATGCACCTGACAACAGAGAGTCAATGGAAGAGAAATGAAGAAAAATGTCATCGTTTAAATTTAAAGCTTAAGCTCTTATAACTGATTCATATGTTTATGATCAGATTTATAGCATATTCACTAATATATTATTCTTTTCGCTAATTGTTGTGGAGGCAGCAACAACAGAATTTCATTTGTTGTCACTTCTTCTTTTTCATCTCCTTCCCCCTCATCATCATCTTCATAAATAACCTCTTCCCTCATCATCATTTTCATAAATAACCTCTTTAAGACTAGTTGTCACTCCACCATTTAAAAACAGCCCAAAGAAAGTCTGAAAATTTAATACGCACGCCAAAGTGTTCTGGTGTGCTACATTTGCAACAAGAACACTTCCGCCTGCACAAATAGTTCCTCTCCCTAAAATTAAACAACAACAGTTCGCCACGATCTAACCACCATCACCGCCAACTGTACTACATCTTCTACTGTAACCCGGGAACCATTCATTAGAAAAGAAATTATAGTATCAGCCTTCCAAATGACAAGACCAGGCATCTATTTGGTCAGCTGTCATGACAGCCACGAATCCGGCATTGTATGGGGGGCACCCTGCTTGCAGAAGATAACTCATGTCTGTCCGTCTGCTCGGAAATGATTGGGCGGTGTTCTGAGCTATGATTGGCTAAGAACAACGCGGTCTAATGTATCATGGAAGGTCAGTTGGAACGATCTTCAGACTTCACCTTACACTTAATCTTCGATTCTTTAGTTGAAGCGTTGGGAAGTGCTTTGTGATATATTTGTGAAAGAGAAAGAAAAGAGTGTATATTTACACAAGCAAGCAAACGTGTGTGTCCGTGGAAAAGATTTGTGTCAAAGAATATACAAGTAATTTCTGAAAATTATTTCTCCTGTGTGTATTTTTATTCTGGTTTTACGAAAAAGAAAATGTGTTTAAATGCTTAAGTTCACAAAAATTACTGTATGTATATATGATTTTAATATAGATAAATTTCTTATTATTTTAAGCGTTATTTTTTGAGTTGAAGCTGGAAGAATTAAATTACCTATTCAAAAAACGCAGATCTATTTTCCCGAATATTTTTATCTAACATTATTATATGATATTTATTGTGATTATATTATCATTTGTATATAGATATTTCCTAAGTTTCATTTAGTTGAACAGAGCATTACATCAATAGAGCTCTTAGAGAGGATCCAAGTCACTACGTTGCTGAACTAATTTACTAATCACTAACCTATACCTGTTTTTTTTTTTTGTTTTTTTTTCTGAAACAGGGAATTAATATCAACCGGCCTTAGTAGGTCTTCTTAATCTCGACCGGTTGTTATTAATTTCACTGTTTAAGAAAAAAAAACAAGAAAAGCAACTCAAATACCTTTATAGTAATAAGAAATAATTCGGGTTAAAAAATCTATCTATCTATCTATCTCTCTCTCTCTCTCTCTCTCTCTATATATATATATATATATATATATATATATATATATATATATATATATATATATATATATAATGGACTCTTCCGTCAAGGTGTTCTGAACTGTAGACTGTTCTCGTTTCACTGTCTATGGCTTGGGATATCGTCTAGTTCTTATTTTTATTTAGCTCGGTTATGGCTCAACCATCTTCACTGAGTGCAAGTAGACACTCAGGAATTGAACTCACAATCACTATGTCACCAAATTCATGAGCCAACGCTTCAATCCAGTAAGCCGGGATGTGTTTATTTGGGCTCAGTGGAAACAGGTGAACAATAAATGAGCAGTGCTCAATAAAAATAAGAAATTGACGAGATATCCCAAGACATGAGCAGTGGAACGAGAACAGTCTACCCTGTAGATTAAATAAAGAGTGCAGTTACCCAAATCAACATACACCTGAGGAAGGCCGGAAGGCACAACTGTCGGACATTGTGATAACAACAAAATGAGGACAATAGTCTGAATCTAAATGGTGCAAATAAAGGGATTTGAACAGTTAAGCTTTCGGTTGAATAAATTTTGGGGTTTAATATACCGAGAATTTATATGATAATGTATGCACAAATCAGCTGTACAGGGCAGTCGGTATTTTCATCCTGTGTGTTATTAAGTCCACCTCTGTAGAGAAAGCAGTAAGCAATCGATGATGGACAGACGCTTGTTTAATTATCAAATAACCGGTGTAATTAACTAAGCAATTTCCAGTACGAGTGTAGAGGTTGCGAAGGCAAGAATTGTGTATGAATCGCTTGCAGCCTATGACCAAACATGATGATTTTTTGGTTATAGTGTTATTATATTCGTTCTGCAAGACAAATATGATGTCATAAGAAATGTATAGACAAATCAAATCAAATCAGGAAGCTGTCCAAACAGAAATCCTCTAGTCACATTAAATCAAACATCTTTGAAAAACAGTCAATTTTGTTAATTCCTAACTGATGAAGCAAGACATTATAATCAACAATATGTGGCAAGAATAACAGCTATGGTCTCGTAACAATTGCTCGTGCCATGGTCAGAGATATATAAGCAAGTAAAACGACAAGTTTATTATGTGAAGATCGCAGCATGAAGAATGTTTTGGCTGATTTTTAATGGCATTGATGTGCTTAATTTTAGCGGATGCGACATATACTTGATGATAAAAAAAAAAATGATCAGTTGACATCTTGTGCCAGAAACAATAACTGTTTATGTTTAGTTGATTGGGGCACTCAGTGAGGATCGTACTCACTACAGTAATTATCTAGCTTTTTAACCACTGCTCCACTGTTATGTTAACATTTTTTCATGGTAGGAATTCAAATTAAATATTAAAATTGAATAAAAGTTAAAAATAATTCCTCAATTTTTTCTAAAAAATTTTCCTTCTGCGATACGAAATTTATATATCTCACTATATAATGCGCACATTTTCCCAAAAATTTCATTGCAAATATTATTCCAGCGCATTATACTTTGAAAATTATGGATTAGGAATGGCCAATGAATTAAGATGACTGGTATCCACAAGAGTTTGTGGATACCAGTCATCTTAACACACACACACACACACACACACACACACACACACACACACACCACCACCACCACCACCACCACCACCATCCACATCCTTTTGAATAATTTCGAAAACAAAGCAGTTTTTCTACTTTCATTATTTGGTTTAATTTATAAAAGAAATTGCATTTTGTTTGTGACGAATACGAAAGAAGATGATGTGCCACCGAATGTTGCATAATGTTTATTTAAATATTTACTCGCTCGTTACATACTAATGGTCAGCGATAATGGCGAGCATTGGCGCATTGGGCGAGAAGACGAGTGAAGATAAAAGCACTTGCGGTGACCATTGAAGATTATATCAGCAGTTGCCTGGTTGGATTCCTGCAGGGCTTCAAACTATTGATAGACAAGCAGACTTTCCCCACAACTACAGGAACAGACAGGCATTAAACGGACACACAGACACAATATACTTGTGTTCATTCGCCCAAAACACGTCATGTTTAGCTCTTTGAAAAATTGCCGCTCTTCAAAGATTTGCGTGTATATTACTGATTGGTTTTTGTCAAGGTTGACTATGGATGTAACAGTTTTCCTCTACTATTGCCTAAATAGGCAGTTATGGAGAATGTTTTGCGTATAGCTATTTAGTAATCGGCTAAAATACCTAGCACTAAATAGTCTAGCACAAGGCATCTAGAGAGAATCGAGATCAATAAATAGTAGCAGGGGCCTGTGTACTATTACTTTAATGTGCGACAAGCAAAGTGATTTATATATGTTTGTAATTGTTTAAAAAAGAAATTAGTTCTAGAAGACAGTGTAAGTCTTCTTCGGCTAAGACATTTTCTTTCATTTATTATATATTAATTACTTATCCGTTTGTATGTAGTCCTGACAAAGCACATGGGTATGCAGCTAAAGAAAGGATCGTGCAGTTCACATTGACTCTATGATCCCGACTACGGGCGACCATAAAATTTTTTAAAAAAACTTATCCGGTTATTTTAGGTTTAATACCATGGGGAGGATTTATTAAACCAATATGAAATGATGCAATAAACATGACTTCATTTTAACGACGACTTCATTTCTATCAATTATATCCGAGTAAAACTTCAGATTTCTTTTGGTTTCCTATTTACTTTACCGCTAATCCCTCGTTTATCTCGAAGCATTTTCCACTCAAAATATTTCTTGGCGTAGAATAAAATGCCTAATTTTACAATTTTGGACGGAAAATTTGTTTGAAAAAAGAAAGATTGATGTATCGTGTTTGCTGAAAATCAGAAATTAAAATATTGCCAAAGTATTACTGGTTTAATAGGACATTCATTTGTATAATGTAAATTCATTGCTAATGTTTGTGCTGTAGAAATACATTGAAAATCAACAAGAGATTGTCATTGGTCAGAAATTAATATAAGTGTTACTGAGAAAATAAGCTTCTTATTGTGTATAAATATTTCGCTATCTCTCTTGAAATGTAATATAGATTTATTTTTGTTGTCTTACTGTTTTGTTTTACTCAGATTTGTCTTTATAAATTTTAAATTAGGTTGTCACACTTTTCAAAACTTATTCCAAAATGATTGGATAACAGTTAGATTTTATCAAAGATTGTTTAACGGCAAAAAATCCACAAACTATTTTGACAATGAATCTCATCCAAGAAAATTAAACGTGTGTGTGTGTCTGTGCGTGTGTGTGTATATACGTATATATTTATGTGTGTGTATACACACACACACACACACACACACACATATATATATATATATATATATATATATATATATATATATATATATATATATATATTTGCGTACATCCAGTAAAAGGGAAAAAGAAAAGAACTGACTGACATATTGGAAGTTATCTTTAGACAAACCCAGCAATCACTTGAATAAATTTCCAATGGTGAACGCCAATATTTAAGGAGAAAATGGCAGAAAGTTGAATGTGGCCCAAGATTATGACAAACGCTGTAGACTTTGTACCCTGTAATTTATATTAAGTGTTTCAGCTTAGTTGATTTTTACTTAGACCAAACAGCGGCCACACCTGTTGAGTTCCTGTTAATCTACCCCTTTGGTATTCGTGTATTGACTTTGTTTCTATTTGTCTGTTTGTCTGGCTATCTGTCTGTTTGTTTGTCTCTCTTTCTCTGTCTCTCTTATCTCTCTACATCTAATTCTATCTATCTCTATATCTACTTTGACTCTATAACCTTGTAACATTAAAAAATCAACGTTTGGTTTTTTTTTATTCGAACAATGGTTAACAGGCTTGTGTGACTTCTTCAATTTATCGGCTAAAAGAGCGACGAAGGCAAAAACATTTTTATGAAGAAAATGATACTATACAATCTTACTTGTCATTCTTGATCCTTCCAGGATACATTGAGCAAAATTAAGAATGGAAAACCTCTGGAGTAAACGTTAAAGCTACTTAAACTTCTTTTGCACATATCGATTAAAAGGAAACTTTTTGTTTAAAAAAGAAAGAAAATCTCATTGTTGATGATTGGCGCCACCATCATTCATTCATTTTATCATCGCGTATAAGACGATAGTTTAGGTAAAAATACGGAAACACTGATATCAATATGCAATTTTGATTGATTCTGATTTTAAAATGAAAATCATTGTTGTGCTCAGTATTGATGCGTCATTGTGTGAAATCTTATATGTGAAATCATTTGAAGAAATTGGGTTATTTGGATAATATATGCTATTGCAAATACACTGGTCTTCATTATTATCATTGGTGAATTTACATGCCCACAACAGATGTCTATAATTATCACTGAAGATTGAGACAGAGAACCGATTCTCAATTCTCCAGCAATTTTCCCGGTATCTTCACAGACACCAACACCACTATAGTCTGGATAGTCTCAGTTCTTTGATTTTTTTTTAATTTCCACCATTTTTGATACTATTCATTTGTACATAATTCCAGACGTACCAAATATTAAAATCAGGGCCAATATCTCCATGCCCTACAATTTGCAGGGTATTTTTTTCAAATTGTTGCTTTCTTTTGTTTTCAAACTTTAGTTTATTAGAACAGTTAGGTTCAATATCTGGTAGATTCTCTTGTTTAGATCCAATCAATTCAGTGTGGATCACATTTTTATTTTCTACTACAGCCTTTGGTGGTTTCTACTGATTCTGTTAGGTAAAACACAAGTAGTCATTATTATATGCATTCATTGAGTTTTCCCACCACACATATGAGCTGATTCTCAGTAGCCATCAAATGATAGCAAGTCTCCTCAACACACTATTCAGTTGGCTTCAATATTCTCAGATTTTATTAATGCTGTCGTCTTTCTTTCCCCCAGGAAGTTTCACTCAGCAACATTTCCGTAAGAAGTGCCATTTTGGGGAACAGACTCCCGCGCAGGTACTTTCCTGAATACTTTAATGTTGACTTCTCTACGTCAAACGTCAATCATTACCTATCCTTCTTTTCCTCATAATCTCCTCGTTCTGCCAATTTCTTTTTTCATCCCTATCACAGATCTCACTTCAATCCTTTAAGGAAAGTGTCTACTCTGATTTATTTTCATTCTACCGTGTGTCGACATCTACTTTCTGTCTTTGTTTATGATAATTACATTTGGTTCCCCGCCCCGAAAACTGAACTGGCGACTATGTTCGAGTCTCAAAGTCCCAAGGAAATTTACTTTTTCTCTAAGATAAATTATGTTTTGTACATTCTTCTGCATATTCAAATCCAATTTGTTTGCACAGTTTCTAGTAATTTCTTACCCAGTCATCGGTACTATTGATATCTATTGAACTAATCTGTAACATCCAGTTATATGATTTACTCTTCTGATGTGTCATGTCTATTTTAGTTTTAATATCGTTTGTGCTACTGTTATCACAGTTTCTTCAACTATATCTCCAGCCTCTTTTATTTGATATATCCTAACCTATTCCTGACTGTCTGTAAATTCGTTTGCTTCCTAATTTCTCTGCAATTTTCATCGTTCCTGTATGTGGAGAAATATTTTAGTCATGTTCACGTTCATAAACAATTCGCAGAAACGTGTGAACATTTTTAAATGTCGGAAAGCGACACCATTTTGGCGACATTAACTCATAAAAAGTTGTCTTAATGCTGTCAAATGTCACAATAAACAGTTGTGATTGCTTTGTAACATTTTCAAAAACATGTCAATGTATAATAAGTTTATTATTATTATACTTAATATTATTATTATTGTTGTTGTTGTTGTTGTAATCATCATGAACACTGACGGAACCAGTGTAAAATCAACTAGTACACAATAATTATAAATAATAAAAGGAAAAAATAACGAACACTAATGGACTTGGTTACGCATGGCATATCTGAAAAGCCACCGGAAGCTCAGAACAAATGAATCAGGATCAATTATATCAAAGCGAAAATAGACAAAACCTTGTAAAAGAAAAATGGCTGGCTTTGTAGACAAAAACAAGCGACAGTAAAATCTATTATAAATGAATGCAGTAAACTGATACAACGGAAATATAGAAAATAGGCATAACATGATAGGAGGAATCATATAGTGGGAAGAATGCAATAAATTTGAGAGAGTTATAGAATATGAACGCTAAAGTTATGCGTATTATGGCAAACCAATCCAAATTCCTTAGATTTCGAAATTGGGAGAATTAGAAATTTTTTGAAAAGTTAATACTGCCTAACCTCCGCTGGAGCTGCCATCTTAAGGGATACCAAGAAATATACCTGGAGGTTGAAAGAAACTATTATTCAGTCTGCAGGAAAATCTGGTGTGAAGATACAAATGCATGAAACATTATTTCATACATTTGTATGAAATCATATGAAATATGAAATATGTTTGGAATCGATCAGCCAAAGTCTAATGGACAATATACTGCCTAATAAAGAGACAATAATTATGGCAGCCAGACTAAAGCGAAAAAGAAGAAAAGAATAACTACAGTTAGATCAGGAAATTGAAAAACTCGAAAGCAAAGTGTTTTGTTTTTAAATATTTAAAATCATTTCGCATGTGACACTTTTATTTCCCTTTCATTACATAAGTCATATTGATCCACTGGACTAGATTACTAGCAACTGATTTTTTGTCCTTGGCCAATCAAGCCACAAATGACTATAACATAAGTTTGCAAATGAACTTCATGATAAAAACATTAAATGAGCC
This sequence comes from Acanthosepion pharaonis, assembly GCA_903632075.3. Lineage (NCBI taxonomy): Eukaryota > Metazoa > Mollusca > Cephalopoda > Sepiida > Sepiidae > Acanthosepion > Acanthosepion pharaonis. The sequence goes on along the minus strand of CAHIKZ030003744.1, from coordinate 2,437,911 downwards.
GATATTTTCACGAATATATTTTAGGAATAAATCTTCATGAGAAGCCAAGTTTCCAATTCTAACAAATACTGAAAAGAGAAAAAGCAGGGAAACAAAGCAAAACTTAAGTCATGAGCTTTATTTGCAGAGACGACGACGACGACGATGATAATGATGATGATGATGATGATGATGATGATGATGATGATGATGATATTAGTATACCTCATACTAAAAGAAAATGATTATATATATATATATATATGTGTGTGTGTGTGTGTGTGTTTGTATAAATTATGTGTGTTTGTGTATAGATAGATAGATTAATAGATAGAGTTTGGGAACATAAACACAAGTATTATTGCTTGTGAGAAAATTTTCAATGCATTTACCCTATAAATAGCCTAGGTATCAAAAATGACACCTCGGCCATTCAAGGTAAAACCTCAAATATCAGCTATTCCACTGAATATTTTTTAAAGAAATAAGTCTGTTAAGCATCTTTGCTAAAATTCAATAATTGTCCATAAGCCTCAGCATCGAACCAAAACTAGTTATTCCATAGTAATTTGTTGAAATTTTGAAGGTGTCGAAAACGACACCACGGCCATCCTAGTGTTAAGTGACGTTTAAAAACAAAATTATAGATTTGAATCAAAATCGTTACTGTTCGATAAAGTGAACATTTTCTATTGTTTGTTTTTTTTCTTATTTAAAATGTAGCTTTTTTGTTAAATTCTCGACTTGTACTGACGAGAAAAATCTATTTTTTTATTATCTTTTATATCTGAAGAATAATTCTGATTTTATAGATCAAATTGCTATGATGAATAGTTTAAAACGCATGTGCTATATGCACATACTATATGGCTCACCCCATATGATGGTTGGAGTTTGCACTCAGTTTTCTTCAAGGGAGCGAGACCCATTGGCAGATTAACCTAGCCACCAAAACAAGTGTAGATCTGCGCTTCACGGGATACCAGTACCTCACTCTTACAAATAAATATGAGATCGATCCAGCAGCACCTGAGATGAACAAGCATGGGAAATAACCACATCACACACACACACACACACACACACACACGTGTGTGTGTGTGTGTGTGTGTGTGTGTGTGTGTGTGCATCACCCCAGAGGGGACAGTCTTATATTCACACGAGAATGTTGGGTCCACATTCGGAAAAAGCTACGGGACCATACAGGCACTGTATATACACACACACACACACATACATATACATATATATACATACATATATATATATATATATATATATATATATATATATATAGGGTGGTGCTAAAATTCTAGGAGTCGCTCTGCAAAATGAAACGGAAGCTTGGTTATAGATAAAATAGGATTATTTTGAATGTCAACTTCAAAGTTTTTGTTTGGAATCTTAGACTGAAATTGAAGCATTAGCCCTAACACTAATCCTAAATATACTTCTAAATTGATCAAGAAATATTTTCAGGCCAATAATATAAGTTTTACGTTGCCCTCCCCGAATTAAATTATTACTGAAAACTTCTAAGATAAGACGTATAAGAGCAAGGAAACCAAATAATCCGCCAACACTTGGAAGATTATAAGCATGAAATAATGTGGCAAGATATTCCTGTCAATTTTTGTACTAATTTATAAAAAGATTAGATAAACGATTAGTTAATTCTGGATGTACAATCGACTATTAATTTTCTTGTGCCATTAATTTGGTGAATACAAATATTTTTCTTGTGATTGCAATTATCAAAATTAAATATTGAAAATGTTATTTATATATATTTACTAACTTCGTACAATCACCTTCCACAAGTTTACAAAATATCACTACAATTATTTTCTAATTATTTTTAATAGATTTAAAAAAAAAAATAATCATAATTTCAATCTTGGCGGTTGAACTCACGGTAGTGTTCTGCTCAGCGTTTTTTTTTTTAAATTTTTTTATCTTTTTAGATATTAAATCATTCGGCAAGTTTGGTTTTCCTACTTAAAATAGAGCACTTTTTAACATGTACGATTTTAAGAAATATTTCTGTATTTGTTTATTTCATGCGCATATATATATATATATATATATATATATATATATATATATATATATATATATATATATATATATATGTGTGTGTGTGTGTGTGTGTGTGTGTGTGTGTGTGTGTGTTACATGAATCATTCATACAAAAGCAGATATAGAAGTTAATGATAAAATACAAAAGAATTCTCCTGTTACCATATTAGTACAAAAACGCACAATCTTAAAATTTAAAAATTCAACCTCAGCGTTGAGACCGGACGCTCTAAAAACATTTTTCGGATTACATCTATATTTTCGTTGTCCTGTTATTACCGAGTAGTAAAAAACAAAAACAAATCTATTTCCATACCTGATGATGTCTGTATGAACAGATAAAAGCTTGTAAAAAACTAAAAATAGACCTTATGTAACTGGAATTTATAAAACAGGGATCATAACATTCATCTACAGGTTCGGGGTTAATGTACTTTATTAAATTTGTTTGCGAAGATGTATTCTCGCCATTTATATCATTAACTTCTATATCTGTTTTTTGTATGAATGATTCATGTAATGTAAATTGAACTGCACCACATACTTGATATATATATATATATATATATATATATATATATATATATTGCCGGCATATATTTTGCAAAATTCATACAAAAAATTCTCACTTGAAATATTTGAACTCTAGAGTTACGACTTGTACGTTCCAATATTCTATACTCGTTAATAAATAACACATTCTGAAAAAAAATATATCTTTTGGTCTACAATACATTTATTTCGTCCTGGAGTTTTATTTCTAATGAAAAAATTACAGCCTGACGATGAGAACATGAAGTTTTTGAAAGTACTTGCTGCTCTAAAAATTCACCAGATCCATCTGACAACAATTTTATACATAAGGATCGCGTCATCCAGTGTATTATTAGTAAGTTAATGCTTATATTAAGTCTGTTAGCGAAGAGAATTCGCCATTTATTACATTAATATTACTAATTGATTCATTGTATGATTACCTCTTTATAATATATATATATATATATATATATATATATATATATGTGTGTGTGTGTGTGTGTGTGTGTGTGTGTGTGTGTGTGTGTGTGTGTATTTTTTTTTTTTCTTTATTCTTTTCATTTGCTACCTTGTTTCTTTTGCGTCAAATGACCTTCGTATGTTTAATTCTCAAAGTGATGTCGTTTTCATTCTTTCTTGCCCAAACATCTCTTTACCGTTCTTCTCTGTCCAAATTTCATCTTGTCTCTTGACTCCTAACAGAAACATCGATGGATGGAAATTCGCTCTATGTTTCTCGGGGAAAATGGTCTCTCTATTGACAGCATATGCACACACATATAACGAGAGTCGTAGATAAACACATGAAAACGAAATTTAGAAAAATTCTTTTACACGTACGAATTTATACCATTGCCCACACACGCTCCGACATATAAGTAAAATAAACTGTCACTAATATATAAGTAATTGCATGCATGTACATATTTCGGAGCCCGTATATATTTTCACATAAAGACTATCCCATTCCACCATTTTGTCACTCTCTCTCTCTCTCTCTCTCTCTCTCTCTCTCTCTCTCTCTATCTATCTATCTATCTATATCTCTCTCTTTCTCATATATAACTCTCTCTTTTTCTTCCTTTGCTTGCCTGACTTTCTATCACCCACGTTTTTCTCTCTCCTTCTGTCCTTACACACTAGATTATACTTATAATTTTTCTCTTTCAGTCTTTCTCTTTGTGTTTGCCTTGGTTGGTCTGTTCCTCTTCCTCTCGCTCTCTCTCTCTCTTTCTCTCTGTCTCTCTCGTATTTCTAACCTGTCTTTTTCTTTTCTTTCTTTCTTTGGCTGATTTTTGCTCTTCCTCCCTCTTTTTTTCTTTCTGTATTTCTTTCTTGTTGTTTTCTTATTGTTTAAACCCAGACAACACCCATACTCTTCATTTTTACAGCTTCCCCTCGGCAAAACCCGTCAAAACTCGGCGAATTATTACCATGAAAAACGTCACTGGGCATGCGCATAAGGTCACAACTGGTTGTTCACTCATGCAGGCAGTCAGTTGGGCAGGAGGCCAGCCGACATCTTCATTAATTTAACCTTACACTCTTGCCTCTTTTTAGACGATAAGCTTTTTTTTCTGTCTAGTCCTGTTCCTCATTCCCCACCCGACGAATCTCTCAACCTTTAAACTCTAAACGTGAGCGTAACTCATCCGCCATCTTTCATCGTTGTTCATAGTTTAGCCATTTTGCATCGACCTGTCCAGCAAATTTTTCTCTGTCATTTGTGTTAGATGGTGCACACGAGCGTGCCTATGTGCGAATGTGTTTGTCACTTATTGTTTCTATATAAAGTTCTTCTGGTCTGTCTGCCTACGCATAATTCACTATCTACACCTACGTACGTCTATGTAAATGAATCATAGCAATATGTAAGTTGGTTGCATTTCAAGTGTGTATTTATTATATTTTGTATTTATATATAAGTAGGCGAAGTAATTTTCATAGAACTTGTGTATATACATCCATGACTTACGTAGGCGTGACTGCTTATCTAGATGTAAATCAAGGAGTTGTTAAATTATCGATGATTAAAAATAATGAATACGTATTCGTAATGCAATGTAATATGATGTAATAATACTGGTGATAAAACAGTGAATCTTGTAATTTATTATTATTAGTGCTGCTGGTGGTAGTAGTAGTAGTAGTAGGTATGTGTATCTTTATACAAAAGGTCTTTAGTTGTAATCGTTGGGAATCAATAATCTTCTTAAATACCCGCTTATTTCTTCAACACTCTTGCCGAAATTTGAATAGTTTCTATTTTTTCCAATTCGTTCAATCGACTTGTTCTTTCCGTTCCATGTTTTTGCTCGAGTCCTTGGGGGAGAGAAACAAAACTTCCTTGCATGCTATGAACACGAATCATGATCCACTTTCTTTAGTTCTCGAACAAGGCCTTGGTATCTTGTATTATTGTCATGATTATTATTGAAGATGTGCAGGTGATGTCACAGCTATCGGTGAGGATAATGAAATCAACGAGACGAGTTCAAGATTCGTCCTCGTCTGTTGCGTTCAGTTTCGAACTAATACCTTTGGTAAAACCTTTAGGGTTCTTGATACGATTTCCAATGTATTGTTATCGACTCAAGTTAGTGACCTAGTTAACAACTTCAGTTCTCAGGCAAGATTTTCATTTTCATTGGCTGACATAACTACATCCACGATTTCCTTATTCATGTCCTTCCAGGGATTGATTGATTTGTCTGAAGCTCAAAGTTCCAGATCTACTTACTCTTTTTATTTATCAATGGCAGAATGTGGATTCTTCTACATGAAAGAACTGAAGACTTTTGCACTGTTCTCAGTAAGTCCTCGTCCCTGTTAGTTCGGCTCGAATCGATAACAAATGAATGCATTAGAAATCGTACCAAAAACCCTAAAAGTGTTGCTTAAAGCATTAGATCGAGAAAGGGTTAAAATAATTCAATGAATAACAGTGTTAGGGTTGGTAAGAGCGTTAAAGAAAATGTTACAGATATGAGCTGACTTACTGTCACTTGATCTCCAGTAATTATCACTTTATAACCTTGGGTGTGGATAAGGATATTAGTTTTTTTCTCTGGGTTGTTTTTTTTTTTTTCGTACCATTTCCATTCAGTGGATAAAGGATTAAGGCTATCCAAATATTTCATTTATTTTATTATCTGTGAATTGCCATGCCTTCTTTTCACTTATGCGCAAATACCTTTCAGACAGTTATCAATCCATCTCCTCCTCTCGGCTATGGGTTAAATAGTAAGATATCTACCTGGAAATATCATTGTTATTCTCAAAATGCAGTATTCACTCACAAAAAAAAAAAAAAATTATTCTTACAATCGAAAATATGTTTCGGTTTGTTAAGGAAAAGTGTCCTGCCTAAATGCCGCTCGAAATAAATTTAGGCGTAAGTATAAAATCTGCAAATTGAATACGAGAAATAAATATTGATTGAATAAGCTCGAGTTCTAACTGCCAACCATTGACGCTATTTCGTTATAATAGGTTTCAATAAATCGAGAAAATAAACTTTCCTGTCTGTTTACAAGAAATCTTGATTTGATCTTCAACGAGTACACCACAGCCTTATATCAGATTCAAGTAGATTTAATACTTTGGGACAATGGCTATCAAATTAATAGCATTACAGCGTAGCATTACAGGTCAGTATAGAAGACTTGTTAACAGAAAGGTTTGGAATACAGATTTTCAAAACAGGCAGAACCAAGTAGCTTATAAGTGGTGTCTTTTGTAGAACGGTTTCACAGAGCTTGATAATGCCGGAAATGAATATATAGAATATTTCATACTCATTTTACATATTTTGGACATAGTTTAAAATGTCGACTCTTGTCGCTTGAGGGTTGTTTTTTTTTATATAATAATGGATTCGAGAAGAACTGAAGAAAAAAGTGACAATTTATTCACAATTTTGATCTGGATATGCAACAATTTATTCGAAACCGAAAATATAAACTAAAATATCAAAAAAGACATTATAAATTGAATTTAATACGAATTATTAAATTAATTTTTCATGTCTAAATATATATCAATTCTTTCCGCTTATACATATATGTGTGTGTGTGTTCTCCAGTAGTATTCGAACCTGCATCCTCCTTAGATAAACTATCGTTATACCCGAGGTCCCGAAGTGCGTCGATAATCCAGCAACGTTGAATAGGGCCTTATAAATGTTAATCACTCTCACACGTTTAAGTAATAAAATCTGTTGGTTAAATAAATAAAAATCCATCACTTCTTTAGAAATTGTTTTGTTTACGTTTGGATACAAAACTGAGCAGATATCGAAGATATATTCGAGAGTCTGTGAAAGATTTGCGTTTATAAGGTATTATTCATCTTTACTTAAACATCGACGCACTTCGTGACCGAGCACGTCGAATCGAATGACGGTTTCTCCTGTCAAGAGGGGCGCAGGTTCAAATCTTGCCGGTGAGCACATTTTTTTCTTTAATAAGATTTCTCAAGGACGGTGAACGAAAATAAATAAATATACTGTTTAATAATTAAACGGAGCGTCTACTCAAATATGGGTATCCACTAAAAATAACGTTTACATAATAAAATATCTCGGTTTAGTAAATAAAAATCCATCACCTGTTTAGAAATATATATGTGTGTGTGTTTGTGCGTGTGTGTGAAGAATTTTATTAGTGCAAACGTTATTTATAATTGATAATCGTATTTGAAATAGTTTTTTATTGTTATTTCAGACAGTGTTTATTATGTCTATCGGCCTGCACACTCATGAAAAGCAAAATGTTCTCTGCCGGCTGATAGACCAAATAAACACTGTTTAAAATAAAAATGAAAAACGCGGCGTCTATTTCAAACACGATTATCCACTAAAAATAACGTTTAAAATAAATCCATTAATTCTTTAGAAATTGCTTTCTTTACGTTTCCGATATGAAACTGGTTAGATATGGTCTGAACGAAGAAGTGTGCATTCCTTTAAATGGCAAATAAAACATCGCTGGGCTGTGAAACTGTCTGTGACCGAGCGGCCTAAAATACACCGGATCAAACAGTGGCTCCTCCGGTAATGGGAACGCAGGTCCGAATCCTGCTATAATTTTTTTATGAGGTTTCTCGAGTGCGAAAGCCAGCAGACATAATAAACACTGTTGAACATAAAAACAGAAAACGGGACGTCTATTTTAAACATCAGTAACCACTATAAATAACGTGTTAAGTATAATATATATATATATATATATATATATATATATATATATATTAGTGATAGAAATTATTAGAGGATTTGAGATAATCATAATTAAGTAATTCATCGAGTCTAGAAAAAACTCAACAGAATGCAGAAAGCACTGGACGGCCGTTTCGTCCTATATTTGGGACTCATCAGCAGTGCGCATCCACTACCGAGAATTAAAAATTAAAACACGGACAGTTACGATAGCAGGCAAACGACATACCATCTGGACTCGGTGACGAAGAGGTAACAAATTAGACTCGATATAGCACCGCTCGATCACTCACACACACACACACACACACACACACACACACACATATATATATATATATATATATATATATATATATATATATATATATATATATATATATATTTATGTTTATACATTCTTTTATAAATACAAATATTTAAGTAAATGCTGTTTATAATAAACAATATTTACCGGCCTGAATGCCTGTTAAATTTTCATGACAGGAATCGAACCTGTATCCTATACGGAACCGTCATATAGACTGACGTCCATGTAGCCGATTTGGCCACAGAGGAACGTTCGATTAGCAAGGTCGATTTTACTACTTTAAACTACAATCTTCCATGATTCTCTCACGTACATTCATATCTGCTCATGGCGTATCTAAATGTAAACAAATGACGTCACACATTATGAAATGGACAAAGTCTGACAATTATTTTAAGACCTTTTTATGTTTATACATTCTTTTTATAGATACAAATATTTAAGTAAATGCTCTATTTTATAATAAATAGTATTAAACAACATTTACCAGCCTGAATTATTATTGTTGCTATATTGTCCTGATACCTAAGTACACACTGCTTATATATATATATATATATATATATATATGTGTGTGTGTGTGTGTGTGTGTAATTGGGTGCTGAAAAGTTAATGATCGACTCATATCCGTGGCCAAATGACCAGATTTCTAATCATCCATTTTTAGTTGTGTGGGGAGGCCGAGAACTTTGTATTACCCGCTCACACACACGTATGACGAGCATGACGCTGAAATAGATAGCTAGTTAGAGATTGAAAGTTAATGTCATCATGCAGTGTTTATTGCTATGGTCACACTGTTCTTATCTCCGAACACTCTACCTATGATATTGAGCACTGTTTATCTATATATACAGCACATTTTAAGCACTATGATATTTCAAATTATGTTCTGAGTTTTTGATCCATACAAATTTAAGTTGTCAGAAATAATTGTAACTCGTTGTGAATGGGTTGAAGATAAACATAATTCTCATCGCAACATTCCACTTTCCCATCTCTAATTTGATTATCGGAGATTTACACAAGTGTTTGTGACCGGTTAGTAACTGGAAACTAGCAACATTTTTCTTGTAGTCAAGAAAATGCCATTACTTTTTTTTATGGTTTTAGTGTTTTGTTGTCACTTAATATTTTTTGAATACCGAAACTGACTTTTCTTTCTCCCTCTCTCACTTTCTCTCACATTCTCTCACATTCTCTTTTGTTCTCTTTTGCTTTCTTCTATTTTCCCGCTCTCTTTTCTCTCACCCTTCTCTTACTGGCTCTTCCTCATAGCAACTTTTTTTTTTCTGTTTTTCTAAATGCCTCGTTTTTTTTTTTCACTTTTGTCAGCACTATATTTAGTTTAACAGTAATTCCTTGTTTTTGTTTTTTTGTTTTTTTCCTCATTCACTTTTCCCTTTTTAACTCCTACTCTCTTCTTATTATGATTTGTTTCTTTTCTTTTCTCTTATTCCACAATGACCGTTCGACCATGGCAGATTGACAGTGTTATCCAATAAAACAACTATTTACTGCTTTACTTCGCCAACGGCTGTCGAATTGTTCGCCCCTCGGAAAAATTGCCTGTCAAAAAATTGTGACAAAAACCGTCAAACGAGGAGAGATTAAACGCCATTCATTCTTTCTTTCTTTCGCCATTTTTCCCTATTCTGCAGCGAGGTTCAACGGGAAGGTTTATTTATTTATTTATCCCCACCCGCCATTTCTTGTATTTTGGACTAAGGCAATGATGGATGAAAATGTTGGAGCGAGTATTGCGAAAAACAAAGAAACAGGAAACGAAATTAATAAACTTATAAATAAGGCCCTTTCGTTGTGACAGCGACACAAAACCTTGTTCTTATATGGAAACTGGCCGCTATGACTGCTAAAAATCGTAATGCTAGCGATGATAGAGCCACAATGGCTGACGCGTAGAAAAAAAAAGAAGAAAGTGATGATTGTTGCATTGGAAATGATAAAATTAAAACAAAGATGATAACAACGACAAAAGCAGTGAACAAAAGTAGGATAATGGGTTTACGAAATTGATAATGATGATAATAATGTTAATAAGACTAAAGATCCGCATAGTGGTTATGACGTTGGTGTTCTATGTGTTGATGATAATAATGGTGATGGTGGTGTTTTTTTTTTGTTTTTGTTTTTGTGGTGGTGGAAGCTTTGTGCTGCTGTAGTATTTCCGACGCATTTCAGATTTAATGTCGCATAAGTTGATTTTCAGTTATAGATTGCACATTCAATGGATTTCTTTATTATTAATAATATTATTACAATGATGTCCACCCTGTACAAAATCCAAGAGCCACTCGAGATAGAGGATTACAGAGTAAACAAATTTGATGACTACATCGCATGAACCCATTTATCCTGTGCTGGGTTTTATTGCTAATAACATACAACTTTTGTCAATATTTAACCTTCCCTCCGAAAAAAGAAAAAATAAATAAATAAAAATAAGACGGTTCGTTAGAAAGACAGCTACTCCTTTGATACCGCTGTATACACTTTTGACTCCATCGCTAATATTTATTGTTTTAAAAAGCAATGGTTGGGATTTTAATAAAACCCAAACATATCAAAGTGGATTTATACCTTTTCTTTATCTTTTAGAACTGATAAAAAGTTATTAAACACCATTTATTTATTAGATTGCTTATTTACAAGAATAATTTTATATTTACAAGATTATAAAAATATATGAAAGAACCATAATGAAATATTTATTATTTACCATTTTATAAAGAAACAAAAATAAAAAAATTATAAATTTATAAAAATGTCGGTGATCAAGAAAATTTAAAAAAAGATATAAAGACGAGAAATTGTATTCATAAATTGTGAACAAATGCATTTTCCAGCTATTTCTTTAATTTGCTCTTCATTCCCAGGTTTCACCTTCAATTAAAAATTAAAAACACCTTCTCTACACCCTCCCATCATTCTCCCCCAATACTCCTGCTCATAAACAGAGCAGCACAGTGTGTCGGCCCCATTGAGAGGCCATGCATAACGGGTTAAGCTCAGGTAACTTCTGCTACTGACCGGGATATTTACTTTAGCAAATCTTCATTCAGTACAAGTTAACAGTAAAGATCAAAAAGCCACGGACTGGTGTAAAATCAGAGCATTTATTATTATTAATAATAATAATAATAATTCCTTGGGTTTCTGTTGTATACACATTTCCAGAGACCTAATGACAGAAATGGATTCATGACATTTTCTACTGATCATTTTTGTAAAAAAGAAACAAAAAAAATAATAATATCACCCACATTTTACATAGATAAAGATCTTCGTAATACGTGAGCTGTACTTGTGAGTACAATTTTTTGTATTTCCCTGTCCAACAGTCTCATTGAAGTGATTCCTGGTAGCCCAATACAAGGAATCACTTCAATGAGACTGTTGGACATTTTTCCAATATATTCGGGGGCTCCAACTACAAATGGAATTATTGATGTCCTCATTTCCCGCATTTTTGAGATTTCCATTTGAATATTCTTATATTTTGATAGTTTTTGAAAATCTTCAAAAATACATTACATTCTGCAGGGACTGCTATGTCAATAAGAAAGCACAATTCTGTTCTTGCGGTTTCTAATCACGGTGTCTGGACGATTAGCTTTGATTGTTCTGTATGTAAGGTATGTATTATAAAGTCCCATCAAATTGTTATAGGTCCTATCTCCGTAACCGGGTCTGGGTGATGTTCATACCAATTTCTTCTTTCCGTAAAAGTTGCAGATTTTCCATTGCAGATATTGGCCCTGTCTGTCATGCCGGGTTTTATATTCAGTCCGTGCCAATACTGTGTAACCTGATACAAGATGGTCAAACGTTTCTGGATATTTATCACAGAAACTGCATTTTGGTCTAACACATTTTTTCAGTATGTGTGCATGATAATTTCTAGTTACTAATCAGCAAAAATAAAACCTTAGATTTCAGCTTTTAACCCTGAACTAACATAACCCCTGATGGTTACGAGGTTTGTCTACATCACCTTGAATATTGACCGCCGTTTCTGCATCTGGTACATTGCGTTTGCTTTCTTCTTAAAGTTTTTTTTTCCGCTACAATCGTTGCATTATTATCATTATTATTATTATTATTTATTATTATTATTATTATTATTATTATTGTTGTTGTTGTTGTTTTTCTGTTGTTGTTGTTGTTGTAATTATTCGCACGAATAATAGCTAATGTTTCTAATAGAAATTAAGTGACGGCTGCATTGAGCAAATTTCCTCAATGCTCCAGCAATTATTTGTAGTATTTTCTTATTTCGATGTTTTCAGCTATTTTGTGTTTAGAACAAAGTATTGTAATTTTTTAAATATTAAATTGAATATTTGTTCATTAGCAGTCAAATAACCAATACCTGTAGCTTTATTTTCGAAAATGTGTCCACCATAATAAGGACGTTTCTTTCATTCTGAAAATTACAATACTGAATAAGTCAAACTCAGAGAATCCACAACTCCACGCTTCAGTTCACTTTGAACTCCACGACCCTATCCTTAGCTGCATAGTATGTGCTTCGCCAGGACGACATACTGTTTTGAATTCACAGTTGTCTTTCTCCTAGAATGGTTGCTGATCGCAGCTTGATAGCTTAGTCTACCCTGCTATTTAACCCCGAGCTGGTGGAAGAAGAGAAAGAATCATATTTTTCCGAAGTATATCTGTGCGAAAGTGAATTTAACGAACCTGACCGGAATTTGAACTCTCCAATTTCTCTTTCCGAGCTGATAACCTACACATTGGAAAAGAAAGCAGAATGTTTATTTGTCCTTAACATCATGATTATATTCTCAAAGTTATGCCACGATGATATACTGAGCCATATATCATTTAATATTTCTCTCAACCTGGACACGACTTGCGATATTACAACTCTTGGTAATTAAAAGTTATTTATGATCAAATCTGTCGTTTGTTTCTTTTTATCATTTAGTGGCTTTACCTTTATATTTTCATTAATTCTATGAAATTCAGTTAGACCAGCTTAAGCAAATGCAATCAGCTATTTAAAATAATTCATTCACTTTCCTGATGATGACTCTGAAAACAATGGTTCTCGTTCGATTACTGAAGTTAAGCAGTGTCGATGCCGGTCAGTACTTAGATGGGAGACGCTTAGGAATACCCAGGTAGTGTAAGGAACCTACTACAATCCGAAATACATTTCAGCTTTAAAAACACACAAAAGGTTGATAAACCATAAAAAAAAACAAATCAATGAATCCTGATTATGATGATTAAAGCAAAAGATGAAAATAGACAGAGGCGGGGTTTCAGTTTCATGTCATTTTGACAAACATCCCAATTCACCCGTCAGTAGATAGAAAACTCTAGCCGTGTAACAGATTGAACAAATAGTTTTTACATAGGTACCTCAAATAATTGTCTGAAAAAGTTCATGAAAATAGTCCCAGACATGATAAAAACAAAATTCTATCGTCAAAATGTTTATGTTATTATTATTATTTTTTGATTACCTTATTAAATATTTTAATCCTTTCTAGCACGAAATTTTGGTTAAAAATCGAGTTTTTCTTGCGTCAGCGGGGGCAGCAAAGATTAGTATTGGAAATATTAGCGTCTTTTTTGTGGTAAAAAATAATGATTATTTGGAAATTCTTGCAAAAATCAAATAATTGTCTGATTTTAATGAAGCCTTCAGGACTTATTCACAAATGAATTAAATTATTTTAGAAACTTTTTTTAAGAAAATCTTGGTGAAAATATTTTTTACATCTGTTACCCTCCCCCACTTTATTAATTAATGACATTTTCAGAAATTAAATTTTGTCCTTCTTTATATTTATATTAGTTAATAGCAGGACTCATTGGAGAATATAAAAAAAAAATCAATTTTTTTCCAAACAGTAACCCATTTACCGAAAATCTGCTCTGAATCGTAAAATAAAAAATACAATAAAGCTTAGTTCAAATCACCAAACACCAATATTTTTTAATTATGAATTTTTTGTTTGTGCATAAACGTGCCGATTTTCTATATACGGTCGACAGTACACGACATTAACAGAAAATAAGAGCGATAACTTTAGTAAATTTATAGCCAAAAATATTTTCAGAGTACTTAAAAATTATATATAAACACTCTCACGTTCACTCAATTACATTTTAACGCCGAAAGCCCCCAGAGAACATTAGATAAATATCAATCTGTCATCAAGCTATCAAGCCCGCGAACGCCTTAAATAAACAGCTACTGTCGGGGTATAAAATTGCATTTCTGTTATATTTTAAACTTAAATGAAATAATAGTTATTTCAAATCAGCTTAATTATACTTTAAATCAGCTAATATTACTCAAATAACGTTTCAGAAAAGTATATTTTATTTTTGGGGATTTTTAAAAAGAGAATTACATTTCGATGAAAGACAACTAAAAAAGGGCGTTAATCAGCTATTTTAGCAAAATAAAAAATAAAAAAAAAACTATCCAGTTAATTAAAATTAGTTTTAAATTAATTTTTGAAATACAACCATAGATTTTGCTTATCGGAAATATTAAATTTAATCTATTAGCTTGCAATTAAAACTAAAATAAAAGATTCATGAAAGATATTTCATTTAAAAAAATCATTTAAAACCTTTGGTATCGGGGTTTTTTTGGTGGGGTACCAACAGTTTTACACTTGAAAATTTCAACTGAAGCTCCGGTAACTGATCTCAATGCTCGATGTATTTTCTGCAATCATTTGATATATTTGGTCGTTATTCAATAGTTACGGCTTTAGTACAAACGCCAGCCTTATTTACATTAAGGAAACCCTGCAAAAACTGATGTTATCATGTGATTGTCTTGTATGCAACTACCTTCATTGAATAAAGTCTAACACCCAGCCGCTGGAGCATGTAAGATTTATCGCCAAAACGTGGTATAAATATTTAGATTCATTTTTGATAAGTGCAAAATTGTCTTTTGTCGGCAATTTCAATACATGTCTCTTTAGTTAAAGGATGTGAAGGTGTGCGTATACACAAGGGCGATAAGAGTGCAGATGCCTTGATTAATGTCCTTAGATGACCAGAATTTAATCTCTGAAAAGATTGTTCTTTCTCTTGCGTACAAGCCGTAACATTATCAACAGGTACTGCTTTTACCAATGATAAGAAAAAATAGACGAAGGCGAAGAAATTAAAGATAAAGGAACAGAAGAAGAAGAAAATATGACGAAATTATAAATTAGCAAGCGAAAATAGAAGACGAAAAATAGAAGAGAAAGAAGCAAAAGAAGAAAAAAAGATGGGAATAGATGAAAGAAAAGAAAATAGATAAAAGATAAAGACTAAGAAGAAGAAAATAGATTATGAAAGAGAAGAAGAACAACAAAATTAGAGATTTCCTTGCTTCTAGCTACAATAGATACGTCATCAAAAGTTCGTGTCGAGCTCAAATAAAAGCCAGGATTTCAAATTCTGATATTTATCGAGAAGCAGGATCTTGAACGTTTGCAAGACTGGCCTAACATAATATTTTCCTTCACACGCCATTTCTACATGTTGCTTGGTGCTAAACTAAACTTAGTAATTATTAATAAAGCACGTATAACAATATTGTATTCACTCTCAACCAACTTATTACTATTAATAATAATAGCGTTGTACGACGTTTAATTTCGGAGACTACTACTGTGATTTCGATCCTCATCGGCTGTCCCACAATTATTGCCTTGTGTAAAACGAAGCTTAGAAAATATGTATAATGTCTGCTTAGTGGATTAGATAGATATTTATCTTCCAAGAGTTCTGTGTTCGAACTCATGTCAAAACTAGGATTTCCAATGCTGATCCTCTTAGAGAAGCAAGTTTTTTTTTTCAATTGGGCTGTAGCAATCTAATCTTACACAATGAAGGTAGTTGATCTGTTTGATGTTTTCCATATTCTGTCTCTGGCGCTACTGGTTGGTGTTCGAGTTCAGGTAATCATGCCTTTTCCACTAAGAAAAAAGATGCAGTACAATCTCCCTTCACCGATTTCGCCACCGTACCCTCATTTGGCATCGTGTGCCGTACCAAAATAATCGTGTATTTGCAATGAAAAAGATACAAATAACAGATATGTGAATAGAGGAGGATGTTTAGAAAAAAAATAGTATTTTTTTAAAATTTCA
Organism: Acanthosepion pharaonis; assembly: GCA_903632075.3. Classification (NCBI taxonomy): domain Eukaryota; kingdom Metazoa; phylum Mollusca; class Cephalopoda; order Sepiida; family Sepiidae; genus Acanthosepion; species Acanthosepion pharaonis. The sequence goes on along the minus strand of CAHIKZ030003744.1, from coordinate 2,421,629 downwards.
TTTGGTTTTCTAGAATACCCGCTCAGAAATCTCTAAACAATTATTTTTAAAGTATCAATAAAATCGTTAGTAAATAGCAAACTTACCATCATCCTCATTACTACAACGACTAAGAATTTTCTTCTTTATTCTGTTTTTAACTAATTATAAATAAAAATTCGAAAGAAAATAAATAAAATTGCAAAACAATAAGACCTGAAATGTAGTTACGAAGATTTTTTTTGTTTTTTAAAAAGTGAAACAAAACTACGAGGCCAGAACAAATGCATTATTATTTATTGCATCAAGGCGAGAACGGGAAAAACTGGAAATCTCGTCTGTTAGCAGAACGAGAAGAGACAATATTATAATATTACGTACTAACAGTTTGTCAAGGCTTTGGCAATTCGTAATAAATAATTCCAAGTGGATCCTACCCAACACATTACGTAGGGTAGGATACATAGATCTTTTTACCTTAGTAGATTCCCTTTAGGTTGAAATGTTGAAATGTTGAATGCTGTTTCGCGACTAGCCACGATTGTCTTTGTCTTGAATTCTCATAATAAATCTATTCTTCATCTCTAATGACAATTTTTTTCTGCGTTGAACAGAAAAAAAAGAAAAGTGTTTAAACGCTGATCAACGGTCGTTTCATTAATTTCAGGTAGAATTTATTGACGGATTGTAGCAGTAAAAAAGCTGTGTAAAACTTCAAAGATTCACTTCTAAGATTTCCCAAACAAAAAGCCTTGCAGGAAAAGCAGAAAGATGGGGAAGTCGGACGAAGAATCGAAATCAACGAGTTTACATTACTAAAATCTGTTAGAACGCTAAGGACAGTGTCAATGTCAAGTGGAGATTTGCTGTCACTTGATAGACGTTAGATATTACTGGTGAGGAAAACTACTACTTCTACTATTAATAATAATAATAATGATTTTGTTGATGATGATGATGATGATGATGATGATGATGAAAATGCAAATAAAGAAAAAGAACACCAATCGATGCGTATCCTTATTAAATGTAAAAGGTCGTTGGCAAAGGACCGTGACCCTCCCCCTAGCTTCCAGTAACTCTTTATCGTATTTGTGCTGCAGCTCCTAATGGATTCAACGGTTCCTCTAATACTTCTACCCTAGTCACACCTAACCCCATAGACTTTTACGACCATCACCACTATCCCTTTCAAATTGACGGCTCTAACGCTACAGATGGGATCTAGCGAGTCAAAATACTTCGCCCCCCCCACCCCCACAACGCTTTTTTCACGTCGCAACTCTTTTACCCAATTCATATTTTGTTCTCGTTACAGTATCAATGTCATCCCTGGCCGGGTGTCGGTAACAATTAACCGGCAGGTGGATGCGAGTATAGATGGCTGTTAGATTACCGTTCGTTTCGCAATCCACGACAGATGGGCTTTTTTTTTAAACTATGGCCGTAAGCATGACCTGGTGACAATCAAGTCGCAAGTAAGGCTCGATGCAATCGAATCAACAACAAGTATAATTCAAGCTACTTAATATTTTTCGATAAGTTTCACGTCTGTTAAAGAACATTAAAGTTTACATATGTGTACAGCATTGTTATTGTTGTTATTATTATTATTATTGTTGTTATTATTATTATTATTATTTCCTTGGATTTCTGTTGTATACATGTTTCCTTCCGGGTCCCAACAAGAGACCTAAGGTCAGAAATGGATTCATGAAATTTTCCACTGATCATTTTTGCAAAAAAGAAACAAAAATAAGATCGCGCACATTTTACATAGATAAAGATCTTCGTTAATGTGTGAGCTGTACTTGTGAGTACATTATTTTTTTGTATTTCTTTAAGACTTAGGCTATCAGGAATCCCTTCAATGAGTTTGTTGGACCCATTTTCAATCAATTTGAGGGCTCCAACTACAACTGGAATTATTGATGTCCTCATGTACCGCTTTTTTTCATTTGAAGATCCTTGTATTTTGATAGTTTTTTGAAGATCTTCAAAGATACATTACAATCTGCAGAGACTGCTGCGTCCATAAGAAAGGACATTCTGTTCTTGCGGTCTCTGATCACGATGTCTGGGTGATTACTTCTGTATGTTTGTAAAGTCCCATAAAACTGTCATAAGTCCTATCTCCGTAACCGGATTCATACCAATTTCTTGCAGTTTCCTTTCCGTAAAAGTTGCAGATTTTCCATTGCAGATATTGGCCAACTCTGTCATGCCGGGTTTTATATTCAGTGGGTGCCAATACTGTGTAACCAGAATGCAAGATAGTCAATTGTTTCTGGATATTTATCACAGAATCTGCATTTTGGGCTAACAAAACTTTTCAGTAACATGTATATGGTAATTTCTAGTTAGCAAGCATTGGTTCTGTGCCGCATTATTATTATTATTTTTATTATTATTATTATTATTATTATTATTATTATTGTTGCTTTCAGTGTTGCTTCAAATAACTACAGTTTCTTCTTATTAATCAATATTATTTTATCATCACAAACTTGCTATATTTAGGCTGATGCAAACATTCCCAGCGAGAGATTTTGTATCATCTTAGGAAAATCTGAGAAGTGTTTTTAGATTAGTTCTTTATTGATTGTGAAATCGGTCAATTGTAGTAGGGGGTCGACAAGCTCGAGACATTTTATAGGCAGGAAAACAAGTTGTTCATCTTGCGATCTTTAAGCTCTCGAACTTCTCTTTTTCCATAAAAATTGGTCCTTTTGGGGAGAGTGTTAGCAGTGATGAAAAATGGATTTATTACGAGACTCTAGAACGAAGGTCCCAGGCAACTTTCAGCAGCTCAACCTGAAGAAAAATTTCACTTCAATGCGATTGTTTCAATTTTATCTTTAACAATGCAATTAAGAATCATTATTTATTTTTAACTAGTATTTTTTACATGTTCATTTTATTTGCTTTCCATTTTAACCATTCGGCGGCTTTTAGTAAACAGCGTCGATCGGATATAAGCTGCATGATGATTCCTTATTTCCGAACCGAGTTCTTTAATAATGACCGTATAATGACAGTCTGAATAGTTACAATGGAATGCAACAGAAATAAAGAGAAAAAAAAAGACTAGTAAAAAAAATTAATCATGGTTGACAATACTTTCATAACAATAAAAATTCTAGATAATATTGCATTTGGAAATCTTTTGTACAATATTCATTGCAAATGTTTTTTGATTAAAATAAAATTAAAATTTTGCAAATTATTATGTGTACACATGCATATGACGGGTACTTTTTCTCTGAATTAGAATCTGTTTTGCATTCTAGAATCAAGTAAATACACCATTTCAATCTATTTGTGTTACACTACGTTGTAAAAATTTCCCCGCACATTTTGTACAATGTCTATGAAGTTTATTGAACTGTTTAGGCATTATGAAATTGGTGAAATGTAGACTTAGGAAAAATGGCTTCCACATAAATGGCTTCCACATAAAAATGAACATCGGTCGGCACTACTCTTTATTCTCAAAGCAGAAAAAAATGACACCTTTCGACAAAGTAATATTATCTGAGAAAAAAGCCCAAGAAGCGAGTTACAAATTGGAGATGTCAAAATCAAGCAGGTGCAGAAGGTAAAATATTACCTGTCCCACTTAGAAACGTTTGCGTTATGAACTATCAGAGACAGGAAGAAACTTTCCTGAAAATTTTAATGTAGAACAAGGCACTAATTAAAGTTCAACTGCTTTCATGAGTATTGAATCAAGTAAAGAAATTGTTGTTTTGAACCAATTTTAGCAGAGGAACATCTCTATCGAGATCTCAGCGAGTGTCTAGGCAACTTTTAATAGCTTGCAAGAAAAGAATGGTAAACTACGCTACAGTGAAACTTTTTTCCCAGAGTTCATATGTGGAAAAATATTTTTCCTTCGAAAAACATTATGGATGTTCTCAAAGTTTGATCAATTTTTGTGTGTCTAGATCTACACTCTGGGATTCACCCCTTCGCTCTCTCTTTCTCTCTCTCTCTCTCTCTCTCTCTTTCTTTCTTCCCTTCTCAATCTTTAAGATGATGAGAGAGAGGGAAAGTGGAGTGGGGAGAAATTGTACTGTTTCTCAAAATTAATTTCAAGCTTGGCTAATTCAATGCCATTGTTTGTTCAATGTTCTATACCCACAAATCAAATAATAGTGAATCTGTGACGAAACAGCGTGCCATTCATGGGAAATAATTCTTATTACTTTTTAATCGTCTCGCCAAACAATGAAATTCAATCATAAAAATGCGACTTAGTGAGCTGATTAGTACAACAGGCTGCTGATCTCTTGGAGGCTGAATAGATGGTCTCCCCAACCGTCTTCATTGATAAATTGGAGGTGATGAATTTGTTGTGATGGATTTGTTCCATTTACAACAAACTGAATTCAGTTGAAAATCATAGCATTTGGAAGAGCTTTATGAAAAACGCATCATTTATATCAAGTTTTTTAGGCCAACGCCATAACCATTCTATTCTGACAGCTGCATTGGGAAAAGGAAGTGTAAAACCTCAGCAAAGTTTTGGATTTTAAGGCGGCAATGTAAATTGTTATAAATATTATAACTTTTACAAATATTTATCAATTTTTGATTCATCCCTCCATCATCTTAATATTTTTTTTTATTATAACTTTCTTGGTCGTATACTCTCCGGCCGTTGAAGCAAATGACATGGAATTGAAATAATAAAGTTACTTCCGATCAAACTTAAACTCAAATCCTATATCCTGAAAAACTTGGCTTACATAGGCCCCTCAACTAATTCGATCACAGTATACGATGCGGGTTCGAGTCTTGCTAGAATTTGATACTTTATTACAACTTTATGCTACTCGTTTTCGCAGTCGTTGATATTTGACCGAGAAAACTGGAATAAAAAAAGAAATAAAAGTAGTAAATGATTAAACTCTAATGCCTATTAACATGGCTGATTTTTTATAAATATAACTTTGCATCTACATTGCATCTATGCAATTAGATTCTATTTACTTTCAATGGGATTTTTTCCATCACTATCATATTTTTATAGAGATAAGTTGCGAACTTATTTTGTCGGATTTAATGTTGTTCATTTGCCGCCTTCATGGCGCTGAATAGAAGAGTTTTGGTCGGTCATCGTAGCAACACAATGTTCTTGTCTTTAACGTAGGTTTTGGACTTGTCTCTTAGGGTGCCTAGTTGTTATCATAAAAACAAAGTTTTTTTATCTTAAGTTTGTTCCTACGCTGACGCAAGAAAAACAATTTTTTAACCAAAATGTCGAACATTCTAAAAAGGATAAAGAGATATAATTTAATAATCAAAAAATCCTTTGGTCTTTCCGCTTAATAATAACATAAAGATTTTGACGATAAAACTGTTTTTATTAAGTCTGAACATTTAACTACTTTAAATCAGATAATCTTCCTCAAGTGAAGTTTCACAAAAATCTGTTTTATTTTTAAATATTATATATATATATATATATATATATATATATATATATATATATATATATACAGAGAATTACGTGGCTGCAACTGGTGAGACGTATTACCCATTAACATTCACTATTTAGTCTCCGTGAACGTTCAGCGAGAATAGGTGAATGTCAAAGGGTGCTATTTTTCTGCATAAAAAAAATCAGAACATACATCTACTTTGTATGCACTTTCAGATCAGCCACCATTTGATACGGTTGCTATCTTTAACAAGGCAAAAAAAAAGCAATTATAGCCTGTGTCGGAAAAGTTCAGCTTTTGATGCCGTAAGCCAATAAAAATAGGAAGCATTACTTTCAGAGATACCTTCGTATTACTCTTTAAAATAATATCATAAACTCATACGATCTCTGTCCCATAATATCGTAATGTTATAGTTAGTATATGAACTGTGTATGCAAATGTGACATTTATTATAGAACATAACGTATTATATCATTTAACAGGGCATAAAATGCGCTTTAACATAAAATTCAGTTGGCGAAATGTGCCGAACAAGAACGATTTCAAAAATAGATTCTTGCTCATTTCATCAGATTCTTGGAAATCGTTCGAGTCGAGAAATTTTCAGCAGCTTATCGTATGCTCATATCAGAAAATAATTGTTGTTTTTATTTAATTCCCTATATTAAATTGATCCATATATATATATATATATATATATATATATATATATATATATATATATATATATATATACAAAGGGAAGAGGTTATAGTTGATCGTGTTTTGAAAATGAAAAAATTATATAAATACATACATACAACAATCTATTTCTTTTTAACAGTTAATATATCTCAACCTTGAAAATGGCTAAATGTATAGCCGAAAGCTCTTGGAAAGAAAGAACAATTGGTTTTTATATACTTTATCCTCCAAAAAGAAAAAAAATTATAAGATTACATGAGAAATTGCATAAAAAAATAAATCAAAACACTGTCGTATTCAAAACGTGTATATATATATATATATATATATATATATATATATATATATATATATATATATATATATATATATATATATATATATCAGGTCATCCCATAAGTTCTGTCCGAATTTTAACTTTCTGTTAAAATGAACGAAATTTAAAGAGTATTTTATAATGTCTAATGGAGCTGAACATTATTTTTATGTTTAGATGCATTTAAACTGATCAAATTTTATTTCAGAGAACAATAAAGTACCCAAGAATCATTTGAGGCACATAATGCTTTATGAGTTCAAGAAACTCAGCAGCCGAAGCGGCTAGAAACATTCACTCAGTTTATGGAGAGGAATGTGTGAATGAAGAACTTGCAGAAGATGGTTTGCAAAATTCAGAGGTGGAGATTTCACTCTTGAAGATGAAGATCGAACCGGACGTCCAGTTGAGTTTGATGAAAAGCTTCTTGAAGCAGCCTGTTTTATCAGTTGAGAAATTGGCAGTGGTTCTCAGTTCAAACCGTACAACTGTTCATCGTTATCTGCAACAACTTGGAAAAGTTCCTAAACTTGGAAAATGGGTGCCTCATGAATTGTCTGAAAACAACCTCAAATCCCGAGTTGACATCTGCTCTTCTCTCCATTTTCGCCAACTTGTTTCACCTTTTTGGATAGACTTGTGACTGGCGACGAAAATGGATCTTTTATCGAAATGTTAAGCGTCGTAGACAGTGGCTTGGTAAAGGGAAGGACCCCAGCCACAGCCGAGAAGGAACTTCATGGGCAAAAGGTTCTTCTTTCAATCTGGTGGGATCGCCAAGAATAATCCACTTCGAATTCTTACCAACTAATGCAACAATTAATGTTCAAATATACTGTTAGAGCGTTTGAACCAAGTTTTGAGGGGAAAAAACACCTGCTCTAGTGAATCTAAAAGAGGAGATGTTTCATCAGGACAATGTGCGACCCACACAGCAAGATTCACGTCACAAAAGATCGAAGAACTTAGTTGGGAGAAAATTCCTCATCCACCTTATTCTCCCGATCTTGCTCCTTCAGACTACCATTTGTTTCGTAGCTTACAGAATCATTTGGAAGAAACAGCTTTTGTAACACAGGAAGAGGTTAAAACTGACATTTGTGAGTTCTTCGAATCAAAGCCAAAAGAATTTTACAGTAATGGAATTAGTAAGCTTGTTAATAGATGGAAGGAAGTCATAGATAATCAGGGAAAATACATTGTTGATTGAATTTGTAATTAAATGTAACATTTGGTCACTTGTTTTCTTTATTCAAAATTCGGACAGAACTTATGGGATGACCTGATATATATATATTTGGTTGGTTTGTATGAGCCCCGATGGACGAGCGAGTGTGTATGTGTGTCTGCGTACCTCATCGGGTGTACGGACATGCATCTATGTTTGCGTTAGCATAAGTGACATCACGACGACGACCCCCCCCACTTCCATAATAACACCAATACATGCAATCTACATAAATGCAAAATTTTTAAAAAATTAATCAGTTTGTCTGACGATTGCAAAAGCGTGAAACCCAGGGTCACAAACTCACATCAATCCAACCAAATATGTTAGCTCTATCTCTAATATTGAACGCTTTCTAATAAGTACCGCACATATAATATATAAACAATAATATATCTAATATATTACATATATATATATATATATATACACCTAAACACACTTTTCACATATATAGTAAAAGTTTGCCACTTAGCTGATTTAAATTATCTTCAGCATCCCGGCTCCGAAGTATAGTATATATGCTTATAGGGAGGCAACTAAATTTAGGGAATTAAACTGTGAAAAAAATTCCATAACTACAACGGATTAATTTAAGTTTTAAAATAATTCTAACAGAGTGCGTTTACGCGTGTTTTAAATATCACAAAGATCACACTTACAATAAGTTTGTCTTTGTAATTCACCCCTGAGGGTGATCTCGGAGGAGATCAAAAGTACTTGGGTTATAAAAAACTACAGCACCTTCCTTGATGATTTCCATTTTAACATCAATAAATTGATAAGAGACCTAGAAAGAATCATTATAAAAATAGACATAATATTATGAAACATGTATGAATATATACATACATATATACATACAGATACATACATACATACATATATATATATATATATATATATATATATATGTGTGTGTGTGTATGTATATATATATATATATATATATATATATATATATAAAACTATTGGTAAAGTTTCCAAATACAACTCTGCCAACACTAAGCCTATCAAAACAAATAAGTAAAAAAATAAAAATAAGCCAAGAACAAACAAACAAAAACCAACAAAAGAACGGAAAGGAAACGTAAAAGAAAAAGACAAAAGAGAGAAGACAGACACCTACCCAGGCAATAACAAAAAGTGCTCAATACCTTGCAAATAAAGCAAGACAAAGCAACAACACTTAACCAACGAAGATACAAATCACTTGGACCCGGTCACTTTGTGCTGTCCTGTGATTAGCACACACACACATATATATATATATATATATGTGTGTGTGTGTGTGTGTGTGTGTGTGTGTAAAAATTTAGAACTGCTAACCTGATTGTCACCTGTAAGATCCAAATTACAGAGAACCAATATTATTTACGAACTCACATGTCCCTTAAGGAACCATGTTCTTTATCAGTTCAAATCCGTAAATAATTATATTTGATATACTAAAAATGCCTAAAAATAAGACTCGTTATTTCTCTCTAACCATAGCTCAATTAGGTCTCATTTAAATATACATGAGGGATTACCAAACTCTATCCGTAGTATACTCGTTGATAATACAAATATAATAGTATCATCTACATATAAAAAAGGATACACGTAATGGAAAATGTATTAATAAAAAAGAAAAAGATGAAGATGTTACAGTGTGCTGACTGTGTTTGGAAAATAAAACATTGCTAGTTACATACATAAAACTATCCATGCATTCAGTTAAAAGTAAAAATAAAATTCATACTTGATAATGGGTAAAAGTATAGACGAAAGCGCCTGGATACGTAAAACATTTGGACTGTTTCTATATAATTTACGTACATAAAAAAAAAAAAGAAAATTATAAGAACACATCAAAAATTAAATAAAAAAAATTAACCGCAATACCCTGTCAGTCGTTTTTAATGAAACTTGTATAAAAGAGGGATTGCTGCCCAAATACTATATATATATATATATATATATATATAGCTTGCTGCGTGTATCCGAGTACACCCGTTTCCTAGAGTAGCTATCTAATCCCTGTTGCAGACACCTACTCAAGCACGTTTTTATTACTTCAGCACTCCCAGAGCCTACATGTGGTTTCAACTGCAACTGTTCCAAGGAAATATTAGTTAAGTTTCTGTGAAAGAGCACATAATCAGTTTGAACAGGGCCAGTACACTTAAAGCCTTGGTCACGATGACTTGAGATTTCGTGCGTATTCTGCTTTCCGAACACTTCGGCTTACCCAATTTCACTAACAAGTCTTGGCTCAACATATAGTATGATTTTCATACATTTCCCTAAGGTGTCGCAAACTTGTATCGACCATGTTGACACCACACAACCGTGTAAATGTGTGCGTATATGCGACCGGAATTCGGTTCTTTTCTACATTTCGCAAAATATTACGAAAGTTTCTATTTATCACTATGATATGATTATTCAGAAACTGTCTTTATCAATCTTAGGAGATTTTAACCAGTTATAATTTTTTATTGGAAAAAGATGATATCATGATGAAAAAAAGGTCCCAAGCTTGATAAAAACAAATTTTTATCGTCAAAATATTTCTGTTATTATTAAGAGGAAAGACCAAAATATTTTTTGATTATTTTATTAAATTTTTTAATCCGTTCCAGCATGACGTCCTGGGTATGACGATAAACAACATCCCCATCCTGGGTATGACGATAAACTACATTCGCGTCCTGGGTAAGACGATAAACTACGTCCAACAGCACCCCCAAACCCAGACCTCGTCCTGGGTAGGACAATAAACTACATCCGCGTCTTGAGTATGACGATAAACTACGTCCAACAGCAAGGCCTCTGATTATATGTTTTTGAAAAAATAGTGTTTCCAGCTGTACGTTTTTTGAAAAAATACTACCAGCTATACGTTTGTTTTCTTTTTTTAAAGAATAGTGTTGCCAGCTATACGTTTTTGAAAAAATAATATTACCAGCTATACGTTTTTGAAGAAATATCATCATCAGCTATACGTTTTGGAAAAAATAGTATTACCAGCTATACGTTTTTGGAAAAATAATATTATCAGATATACGTTTTTGAAAAAATAATATTACCAGCTATACATTTTTGAGGAAAAAAATATTAACAGAAATAGATTTTTGACAAAACAAAAGTATTACCAGGAAAAAAAAAGTTGTCGGCATTAAATGACCCATTGAGGTTGATGTGCCGTAAAACAAAACAAACCAAACCAAACCAAACCTTTCCAGCATGTCCGAAATGTTGGTTAAATATCTTGTGTTTCTTGCATCAGCGGGGATGGGGATACAAAATAGTATTAGGAAATTTTAGTATCTTTCTTGCGATAAAAACACATTGATTTGGAAATCCTTGAAAAAATCAATTAATTGTCGGATTTTAATAAGATTTTCAGAATTTATACACAGACTTTTGAAATTTTTTTTTTTTTTAGAAAATTTTGATAAAAATCTTTTTTTTTATATATTTGTTAACTCCCACTTACTTAATTTTATGAAATTTCGAAAAATTAAAATTTAACCCACTTTATATTTATATCTCTTAAAAGTAAGATTCATTGGAGAATTTAAATCAACAATTTCTTATTTTAAAACAGAAACACCATTTACCGAAAATCTGCTCTGAATCGTAAAATAAAAAATGCAATAAAACTATGACATTATTTAATTAGAAAAAATTTTAATTGCTTTTATAAATAAAAATATATTAAGGACACCATTATCTTAAAAAAATTTTTCGATGTATAACGAATTTTTACAAGAATTGTTTTCATCTTTTACAATTTAATTAAAATGACTTATAAAGTGTAACAATCTTAAAATTCTGTATTAATTTCAGCCTTTTAGATGATATTATTATTAAGTAAAAACTATATTTACTAATCATAAATGGAAAAGATTAATACAAATCATCAGGCAATAATACTTTTAAAAGAATTTTGAATTTTTTTATACGTGTATAAACGTGCAGATTCTTGTAGATACGGAAGTTCATACGCAAAATTAACAGAAAATAAGAGTTAAAAGTTATTCTTTAGTAAATTTAAAGCCGACTTATCTACAATTCAACAAAACATTAGATTACGGAGAATATTTTCCCAATACTTTAAGATTACTGAGTACTTAAAAATTATATATAAAAGGCGCTCACGTCATTTTCTTCAATTGTGTTTTAGAGATCAAGTCTTTGTAGAACAACATTAGATCTGTCATCATGTCAACATCTTAAATAAACAGCTACTGTCCGGTAAATGAATTTCTGTGGTATTTTAAACTTAAAGTAAATATTTGTTTCAAATCAGATTAATTATACCTTAAATCAGCTAATATTCATCAAATAAAGTTTCAAAAAAGTACATTTTATTTTTGGAAAATTTTTAATTAAGAGAATTACATTCTTATGGCACAGATTGCTAAAAATGTGGCTAGAATCGTATTTTTTAGTAAAAAAATGATTCCAGTCAATTTAAATTACTTTCGAAATAGAACAAAGTATTTTGCTTATTGGAAATATTAAAATTACTTTATTAACTTGAAATTAATACTAAAATAAAAACTTTTCAGTTTTGAAAATTCATTTTAAATCTTAAGTATTGCGAATCTTTGGAGATACCTATATAAAATGTTTCGGCAGATAATGAACATTAGTGGATGGAGGTTACCGGCTTTTCTCTGATAGCTCCTTTTTATTGGTATTAATAATCTTCATTTACATATTTTAAGGTGATGGACGAAATATCATTTATGGAATCCTCAGTAAGAAACGAATTCACTATGACTTTCGAAGCTAACACCGAAACGAGTTTTCTCTGGACATATTCTACGTAATTCTTGAGTTTTTTTTTTTTACTAAATGTAACCTAGAACGTCGTTATATTAATAAAACCCACGCGAAGATCAAGTTCACTGAATTAGGGATTCCACACTAGCTTGCACACTAGCCATTTTAATGGGTTTGTACAAAGCGCCGTAAACCATTAATAGCTCTAATCAGACAAACATTTGAAAGTCAGTTGGCTTCTCAACATGTTTTCTTGGCGAAATCTCTCTGATTTGTACGTAAACCATTGAGTGTTTTTATCCAATTTATTCGACTTTCGATTAAACTGTCATCTTTTTTCTTCACTTCTGTTCATAGTCTTGATGTCTTTTGTTTTCCACGGCCGTCTATTAAATTTCGGCCGCGCAAAGAGTAAAATTGCAACGCACTACGGTAATCGGCAAATGAGTGCCGTGCTGGTTATTCTGGTAAGTAATGGAAAATTGATAATAAATTAGAATAGGCGCTCTTTTTCCTTTGTGAGGTTATGGTTAGGGAAAGGCCGGCGGTCTTATCATGTGTCATTTCGCTTCAGTTGAACGGGTTTGTTATTGCAATATGTACTTGAATGACTAACTCTGCGGCGCGTGTACTCGCCGCACTTCCTCGTATCCATCCATTGATCCCAGATTGCCTGGTTGAGCAGCCACCCATGCCCATAACCCTTAAAGAAACATCTGTCTTGGCGTTCATCAAGAGTACAAATAAAGAAGAAGCTGTTTACATGCAGTTGATAACAAATAGTAGACACAAACAGGAAATGCAACAAAGACGAAAAAAAAAAAAACATTTTTTTAAATCCAAATAATGTTTTCAAGTCTTTTCACTTAAATAGTAAAATTCTTTTTAGCTAGAGCTTTGTTCGATACGAACTGATAAAGTATTTTAAGTCTTACATAATGTTTAATCATGGAAAATGGAATTGGCCAACCATGTTCCAATTTTGGCTGAAGCTGATTGCATTCACTTATAAACGTACAAAAGTTAGAAACTCATATATTTACGCTCTTTTCCATTTCTCCATATAGTGATGTCCTGTCTTTGTTATTCCATAATAGCCAACAGAAAAGAGAAGACGTAAAAGAGTAAAAAATTATCCCTAAATTAACAGTAGTTATTACATCTCTTTTCTGCCTCGACAGATAATACCCATAATGTCGTATTTTTTAATCTGATTTCGTCAAGGATGAGTATTAAAACAGTTCGAATAACACAGTCATTAGGTATGCCGTGAATAGTTTTCATACTATAGAAAAGTTACCTGAGAATTTAGTATAAATGAGATTCTTTCCTTTTAAGAAATAACTTTTTGAATACTGGGAAGGAATTATTTCCGCAGACCTTTCTGGTACATTTGCGCATGCCGTGATTGATCTTGTCGTAGAAGTCCACTAACATCGACTGCTAAATATGGGCCTCAAATTATCCTATAAAGTCTACCATATTTCATTTGACATGACATCAGTGTTGAGCTGTTTACAAAGACCTATAAAGGTAATATTCCGAAGGGTTACTCACAAGCTCAAATCTGGACGTTTCACTAAAAAAATCTCTCTTAAAACAGTCTGAATCCGAGTTCACATGTTCAACCAAAAGGTACTTTCGGTTTTTAGTGTTATTTCTATTTTTTATTCTTTTTATTTTTTAATAATTTCACCGCAAATGAGGCAATAATGCGACTAAGATGCAAGGGGTTACTGAGTTTGAGGGGATATGAGAAACAGTATTATTAAGGAAAAAAACAGTGAAAGAATAATAATTAAGAAGACAGAAGATATCGATGAATTTAAATTTTTGAGGATCAAAGTTGACTGGAAAGCAATAAATCGGAAGAGAGTTTCACAAGTGAGAAGTGCGAGAGAAGAAAAGGTTAGCATAGAACTTATTTATCTGAAGAAAAAAAAAAGAAAAAAAAAAAAACGCTCCCAAGCACATATTTCTAAATAAACACCATTATAGGATAATTACTTTTCACCAGCAAACTGTATTTTCGAAGATTCTGGTCACACCTTGGTCCATTTTTTCAAAATACCAATTTTTTTCAAAAATAGCGTGATTCATTTTTTAATCATAGTGTGATTCATATTTTATCATATATATATATATATATATATATATATATATATATATATATGTATGTATGTATGTGTGTGTGTGTGTGTGTATGTAAGTAATTTCCAAAGAATCAATGTATTTCTTATTCGTCGTACCCACGTTTGTGCAGATTCTCTGTACTTATAAACTGTGTAAAGTACTTCTTCCAAGATGCGCATTCGAGAGTTCGAACCAGCTTCATAGGAGAAAGCACCGTCTGATCCGTTGGGGCTTTTAGGTCGCTAGGCTAGAGAAAACGTCAAAGTCCAACAGCGTTACAATTTCCCTGTCAATCTATTGACAGGGAAATTGTAACCAATCCTGGTTTCTATTGCCTAATAGGCAATACAAACCAGGCATGTTGACTCAAACAAGTGTACCCGCCAAATATAACGTAAAAAATAATAAAAAATATATGTAATTATTAAAATACAAAAGTGATGAAGGCAGAAGATATTCCTACAAATTTATCATTTATTGACACAAGAAGTTCTTTAGGAAGAATAAAACATGAAATATATTTTTATGGACGGAAGAAGAAATCCCTAAACTTTTATTAAGTTGTTTACTAAAAAGTGAATCGCTTTATTTCAATATGCAAAATGAAATATGCATAGAAATAAGTAATTTGATAGGAAATAAATTATCCTTTGATTACAGTGTAATCAGTGAACGATATTTCGTTTGTTCTATCTTTTTTTTAATAACAGAACCCATTCTACTGACATAAACAGAGGTAAAATATAAACGATTTTTCCTAATGACTACTTCTTCATAAAAATCAGCATATCTTGTTTCTGCTTAAGAAATTATCAAATGTTTTTAATCGTATGAATGCCATGGTGCGGCGGTGGCTTCAAACTACTGACCAGCAAGAAAAGATTTTGTTATAAAATTCGCCCATTCATATTACTCTCCCACGTGTCTGAATCCCATTTGTTTTCTTATTCCTACAGATTCTACTGGACACGCTCGATCATCACAGTAGGCTGTGACATGTACTTGTATCGTTGTATAAATTAAACGCTGGTGATTTCTTTTGTTTCAGATTCTAACATTAATATCTCGAAAACTGTGTATAAATCAAGTTAGAGACTTCGGGGAGCGAGTGATTCCAATGAGTTTACTACTAAAGACTAATAAATATTAGGGATGAGCTAATATAAGCATACACGAACAGGCAGGCGGACTGTCTGCCCTGTTATCTGTAAATGTCAAGTGCATCTAATTAAGATAACTGTTTTGTTTCTTCACTTTTTCTTGACTCCAGTTCCTTTCTTTTCTTTCTATATGATTACTTAGGCTAAACCTTTTCTTCTATCTTTTCTCTTAATGTATTTACTTTCTTCTTTCCTTTTCTCTTCTTTTTCTTTCCGCGATGATTCACCTTAGTCCATTCTTTCTTTCTTTCTTTCTTTCTTTCTTTCTTTCTTTCAAGTAACCTTTCTATTTTCTCTTTATTGTATTTTTCCTTTCTCCCTTTAAGGATAAATCTCTCATCATTTCTTTTCCTATTTATCAGTTTCTCATTTTATCTACTTTTTAATTATTTTCATAGCTTGGTGTTCCTTCCTTCCTTTTTTTTCCTTTTCTCAGTGAGTCCTTTTACTTCTTCGTTTCATTCGACATATTCTAGCTTTCTGTTGCTGACATTTTCTTTCTTCTTCCCGCTGAACTTTACTGTTTACCGTAGAATCTCGCAGGGGCTATGACGAACTAACATTGGATCAGTTATCTCACTTGCGAGCGCGTGTCAAAACCCGTTCGTGACTCTTTGATTGGTTGTCATTGATTGGCTGGTCGTTTCTCGATTGGATATCTAGCTATTACTGACGATGAAACAAAAGCACCAACTTTTGATCTTCCACGCTTTGAGAGTTCAATACCTTCAAAAATTTCACTACTTATCTCGTTTCTTTCCTCTAAGGACATGAGACTTTCTAATCCACGTGTTTGCCGGAAAGGGGGCTTTTGTCTCAATTTTCCTTTGAAAAGAACTCTTTTTCACTGTTGGCAACGACCCTTTCAAACTGTTAATCACTTTCGCTTAAGCTTATATTATTATTTTCGAGGTGATTTTTGTATCGATATCTCGGTTCCAATTTTTCTTACTTTAAGAAAGATTTTTTTTCAACAGCCTCGGTATGGTATTTGTATCGAGATGATTTGGGGCGCAAATTGCAAAAAGAAAAAAGCATTTATGCGGCTGCAGGTTAGTTCTGTAGTGAGATATTACTTTATTTTATTCGATTTTGACAGTAAATAAGTCTAGGTTCAAATCCAGCTCATTCCATTTCAATTGTTTCTGTATTATATTAGTATTACTAGTATAATACATGCGCAGTGTGTTGAAAAAAAATGCATGTTCCACCCTAAAACATAAACTCCATACTCGTTCCATAAAACATCCACGTATTGTTCTGTTTTCAATGTACCAACGATTTTGTCGCTCCTCCGAGCGCTAGTCGCAGACATGAATCCTCACACCATTATGTCTCCTTCGCCTTGCCTAACAATACCATATATACATTTGGGATGAAAACGTTACCTTCGTTTCCTAAGAACATACGATCGCCGTCTGATGCAAGCATGCTGAACATGTTGGACCACCTTTAGGCAAGGCAAGACCTTTCTTTTTGATCGACAAAATTTATAAATTGATCCTTTACCACTATACTTAATTCTGACTCTTGTAGTCTTGTATAACGAGGGGAAATGGAGGTGGGTCTGATCATTACACATCTCCTTCAAAACACTGCAATTTGCAACTGTTCAGATCTAGCACACTTGCGATGTCCAAGCGGAGAAATGTAGAACAAAATACTTAAAGAAAATAGGAAATGAAGCTGTCGATGCTGGGTGTTGACTTCAATGTCTTCTGTTATATTTAATTTACTGTATCCCTGAGCACCTCAACCCATAAATATAGCATACCTTAAAACTATATATATATATATATATATAGATAATATTAGTGGTAAATATACATACATATGCAAAATATATAAATACCCATACATGTATATTTTTTTAATAAAAATTCCAAGAGGAAGAATCCAGGTAGAACTCAATGTCCAGGACAGAGTAAGGATATAATAAAAAGGCTTAAACACTAATATTCCATGGTCATAATTTATTCCATTGGAATCGTAAATACGATCCAATTCATCAGACCTACAAATTCAAAAAGAAAACAGAAAAAAACAACTCCGGAAATAAAAACAGAATAAGGAATGTTTTTCAAGGAATAATCCGAAGTAAATTTTTCCTTCTCCATCCGAATAGGTTGGAATAAAAGCAGTTTAACTGGAAGTTTACCAAGGAGAGCTCAACTTATAAAGGTAAGGAGCAATGAGTTGAGCTCTCCTAATATATATAATTCAGTTTAAATAGAAAACAGACAACCTTAAGCTGCCTTAGGTTGTCTGTTTTCTATTTAAATTGAACTAATAATTGCCCTGATTTGACATTGAGCTCTCTGGATTACATCTTCCTCAGGATTATCTATACAGATTACCAAACTTTTCATTACTTATATATATATATATATATATATATATATATATATATATATATATATACAGAGAGGGGGAGAGAGAATTAATACAAATATAAAGTTTGTGGCTTAGTTGATTGATGTTACCTTCAGCATCCGACTTCAGAGTTTCGTAGACTGACCCTCCAGCAGTTATTCCATCCACTCGTCAGTAGATGCACGTAAAAATAATATATATATATATATATATATATAGAGAGAGAGAGAGGGGGAGAGAGAGACACACACACTATGGCTAAAAGAAACGTCCGAAAGTTCATTTGTTAAGAACTTAGGAAGTGGGTCGTGTTGAGAACTTTTCCGCATCACCACATGCATACATATATATATATATATAGATATATAGATATATAGATAGATAGATAGATAGATAGATAGGGGATATTTATAAATTTAGCAAGCCTATGACTAGTGTGGATTTTGTTTCGTAATGTCTATTTTTCAATATGCATCTGACCAACAATGATGGAAACATTAATAAGCTATATTTCACCTACGGACAGAGTTAATGTCTTGCCCGAATCTTAAGTAAAGGGATGCAAAAGGAGGCTTTTTTTAGTGCTTGCTTTTTTCCTGTGCAAATGGGAACAATGCTTTTGCAGTGATGGTTGCCTTGCCCAGAGGAAATGAAGCCTTCAAAAACAGCAACGATAAACTTTGCCTTTTCGATTCGAAGCCAACAAAATCCAATTTAGCTTGATTTACTGTCCTGCGTTTATCTTGTC
Source organism: Acanthosepion pharaonis (assembly GCA_903632075.3). Classification (NCBI taxonomy): domain Eukaryota; kingdom Metazoa; phylum Mollusca; class Cephalopoda; order Sepiida; family Sepiidae; genus Acanthosepion; species Acanthosepion pharaonis. The sequence goes on along the minus strand of CAHIKZ030003744.1, from coordinate 2,402,779 downwards.
TCTTTTCTTTGTCCATTTCGTTTGAATTCGAACGTCTTTCATTTCTATTTTTCATTTCGTCCGTCTGAATCATATAATATATTCCTCTATCCTTATCTTTTCTGTCAAAGTTCTTCTTCCTTTTCCTTTCTCAATTTTTCTTATTTTCGGTTTCTCTATTATTTTTTATTCAAACTTATTTCTTTCTATTTTCTCTTTCTTTCTTTTTCATATTTTCTTACTAACGTTGTAATTTTATTTTTGCTGTTTCCGACTTTATTCGATTATTCTTTCTTCGCCAACTTCTTGTCTTTCTTGCTTTATTTTTCGTTCTTTCTTTCTTTCTTTCTTTCTTTCTTTCTTTCTTTCTTTCTTTCCTTCTTTCTTCTTTTGCACACTATTTTCTTTTATTCATTCTTCGTAAATATCTTTCGTTCCATTTATTTACGCCTTTTTGCTTTTATTTGTATATACATAAAAAATATTCTATTTTTATTCATTTGAAACATTTCTTTCTTTCAATCTTTCTCTCTTTCTGTATTTATGCTTACTTTATTAAACTTTTATTTTAATAGCTTTTACTTTTCTAATTTTCTTTCTTTTTAATTCATTCTATCTTTTCATTTTTTTCTCCTTTATTTTTCATATACCACTCCTTCATTATTTTTCTTATCTTCCTCTTTTTTTTGCTATCTCTCTTTTTCTTTCCAAGTCGCAAATAACAAATAATTCCGAATGTTAATAAACCATTTCTTCTCTTCTCTCTACTGATAACAAATGCTTGTCGCCTTCGTGCCATTGTATGCCATCCTACCTCTCGGGACACTCGTGCCAATCTTGACTTAGACACTCAAAGAATTCTTTGCTAATGCCGACAGAGCAATGATATTTTCCATTTCTTTCAACCCGACGCCGTTTGCTATCCAAAAATCGATGTAGAATATTTTATCTGCAGATTGATTTTTCTGTTAAAATAAAAACAAATATTTGGCACTTGTGTGTAAGTTTCACTATTAGAATGGGAGAAAACACTCACCAAATCCTAATAGCACTAAATGACAACATTCATAGATAGATAGATAGATATGGACAAATATATATATATATATATATATATATATATATATATATATATATATATATATATAGATAGATAGATAGATAGATAGATAGATAGATAGATTTGTACACAAAAGTATTCGAACACGAAATTATTTTCCTTATTTTTTCCGATTAATTATTCCGAATTTGATTTTATAATATTTATCTACATAACGTGAGTAAAATATCCCTGAGTTGATAATGATTAAGAAATATTTTTTTCAATAATTATCAATATTTTATTATAGTAAATTTGCATGAGTATTCAACTCCTGAAACTAATCCCATTGACGTTCTATAATTCAGGCCAATTCATGATGCAAATGAGGGTCAGATCAAGAGACCTATTTCAAATCTCATCATTCCACTGGGTTATGGTTTGGGTTTGCGGTAGTTTCTTAATGTAGTTTACCAATGTAGTCAGCTTAAGAAAAAAAATGTAGATCGAAAAATTACTCTTCATTCTTGTCTATTCTTTCTTTTCTAAGATCGTATTACAATTAATATATAATTTGATAGAACTTTGGATCTACTATAATCCCCCCACTCCCTTAACAAGGGAATGCGAAATGTTATGTGCATTTTAATCTTTGAATTAATTATTCAACTAAATGAAACAAAAAAACTTTAATGAAACAAAAAAACATATCGGAATTATGAATTCTGCAATAAAAATATCACATGAAATAAAATAAGCATGAAAACATTTTTTATTTTATTCTTTCGAAAGGAAATAGCTATTATTCTGCTGACTTATATTTTTCATGATTTGGGAAGTTCCCTGAAAAATTCGTCTCTCAATAATACGTGGTTTAGAAGCAAAAATAGAATTAACGATTCGTACAACTCGTTTACGATATTGAAAAAATATAGGATTCAATTCATTGAATTTAATTATGACATTAAATTTGTGTAATAATATTCTTAATAACTGGTTTTTCGTTAATTTTGCAGTATAACAATATTTGTGTCTATTTTATGCTTTATAAAGGTAAACGAAACTAAAATTCAACATTACCTTTTAGAAACAAAAAGAAAAACTAAACTAAAATAATTTATCATCAATATATTTATTACTATTGATAAAAATATCATATTTAAATTAAATTTGAGACAAATAATTTTAATAAAATTCACAGATATAAATAGAATCGGAGAAAAAACTCTTCGGGTGATATGTCTGTTAAAAATTAAACATTATTAAAATTTACAAATTCTTGTAACATTTGTAATAAGAAAGACTAGAAAAAATTGGATTAATAAATTATTTCTTTAAATCAAGTAAAATTCAAACGTTACATTTCGGTATAAAAAGAATGGAAAAATTCAACATACTTTTTTAATTTGTGATAAACAGAAATATAGGTTGCCCAATAAATAAATAAAGTTGATCGTTAGTGGATTTGTTTTTATGAATAAACATTTTATAGAGAAGAAAATTAAATTAACTTTATGTGAAAAATGTTAAATAACCTTCCAAGTGACAAGACCAAGATTCCTAAATTCATGAAAAGTGTTTGTTTCTGCAATAAATATAAAATAATATAACAAGTCGAAAGGAAATAAAATAAATAAATTTTATACTTTAATTAAATAAGATGAAATTATTCCAAGTGCAAAGAGGCAAAGATTTCTTAATTCGACGACAGTACCTAATTGCCGCAAACCAAAACTAAAAACAACCGCTCTCAGTGGAACGAGAAGATTTGAAATAGGCCTCCAGTGTTGACCTGAAGTAAACGCTATGACTGATAATAAGTTAAGATTCTTTTGGTACTAATCAATGCTAATATATCTTTCTCTTATCTTTTATAAAACTTGTGTGTCTCACGAATGATATTTTCGAAAACACTTCCACGCAGAATTTTTCAAATCGTTCAGAGAACAGCAATTTTCAATCCAGGCCACATATGTTCGATTGGATTTAGGCTAAGCGAATTGAAACACACACACACATATATATATATATATATATATATATATATATATATATATATATATATATATATATATATATTTAGACATATATATTGTATATTTAGACAGCAATCCTTCATTTATACATGTTTCATTAAAAATGTAGAATTGCTAACTAAATACACAATTATCAGATTACACGACCCGGCAGCCAACAAGGAAAATAATATCACTTCCTTACGACAAATAAAATCAGTTAAAAATGTCATCCAGCATTTAAATAATGAAATCCACGGCCAAAAACAAAACACTTATTCGAACACAAGAAAAATTAAATAAAAAGATTACTCGTAGTGCATTTTTATCGTCTTTAATGGAAGATGTATGTGTATATATATATATATATATATATATATATATATATATATGTATATGTGTGTGTGTGTGTGTGTGTGTGTGTTTGTGTGTGTGTGTGTGTAGAAATCAACTACTATGAGATTTTCGAAGATTATATTTCGCAACCAAGTCCCCTGATGAGTGGATAACTCAGAGATAAGATAAATGAACATTTTATCCTATTTATTATTATTATTATTATTATTATTAATACTGTACAGTGTAACCCGGATATAAGAGACCCGGATATAAGAGAAACCCGGATATAAGAGAGATTTTCTCTGGTCCCAAATTAGAGCCTGTGTTACCTAAACAAAATAGACCAAACCTCGATATAAGAGAAAACCGGATATAAGAGACTTCTTCTCCGGTCGCGACAACTCTCTTATATCCGGGTTACACTGTATTTCTTGATATTATGATCAATATATTAATTACTATTATTAACAATATCATATAGAAAATATATTAAATTAAATTTATGCGACAAATAATTTTAATAAATTTCCCAGTGTATAAATAGAATGCTTGCCTTATTCTTCTTCGTCGTGTCTTTTCAGGATGAGGGCGATAATGACCTTCACAGTTGTCTGTCCTTAGCTCTTAGTAAATTAGCTCTAATAAATTTTGTCTTTTCTTTCATCTCTCCTGTTCTGTCCTCCACTTCTACAAACTCGTTAGGTAGGTTATGCACAGTTTTCTTCTGTCTCTCTTGCCTTCCATATGTCCCGTGAGGGTCAAATTTTCCAAGCCCTCTTTCCTCAATAGGTGACCTAGAAGTTTCAACTATTTCTTTCTGATGCAAATTATAATTGGCCTTTTTGTTTCCATTTTCTCTAAAACCTCGTTGTTGTTGCTATCACATTTTCGATTCATAATATTCTCAATATCCCTCTGCAGAACCACATTTCTCTTGCCTCAAGTTTCTTCTTCTTCTGTGTTGATATTTTCCAGCATTCACTGCCATATTTGAGGACCGATATTACATAACACTGCAGTATTCTTTTCTTCGTTTCTAATTAATTTTCCTTTTTCTTTATACTTTGCTTAGCTTTTGGAAGGCGCCTTTCGCTATACCAATGCGCCTTCAAAATTGTGAATTTTTCGTCGTTTTGTACTTGCTTGATTTGGGTGTTTTTGTAATTCGAATGTTGGACTGACAACCCTAAATTCTGTCTTCTTACAAATGATGACTAGTCCTTTCTTCTCGCTTTCATTTACTACATTCTGTAGGGATTCCTGTAGCTTCCTTTTTCTGTCTAAGAGTTATTTTCCAAAAATTACATTGGTCGACTGTGTTTTAAACCGCGATCTTTGTGTTATATATATATATATATATATATATATATATATGGGTCTGTGTGTGAACGCGTGAGCATGTATGTTCTTTTATTCATGAATTGCAACAATACACTGTGGAACATATTATTATTATTGTTATTATTATTATTATTATTAGTAGTAGTAGTAGTAGTAGTAGTTGTTGTTGTTGTTGTTGTAGCCGCAGCAGTAGTAATTGTAGCTGTGGCTCTTGTGAAATATAGTAAACCCCCAAATTATTAAAATTGGCAGAAAGTGGTGCTGGGCTTTGGTAATGTTTTATAATTAAATTTACAAGACTAATGTGTTGATTTATGAGGAGGTCTTGATGATTGAGATCGTGGGGTATTTCCCGCCAGACATCAGTGTTCGAGCGTCGGGAAAAAGACAGGATTTTTTATTTTGAATTTTGAAGCAGACAACCCCCCCACCCCACTCTCATCAAAATAAATAAATAAATCTTCCTTTCTCACTTTAGAATTTGTTCTAACTGCTGCTCATAAATAAATACCTATTTATGCACATCCTAAACGACCAGATCGTTACTCTACAATCATTATTATTTTATATTTCCAATCCAAGCAACATCCTAACGATGATGTAACGCTTACTGGAGTTGATAGAATAAATTATGTGAACGTTGGCATTAAACGCTATAAACTAAGCAGATGAAAGAATAGTTCTCCCAGTTTTGATCTTCTTCGTCTTAGAAATTCGGGACAGCTGTCATTTTTTAAGCACCAAATATACATAATATATTAAGCAGCAATCGGCATTTTTTGAGAATTGATCCTGATTGGCTAAATGTAAAATTATACCTCTTGACGAGTGGACAGAAAGGTTCGTTTGCGAAATTCTGGAGTAAGGGTGCTGAATATAACAATACACAGCTAAGTGACAAATTTTATATTTCTATTAATCATATATATATATATATATATATATATATATATATATATGGAGAAATATAGTTTTAAGGTGTGCTATATTTATGGGATAAAGTGCTCAATATCAGAAAGAGAGCGTACGTAAATATAAATATAAAAGTGAACATTGAAGTCAACACTCAGAGGTGACAGGCTGTTTCATGCTAGATGCAATCGTCAGGCCGCGAATGTTGGATTTCTCCTCGACTATTTATATATATGGGTCAGTGGTGCATTGTGGGTAATCTATTCTGCCGGTTATTTTTGCGGGAGTGGCTTGTTTATTTATTTATTTGTTTGGGTTAATTCATTTTACTTGTTTTACATTTTCATTTTGTATAATTTATTCTTTTCGGTTTTTGATGTTTTATTAACGAAGTAAAAAAAAAAATGGCTGATATGCATAGGTCGCTTATTTAATATTTTTTTTTTTTTTTGCGGGGTGTCTGGGAAGATAATTAAAGCTATTTATTTGTCCAAAGTTTAGATTGCTTGCCGTAGTCTATTCTGTTATTTTGGCAGGGGGACACTTTTTAATTTATCTATTTATTTGGATTGATTATTTTACTTTGTTTATTTATGCTTATTTGTATTAGTTCTAACGGTTATTTTAGCGGGGGCGATTTATTAATTTGTTCATTTATTTATTTATTTGAATTAATTTTTATTTGTTTTTTTATTTATTTACTTATTTTTTGTATATTTTTATTTATTCTATTTGGTTTTCGATTTTTGAGTAAAGTTTTTTATCATTATATAGCAGTAATAGCTATTTTTGCGTCCAATTTTCGGATCGGTTATTGTAGTCTATTCTAACGTTCATTTTGGCGGGATTTGTTTGTTAATTTGCTTATTATTATTTATTCTATTTATTTATTTATTTGGGTTGATTATTTTTACTTTTTTTTATTTATTGTATTGAGTTAATTTATTTTTTATATTATTTCGTTTATTCATTCCAGTTTTCGATTCTTAAGTAACGTGGTAAAAATTTGTTTTCATGTCTGCATTTTGAGATGAGCTCAGATCGTTTATTTAGTAATTTATATAAATTATTATATAAAATATTTAGTAATAAATTACTAAATAAACTAATTACTAAATATATTAAAGAAATATAAATTATTTATTAATAAATTACTATCAGCTGAGTTTCGTATCTCAAACGTAAGCAAAGTATTTTCTAAAGAATTAATGGATTGTCATTTTTAATCCCCCCATATATATATATATATATATATATAGATAGATAGATAGATAGATAGATAGATAGATAGATAGATAGATAGATAATATTATTGGTTAATATACATATATATTTAGGTAAATAGATAGATAGACAGATAGATAATATTAGTGGTCAATATACACACACACATATATATATATATATATATATATATATATATATATATATTAGAGGAACTAAGAACTCAGATAGAGCTCAATGACCAGGACAGAGTAAGAATATAATATAAAAGGCCCAAATACTAATATTCCACGGTTATAATTTATTACATTGGAATCGTAATCACGATCCAATTCGTCAGACCTACAAATACAAATTCAGTTTTTTCTTGTGCGTAGTGTCACCACGTTTCCGATGTCTGTTTTTTAATTTTAATTTAGGTCAGCGAATCGGTAACGAATTATGCATCGAAAAATAATTCATATTTATCTGTATCTCACTCTTTTAAACCGTTATGTAACTCCTCTCTTTAAAACTTCTCTCTGTTAAATTTTAATCCCCACCTTCCCCTTTAGGCCTTCCTGTTCTTCTTTCTTCTGTTACACTCTCTCTCTAGTGCTTTCATACATTTCCCTCTCACACTTGTTTCCCACTCCCACACATACACTCTCACTAAAATTTTATTTTTTATATCCGGAGTTATATTTTCCGATTTCTTTTTGAGTTTATATGTCTGATGAATTGGATCGTGATTACGATTCCAGTGTAATAAATTATAACCATGGGATATTAGTGTTTGAGCCTTTTTTATTTAAATATGAACAGAAATTTGCAGTAAACAGACTATTTGGTGGTCTTTTTTCTACTGTGTCTGCAAATTTTGACCAATTGCTGTTGTATCGCGTGAAAACGTATAATTACGAGACATTGCAACAAGTTACTATCAGCCAACCAAAAGACATTGATCTGAACTAAGCAAATCATCTTATCCCAAAAAGTTAAGTGAAGTGGGTAGAGATGAAACGATTCTTTAACCGCTGTTTCCTTTTCTCATGTAAAATGTGAGTCATTAGATGTAATTGTAAGAATTTTCTCTATATCGGACGTATGTCCATTTCTGTAAACATTACGCTTAATAAAACTGTTAACTATAAAAAGATATATTCGTACACAGGACTTTACATAGAAAAATGTTACAAAATGTAAATAAATTGTAGTTTTAACTTTCTCTTCAATTATTGTGAGTGTATTTACTATATTAATCGTGACTAAGATAAATTACTGAAAGCCGCTATAATATTATTTTAGTAACCATTTGTAATGTTTTCTAAAAAATACATTTCATTTATATAATATATATATATATATATATATATATATATATATATATATATATATATATATATATATATATATATGCATGTTCTATTATTATTTGTCCACACTTTACTGATACAAAAGACATTTTTATTTCATATGCAATATTAGTATTTTTATTTTATACGTAAAGAAAATGTATATAAAAAAAATTGAAAAATAATAGCATGATCCGTATGGTAGGCTAATTGGATAACATGTGACAGTGCACCAGATTTGGTGGATGGACCTAAGCCTAAATGAACTTTGACCAATCAAACATAATTCATTTATTTTATTATTTTTGAAATATGATTAGGCGAAAGGGAGACTATCGACTTTAAAACTAAGAAACTGTTGCGGTTTACTATCTGTGCAACTAGGGGAGCAAGGGAGACAACACCTGTAGCATATTGAAACCTGTTACACATATCGTAGGAAATTCCATTGCGCAAACAAGACAGTTGAATTATGTCCCTTACAACTATGACATTGATGGTCATATTTTTAAAAGCTTTTATTTTTAAAATTACAATATAAAATTAGATTGTGATTGTATGTTTCATCGATATTTCGTTTTATTTTTGCATTTTTACTTTATGTTTAATTTTGTGATCTAGATAAAGAGCCCATTTTGATATTGACTCACTCAGCACTGTATATTTTTTATAGATGATGTTTTAGCTTTAATTTGTAACTACCTAATATTATATCTATCTATCTATCTATCTATCTATCTATCTATCTATCTATCTATCTATCTATCTCTCTCTCTCTCTCTTTCTCTATACATACATACATATATATATATATATATATATATATATATATATATATATATATATAAAACTATATATATATATATATATATATATATATATATATATATATATAATATATAAGAAAAAAAGAGGAGTCTTTATATATCATATATTTTATTTATATCTGTTTTTTTCTTTCATAGAAAATAAAATACTAAATATTGTTATACAGAAAAACATGGTTTATATTTATATATATACATAAGATAACGATATATAAATTTTTTATATATCAAGAACAATTGTGGAAAAAATTGCAAAAGTGGAAAAAGTTTTCGTTTGACTCGTTTCATCTTTTAGGACATCATCGGACTAAATTTGTTATGTTACTGCGACTACACATGCACACGAACGAACCAAAAATTCCCAGCAACCCTCGTTCGTGCGCATGTGTTGTTGCATCAACATAAACAAATTTACAAATTTAGTCCGATGATGTCCTAAAGGACGAAACGCTTCTCACGAAAACTTTTTCCACTTTGTCATACATTTTCCCCCAATTATAAATAACTGTATATTGTTATTATCATAATATCAAATTACAACAAAGAAATGTATGCTACGCATTGAAAAAAGAAACTATTTTATGTGATTTTTATATATTTTTGGATATTGAATTCTAAGTTGAAACTCATATTTTTTACTTTCATGCAAAATTTTGTTGTAAAATATTTTTCTTACTATACTTTCGTATTTTATTTGAATTCTAGTATAAGTTTGAATTAACTTTTGCTTTAATTATAAGCTGAATATCACAGGAACACACCATGATTGGTAGCTTGATATACGCGGGTGTCATATAAGGTATGGATGATATATTGAAGAGGTATTGATAGTAATTGGCGCTTTTTCGTTTCGTTTCAGATAAATTAGAATAATGTTGTACAGGTAGAGATCATTTTGCGCCTAGAGGTTATGTGAACAGGCCTAATCTTTTTCGCTATATTTGCGGAAAATTCATGGTGAAAAACAGAAAAATAACGTAACATGTTTTATTAAAAAGCGTATTAATCTTACTTAGGCATTGGAGACCATGATAAAACTTAAACATTTACTGTGTCCATCTTTATGCTATCAGGTTCTAGATACCAATAAATACGAATAGACCGATATCGATATATGATAGATATTAAAAACTGATATAGGGAGACGTTGAAATAGATTGACATGAACTGATTGATATCAATAATCACGGATAGACTGATATTAATAGATAAGCTTGAATAGACTGGCAGATAAAAGCAGTGAAATGACGATAAGATACTAATGTTCTCTCACTGTAGGTAAGAGAAATAAAAGCTGATTACTTTATTGATTTTAATTTTAATTCACTGCTATACACACAGGTAAGTAAAGAGACAGTGTCACTGACATGAAGCTATTGATAAGATTTCCTTTTTTCTTTTCTTTTTCGTCTTCAACTTTATGGTTTTATTGCTCAATCAAGGGTAGGAGCAATCTAGAATGAATCGGAGGGCACGGTATTATTTCCTTGTCTTATCTCAGTCTTATATATATATATATACAAAAAGTAGTTGAAAATGCAACTGGAGTCTTTAAGAATATTTATTTAGTGTAACACAGTTCATTCGTTTAACACGGTTTTACAGATCTATGATTTTCAAAAGTTAAACTGGGATGGAGAGTGTAGATATGCCATAATATTTCTCGCATATATATATATATATATATATATATATATATATATATATATATATATATATATATATATGAGGCTACCAGTGCTTTCGGCAAACTTCGCCATCGCTTGTGGAATGACCCGGATATTCGACTGGATACGAAAATTCGGGTTTACAGAGCTGTTGTACTTGCCATCCTTTTGTATGTGTCGTGGACTCCATACAGGTACCAATACGCCAGCTGGATGTTTTCCATAAAAGCTGTCTGCGTGCAATCTGTGGAGTTAAGCTTCAAGATAGGACATCTAACGTAGACCTGTTTAACAGATGTAATATTGGAGGACTTTTATCATACAGTCTCAGTTACGGTGGACTGGTCATGTCTTGAGAATGTCTGATGACAGGATACCCAAGATCCTAATGTGCAGCCAGTTAGATCAGGGCTACAGGAATGTAGGACACCCATGGCTAAGATACAAGCTGAAAAGCAACTTGTCAGCAGTCAATATACCACATAACACCTTGGAGCGCTTAGCCTTGGAGCGGGTAGAATGGAGATCAACGTGTTTTTGTGGACTCAGCAATTTTCAATCTGCTTGTCTGAATCATCTTCAAGAAGCGAGAGCAAGATCTAAAAGGTCAGCCAATCTAACGGTGATCTCATTTCACAGTCCTCACACTTGCTCCATATGTGGCCTCCTTTGTAAATCACTAGCGGGTCTTAAATGCCACTTAAGATTATCGCACAAACTTTCATAACTGAATCAATAAGCTGTCACATCCTCATACGTCGAGTCCATTATATATATATATATATATATATATATATATATATATAGAGAGAGAGAGAGAGAGAGACTGTCAGAGCGAGAGAGAGAGAGAGAGAGTTGGATATAGATATATTAGACACAATATGTTCATTAACTCATTCTAGTTTTTTTATCCGATGACAACTTGGAATTAAACCTGAACGTTTTTTGAATTCGAACCTTATCGCCTTTATTTCAGCCTCTATGATATACTAACGTCCAAATTGATTTTTCTAAATCTGACCAAATCAAGATAAAGGAATCAAATATTGTAAACAAATCTTCCTTAGCACGTGAGATCATTCCAAGAATATCTAACGGAAAACGATCCGCCCGACGACGACAATCCTTATTTATAAATATTGATAGAAGAAAAAAAAACAAAAAGAGGAGGAGAAAAAATATAATGGATAATACTAAACAGAAAAATAAAATGAAAAAATAGTTAATACTCCGAGAAAGCAATGTCTTCGGAAAATTGGATGCCAAATTAACGAATCTAAACGGCATAGATGAAGTGATGAAATGTGGAAAAAGCGTAAAATTACGATAACATCATACAATTGAAACCAAAGCAAAAAAGGGTCCTGGCCTCAAAAAATACTTTGAGCCACAGATGCGTAGAACGTATACCAGTATACATCTGAGCATTACAAAGTCTGTCTCCAAATGTAAAGAATAACTAGTGATGAGGAAGACACGAAAGCTATTAAAAGCTAAAAATAATAAAGTATAACTGAACTTTTGAAAACAACACACCCTCTCCCTAAATATAAAAACATGTTACTTACTTTAATGAAGGAAATCTGGAATCAAAATTGCATTCCCCAAAAGTGGGCTATATCGAAACAGAAATGTAGTATTCAAAACCCTCACACGTATAGAGAGGTATCTGAATTGGTTCCATTATAGTGAAAGTACTAATAAACATTGTATTAACGAGGCTCTCTTCGTTCTATGAAAGTTAACTTCTTACAAACCAATTTGACTTTCGTTCTGGTAAGGGGTGTAATGATATATACGAGGGTCATTCAATAAATAAGGTGAATTTTTTGATATAAGGACTTCTAATACAGATAGAAGCTTACTTTTTTTTTTATTTTTCAATGTATTCTCCCAGCACAGTCATACACTTTTCCCATCTGTGCACAAGCTTCTGTATTCCCTCAGCGTAAAAATCTTTGGACTGATGTCTCAGCCAGTCGCTCACAACACTTTTGTCACTTTTAAACTTTGTGCCTCTCGTGAACACTTTCAAGGGACCAAACAGGTGAAAGTCTGAAGGGGCAAGGTCTGGGCTGTAAGGGGGATGAGGGAGCAGTTCCCAGCCCAGCTCGTTGATAGTCTGCACCGTCATGATGAATGAACGAGGTCATTGACTGATTCGATCACCTCAGGAGACCTAACTTCTGTAGGCCTCCCAGGCCTGTCTTCATCCTCAACACTGCTCCGTCCTTCTTTAAACAATTTAGCCCACTTGTAGACATTTTTTTGGCTGAAACATGTGGCACCATACACAGTTGACATTCTCCTATGAATTTCAACTGGTTTGCACCCTTCAGCAACCAAAACTTGATAACTGACTGCTGTTCAATCCTGGAGCATGCTTCTTGGTCGGCTATCTTTGTTAATCGCCAAAACTCTCAATGTTTTTTTGTTTTTTTTAATCTGCAAAAGAAATTAAATCCATGTGAAAAAGAAGTGTAAACAAAAAAATTTAAAAAAAGTAAGCTTCTATCTGTATTAGAAGTCTATATACCGAAAAAATCACCTTATTTATTGAATGGCCTGCGTATATATATATATATATATATATATATATATATATATATATATATATATATCATCGTCATCATCATCAAACAGTTCTAGGAAATTGCCTATCTCTCCCAGAGGAATTCGTATACCTACTATGTTGATCACGAAGCATTAAAGTCACCTCAATAGAGACTTTCTTTTCTCATCCATCAGAAGCATCTTTCAAACTCTGACTCCATTGAATGTCTAGATTAAAGAGAGGAACTATATCGGTCTACAGAGTTTTGGCCGATGAGCCCAATACTGAAATATTTCAAAGCCGATTAGAAGTACGACAAGGAAGAAATGAGAATCCTAATCAATTTAATCTCTTCTTACGCATATACATGCACAGATGTGAAGAGATGGACACTCAGTATTTTAAGTGACCCATATCACATCGCAAACGAATCTACAAATAGGAAACAGCATTCCTACTTTCCTTCTTTAGTCTACAGAAGATGAGGGAGGATATACCGATGACATAGATATTCATTGTTGGGATAAGAATGATCTTGAAAAAGTAAACAATAATCCTCTCTCAAGTATGCCAAGAAATAAGACTCAGCATAAACCTTTCCAAAACAGAAACTATGATCTGGAATTGGGATGAAATCACTGATGGCACCTATACTGAATCTATCACAAAAATTCAGGATGTGGAATTAATAAATGTGAAACACTTCAAATCCCAAGTTATAGCAAATTTAGTTCAAGAGATAAAGGAATTGCTTATAGAATAGCTTGTGCTCTGAGTAGCTTTCTTCAACGGCGCAAATTGCTATAAAACCGAAACATTAAAATGTTTTAAAATAACCTCGTCAGATGGAGACTTTCATACGGTTGTTATGCATGGCGTCAAACTCGTTCAGAAAGTGTCAATTCTAAACAGCTGCTTTCTCAGATCAATGGTTAAAAATAGTTCCGGGAGAATGAAGCCAGTAGGTTTTAGCGATGACCATCTTTTTGGGGACCTCGTGGGCTGCCGCTACAGAATCATAAAGAACTATATCAAATCACAGAAACTTAATCACTTGAGAATCTTCAGCAGCACCAACAATTAAAATGGATAGCACACATAACATGTAATCAAGAGGTTAGCTTTCCACACTACTTCAAACGAAAGCTTAGGAAGGCAATACCTATCAATACCTGGAAAGAGCGATAACGGTTACTGGACTCGAGAATCCTATTTTTCTGGAACAAATATTTTTGTAGGAAGATATTATAAATTTCAACCGACATTAGCAATGACATTTTGATGAAGGCCGAATGTTTCCTTATAAAGAAACGGCTAATATTACCCTTGCTATTCCACTGTTTTTCTTTATTATTTTTTCTTATAAATAAATCACTATTATGTTATTTCTATTTTGAATATGAATATATACAAATATTAATATGAATGTATATATAAGTAAAAAGGAAAAAATAATATCTTGTTCTAGAAATTTTCAAAACCACATACATACACATACACATACACACACATACACACACAAAGAAACACACACATATATATGTGTTTGTAAAAATTTCAGATAGTGTATATCTGTAAAAGAACAATGTGAATAAAGACAAAAGGAAAACTTATCTTAGCCGATGCGTAGCATCTTTCATTTGTCTTGATAAAGTCCTTCAGAGGATGAAAGTCGTCGGCTAAGAAGGTTACTTTTTGTCTTTATTCATATATATATATATATGTGTGTGTGTGTGTGTGTGTGTGTGTGTGTGTATAGAAGGTGTCGTCTTCAGTGTCCACTTTTATATTTACATTACATTGAGCACTTTAACACATAAATATAACACACCTTAAAACTAAAGCTGAATGCTTTGCCCGTAAATTCTCTTCAAAGTCTACTCTTGACAAATCTTGACTCAACTAAGCTAATCGATAATAACATAACCATGTTATTAATGACAACAATAAATAAAACTCTACTATAATTGTAAAAATTTGGCGAAAGTATAAGCGCCACAACCAGTCTCATGTTTAGACGATTTTCAAGCACAAAGCTATACTCCCATAACGGAATTATTCCCAGAGCTGAAATTATTTATGACCCCCCCCACACACACACACAGACGCATTACAATAAAAAATACGGACCAAAAAGGCCCAAAACAACAACAATAACAACAATAATAACAATAATTATTATAATAATAATTTTGAAAGAAAAATTTTAAAAGAAAATCGAGAAGTATAAGAAGTCAGTTGCTCATACCCACTGACGAATGGACAGAGTAATCCCTGATGGGTCTATTTACGAATGTCTGATGCTTAAAAGTAAGATGAATCAGCTAAATAAAAACCTTTTACTTGTATTAAATATATATATATATATATATATATATATATATATATATATATATATATATATATATATATATATATATTATGAGAGAAGGAGAAAAAATCAGGGAAGAAGGGATAGACAGTTTATTTTTGTTAAATATTATTTTTTGTAAAGATCTTTAACAGAACATTCACTCGTTCCAAATGCGGCCCAATGTCTTGTAAATGTGGGGAGATCCCGCGCGTGCATGCGATGAGAGTCCAAAAATAATCCACTTCTTTCAGAAGTTAATGTTTTTATTTTTAGTAAATGTGTGTCTGTTTATTTCGGAACTCTTACTTTTTTTTTTTTTTCAAAAGAATGTTTCAGAATTTGGAAGATTTCGACGCGTCATCGTGGAGTAATGATCAACAGACTGAACTTGTAGATTATTAACAATGAGTTCGATCCTCACTAACTTGGAGTATCAATATAAAACGTTATTGGAAAAGTTAATATATTAGGTTAAAATATATAAAAATATAAAATCCCACTGCCTGTACGCTATGGATCACATGGATTCGTGGTGCCTCGTGGAAGTTACGTGTTCGATTCCTAGGTGAAGTCACGAAAAAAATACAATTGTGGGAAAAGCCAAGTAAAATAGTCACAATTCCGACGTCTGATATTCCTGGGAAGGACGACAGAGGTTTTAAAGATCGATATCCCTAACGGAAAAAGTAATAATGGATTTTGTTTAACACTGATATTGGATATAAACACTTCAAAATATGGTGATCGAAATATTCAAAGAATAACAACCAACATAAAGAATTAATGTATTAAATACCAACTTTTATTTAAAGCACAAATGAGAAGCAGATTTTCAAATTTGAAGGGTTTATTTCTGTGTTGTGTTTGAATCCATGGTGTAGCCGCTTTAGCAGACAGGTATGTTTGCAAACGAGCAGGCCAACATTAACTTACTTATGGCCTTTTAAACTCTATCATTAATAGTAAAAAATTCCTGAATGTTTTGCTAGTATATAATACGTAACACTTATGCATATAACAGCCTTATTCTTCCAATATGTCATCATGAATTTATTTATAGAAACACAATTACATACCCACATGCATAACATATTAAAATAAGCCCAAACTTTATTTTCGATACAATAACAAACAATATTTACAAACTTCCCAAAAGATTCTACAATGCAAAACACACCGTTTAAAATCAAAGTATCTATTGGTTAGAAAGTAATATCACAGTGTGAAATATTTGACCAATCAGAGAAAACTAAAACTCTATTTTTTGGACTTATAAAAATTCACAGATTTCGACTTTCAGCGGCAGAGATGCTACTTCTCCAAGCCGTTTAAACACAAGAGAAGACGTGGCTACATATCTTTTTCTGCCCCCGCCCCCACCAATCCACAACGCCTGCTGAAAGAAACATGTAGAAAAAGCAGGGACGGTCAGTGAATCTTCGATGACGATCAAACCTCAGCTTTTACTATGGACCAACTACCGAAAGACATCAACTCAACTAAACACCATTTCTATTCCTTTTTTATTCATTTGAATTCATGTACATATGTTTGTAAATACAAGTGATTTATTTAACAGTCATAGCCATGTTTTATTTATTTTTATTTTATTTTATTTAGTTTGGAATTCGGGCGTTCAGATTTTTAATATAAAAAACCCGGACGGCAAAATTTCCTACAAATTCCTGACCAATGGCAATCACTTCTTTCCTGATTTTCCTTTGATAACAGATTTTATATTAAAACTAACGAAATTTCTTGTTTAATTATTAAATTTTACCAAAATGCCATAAATATTTATTATTGCAAAAATAACCAAAGAAATCTCTAGCTAAGTGAATTAAAAACGTTGATTAAACATATCTGCTTTGCTGACAACCTCCTCACTACTGAATGTGCTTAAAGATGTGTTCGGGCGCCTCTGATTAATGAACACTCAAAAAATAAAATCCACCACCTGAATCAGGACGCACATACACTCCAATCAGTTGAATCAAGATATACATACACTTCAACCACCTGAATAAGGATACACATTAAAATTTCACTATTAGGTTTAATACTAGAATTTCAACACTAGATTGCCCAAGAGACTCTAATCCACTTGACTATGTATCTTTTGGACACGTGGCTTAGTGGATTAAAAGGTTGGCTAAGGTGTTTTCTTGGAAGGCATGATTCTGGTCGTGCTAGAAGGTCAACATCAAACGACTCAAAGGTGAATAAAACTGATCTGTGTTAATTTCTAATACTGGTTAGTGTTAATTTCTATGAAAGATTCCCTACTCAATCAAAAGCGGAATGAGAACAATCTACTCCCGTGGATTGAATAAAGTGTTTGGTTCGAAATACCAAAAAGATTACCGAATACGAAGACAAATACCTGAAGAACGAGGAGAGGACTACAATGGACGAAATGTTGTGTGTATTAATAACCAAGATGAGCACATTGGTCCGTATAATAAAGCGTTGAAAATAAAACGATTATAACTAAGCAAAGACTGTTAGAATAGCGATAAAACTTGTGGCCGGAAATTTTTTTAAAATGCTTAAATTTGTCCACGGTCTAGTTTAAATGCCGTTGACACTAAAATACAGCAATGATTATTGTGCCAACGTATCCCTATACCGACATAATATTCTGACTTACTATTTAATTGATTATTAAAATAAATGAATGTTTTGAATAAACTCTGCTCATCATATCACATGCATTTTTAAGCAGTTAAAAGCAAAATATTTTAGTAAACTTTTCATATAATTATTAATTTTTGAAAACCTAGGTCGAGGATCGAATTCGCTTCCCTAACCCTAGGAGCTTGCCTTTTTATTGTAGCTGCTTTACCAATTATTCTACAAATACCAACTGAACACAGTCCCCCGAATCAAGCTATATAAATTTATTCTTTATTCTTCGAAGACTTATATAAACTTATAAAAAAAACTTATACGCTACCATCATTATTTATATGCCCTAGTTCTATTGTAATATTTTAAAATATAACTTGGTACTACGCAAAAAAACAAACAAACAAAAAAAAAAACTTTGTGTCAAAAAGACGCCTTTTTTCTCTTGACATCGCTATTAACATATACATCCTCAGTAATTTTTATTGCTTTAAAAAGCTAATTTTAACATTTTAATAGAACCATAATATATGAAACTGAATTTATACATTTTTTCTCAAGAATGACAACAAAAATGTTAAACCCAATTTATTATTGAATTATTTGTAAGATTATTAATTTATAATCTGTTATTAACTATATGAAAATTATTTTTTGTTTCGTTTGACCTTTTAAAAAGACGAATTTTATAGTTTTAAATTGATATTTTTAGAATTTTAACAAAACCATATGAAATTGAATTAATACAATTTTTTTTTTCTGTAATTAACCATAACAATCTCAGAATATTTTTTGTTTTTATTTTCCAAGAAGTGGTTCAGTTCGATATTTAGCTTTATCTCATGGTTTTATTAAAATTCTAAAATACCTCTTTAAAACAATAAAATTCAGTGAGAGAATATATACTAGTAGACATGTTAGGAGTTTGACAAAACGTTTTTTTTTTTTTTTTCTTTTTTGTTTTTTTCGTTTTTTGTCCGAATTTCTTAAATGAAATATCATTAGTTATTATTAATTTTTTGACTAGTATCTTAATTTATCCTAATTTCATTAACTTTTTTCATCGCAAGCAGCGTTGATAAAAAGATCCCTATGTTATTTTTACGTTTTCTTTATTTTTTAATCAGTTCACTTGAAGAAAGTTCCATTGAATATAACTGGCTGAGAATCCAGCCGATCGAAATCTGGCAGTTTATTCTTCCACCCAATTGTGAGCAGTTTTGATTTAGTAAATAGCCATCCTTAATCAACCATCCACTTAACGATGAAGGCCTGACATCCCACAGCCCTCACGCCCATAAGGGGACACCGAGAAAAAGAAAAAAAAAAACAAACAACTTCACTTTCAACATGTAAATGCTACAAATCTCGTTGACAAACACAATTTTTGCACTAACGCGACGCAAGGATCACTTGAAAGGAAATAAATTTTTGGAATGTTGTTCTACTAATCCTGATGACATCCGATATTGATTCAGGCATATTCTTTCTTTTGACATAAGAATCTTTTTTTTTTCTTTTTTTTTTACAGATCCCTTTTCTCATGTACATAATCCTTATTAGAAAGATTATAGATATTTATATTACTTATCTCATGGAGAAAGTGCATGTTATTAAACAAGGGGATATACATTCGCGAGTATGTATGTTTATATTTAAGCATATGTCTGTTTACATGTATGTGTATATGCACTTGTGTGACAACCAGAATTAATGCTATGTGTGTATACTAGCATATGTGTTTGCGCGTGTGTGGACATTTGTATATATTTACATGTGTGTATGCTAAGATTATTGTTGTTTTTGTCTGCTTCAGTGTGTGTACATGATAGTTGGTGCCTGTTTATGGTATTTGGTGTGTGTGTGTGTGTGCGTGTGTGTGTCTATATGTATGATATTTGGTGTGTGTGTGTGCGTGCCTGCGTGTGCGGGTGCAGCAAGATATGGGAACATGAATGAAGGTTAAGTCTAGCAACATAAATAAAAAGCGAAATATATAAGTGGGGCGTCGAACGACAGATGAAAACTAGCAGTTAAGTGCAGGTATCAAATTCACCATCATCTGTA
>CAHIKZ030003744.1:2257500-2377500 GCA_903632075.3 Acanthosepion pharaonis | reverse complement strand
ATTTATTCTCTATTCAATTGGACATTATTCTCTACTCTCTACACGCATTTAACCTATCCTTTGGAGTTTCTGTTCTTTTGACAGCTTTATCATCATCATCATCATCATTATTATTATTATTATTATTAATTACTTCTTGAATTTCTATCCATTCTCTCCTCTCTTTTGCTTTCTCTTTTTACTTTCTACTTTCTATAATTCATCTTATCTTCCTTCATGTCTATCGTAAATTTTATAAGTGTTTATCATTTCTTTCTTTCTTTTTTTCTTTCTTTCTTTCTTTCTTTCTTTCAATCTTTCGTTCTTTTAGATTACAGGTTATATATTTTCAATAAAAATGCTTTTGATTTTTATCTTTTCTTTCAATAATTCAATCAATACTTTCTTTCTTCCTTTCTTTCTTTTTCTTTCTTTATTTACTTCTTTCTTTTTTCTTTCTTTCATTCTTTCTGTCTGTTTGTCAGTCTGTAAATCAACTGAGACCTTCCTTTCTTTTGCTATTTTCTTTCTTTCTTTCTTTCTTTCTTTCTTTCTTTCTTTCTTTCTTTCTTCATATCACCAACATTCTTTCTTTTCATTTATTTCATCCAAATTATTTTTAAAAAATTTCTTCAATCCATTCAGTCAACCAGTCTTTCTCTATTTTTCTTTTTTATTGTCTTTCGTTTCCTCTTTTTCTTTATTTCTTGTACCTCTTCTTTTCTTTCTTTTTTGCTGCTGCTCGACATCTTGATCTCCATTATCACGAGCCTTTTTTTCCGTCCTCCCCCAATTTCCTTCTCTTCATTAACATTACACTCATAAATATGCAAATTGCATCACCCCTCTCCTCAACAATTTCATCACCTCCACATTATCAACAATCATCACTATCAAGATCATCATCAACATAATTCTTTGTAGGTCCAAAATGGATACTGCCGACCATGTGTTGGAACTAGAGATAACGCCGCTGTTGTGACGTCATTCAACGCGTATGACGCGCGAAATCTCGTTGCCTTGTTAAATACAACCACTACAAGACGAAAAATGTCGATATGGTTCGGACCCCCGAGCATAGTTTGTGAAGCTATCAAATTTGGCTATCGGCGCCTCTTTCTTTTGTCGTCACACTCGGAGTCTACGTGCGTGCATGCAGATTTGTGTTTTTGTTTGTGTGTGTGTGTGTGTTTGTGTGTTTGTGTGTGTGTGTGTGTGTGTGTGTGTGTGTGTGTGTGTGTGTGTGTGTGTGTGTGTGTGACTAGAACCCTCTATCAGTTTTTCTATCGCGGTACTTTACACTTTCCATCATTCAATCGAAGCCTTTCTTCCTCTTTTGTTATCTCCTTTCTCATTGTCACTTATTTACCACCTTTCAGTGTATTTCTCTGTCCATCTATATGTCTGTCTGTCTGCCTGCCTGCCTGTCTGTCTGCCTGTCTGTCTGTCTGCCTGTCTGTCTGTCTGTCTGCTTGTCTGTGGGAGCGTCTTGACACGTTTAGTCCTTTTCATGGCTGATCTGCACGAAAGATCGTGTGCATTTGCATGATGCTTAGCAAAGGACATTATCCATAACTCTCAATCTCTCTTTATACACACACACACACACACACACACACACACATATATATATATATATAATAATAATAATAATAATAGGTTGATAAGACAGACGACTGATATCTTCGTCTGCCGAAATAGGGTATTCCCCATATGAGGTAATTTTTGATTTTATCATTTATTATTATTATTATTAAATATATATATATATATATATATATATATATATATATATAATTACAATATTTAAAATTTGCTATATTTATTGTAAAAAGTGCTTAATATTGGGTATAGTTCATTTGTAGATATAAACAGAGTGGACCTAGTAATCAATAGTGCATACAGACATGTAGTTCCACGCGTAACGTCTTCATCAGATCATTATCGTGTGTGCTTGTGTGTGTGTGTGCGCGTGTGTGTGTGTGTGTGTGAATGTGTATGTAAAAGTTTTTATCTTAGATTCTGAAGATCGATTTATTTATCAATCTGTATATTTATGGCTATTATTTAACTGTCAATATCTATTAATCTCCCTCTTTCTCCCTCTCTCATTTACAAACCCACAATATCTTGGTCTCTCTCCCTCTCTCTCTCTCTCTCTCTCTATATATATATATATATATATATATATATATATATATGTATATATATATATGTATATATATATATATATATATATATATATATATATATATATATAAAAATTGTATGTGGAGGTTTATCAAAATTTCGTAATCTGACAAATAATTGTTTACTGAATTTTAACCTGAATTTTAACCTGAATTTTTCACTGTATAATGTTTGATGCCAGTGATTCATATTCATTAGTGAATGAAATGCATTGACAAAGAAGATAATGTTCAAAAGATAAATATTTGTTGATTTTGATTCTTTTTATTATTCGGCTGCGGATTTATTGATATATATTCGTTTACATACATATACATATTGTCTAAAAATTGCTATATTTATGAAAAAAAAAAGGGCTCAATATGGGGCACAGCGAGCTTGTAAGTATAAACTGTGTGTACATAGAATTCAGGATTACATGGTGACTGTCAGTAACACGCTTAACCAATCATCAGAACATCTGATCAGGCTTTTCTGTTTATCATGTTCATGTTCTCTCCTATATATATATATATATATATATATATATATATATATATATATATATATATATCAAAGGTTTGAAGCCACCCCCAGAATTATCACGGGATGAACTTGACAGAAGAGTGAAAACAAAATGAAAAAAGACCTCTTAGAATCATTGAAAAAAGATTGGAATCAATTATCAAACTTATACTTTGAGAAACATTTACAACAAATGCCAAGAATTTGTGTTGCGGTAATCAAAGCTAAAGGAGGATATTTTTCTTTTTGTCATAATAAAATTTCTAATAAAAAATTATGACTCATTTTTTTTTAACCGGGTATAATGATTTTCTCTAATTTAAAGTACAAAACAACTTCATTAAAAAAAATTACCAGGGGTGGCCTCAAACATATGTCACATAATAAGGAAAAGGGACCCATTGAATGCAACAGAAGCAGGAGTGAACAACGAGTAACTAAGAGTTTGAGTGAGTGATATAAATATAATACTTTTATTACTTCTGAGAGAACTCATTTTACCTTCTATTAGCATGACTAATGCTTATCTCCGGGCCTGGGGGGTAGTGGATAACTCATTGCGCCTTCTTGGACTATACGTTCATGGTAATTGTTCTGATGGATATACCTTCATGGCACCTAGATGTTATGAATTAGGCGCAGTACTAGATTAGCGGCAAGGTCATATTTTACAGTTGAAATGGCTAGATGCTAACGTAAGTTCTATGCTAACAGTTTCTTCTCAATTCTCGCTTGTAGAACTCTCTTCCGGCTTATTACTTCCCAGGAAACTTTGATCTTTAGTTTAAGTGCAATGTTAGTCATTATCTTCTGTTTTCTTAATTCTTTTTATTTTATTTTTTCTCTCCTCAATAGTATTTTCCTCATATTCTCTAACACTCGGTAACACCTTCAGTCTCAGGGGCGTTATTGCCTTGTTTGGAGTGAAATGATAAAAAAAATAATAATATTTAGTGGATACCCGTATTTAAGTAGGCGTCCCGTTTTATTTTAAACAGGATTTATTTCGTCTGTCGAGAAAAATTATTAAAGCAAATATGCCATCGAACAGGTTTCGAACCTGTGTCTCACTTTGCAGCAGAAACCCACTGCCTTATCCATTGTGCTTTAAAAATTTAATGCATTTTATTTCTTAATCCGAAATATGTTTACTATTCAAACATTATTTTAAATCCTAATAAAGAAAATGTGACTCTCGGCAGGATGTGAACATCCTCCTTCGTCTGATCGAGTGTGCTTTTAACTGCTCGGCTACGAATATATATATATATATATATATATATATATATATATATATATATATATCGACTCCCCGTCGATTTCGACGTATGATGGTCAAGCAGATCAGTTTCCAGGAAACCGACAGCCCGACAACGACACATGAGATTTGATTATAGTAGTGAAGGCTTCGTGCAGGACCAGCCACACTTTTTGAAGGGACGAATACAGAGACCTGGTGCACCGAGGGCCACAAGGTTCCCAAACGACCCTTCGCAGGTTTTGAATTCAGAGTTGTCCTTCTCCTAGACCAGTTGCCATCCAAGGCTATAGAACCCAGTCTGTCCTGCTATTTTACACATAGCTGGAGGGAGAGGAAGAGGATTCATACCTTTCCCAATGGTATTAGCACGTAAGTGAATGTAATGAATTCGGTTGGAATTCGGACTCGGCACTGTGATTCCTCAATCCAAGCCGCTATCCATTACTCCACCGTTCCTATCTCTCTCTCTCTCTCTCTCTCTCTCTCTCTCTCTATATATATATATATATATATATATATATATATATATATATATATATATATGTGATGAGCTGTATAACAGCTATGTCTGTGGATGACAATATATATATATATATATATATATATATATTGTCATCCACAGACATACTGTTTCATGTATAACAGCTCATCACTGTAGCTAGACATCCGGATGCGTCATATAATATATATATATATATATATATATATATATATATATATATATATATATATAGATATAGATATATAGGTAACTACACTCGTCTCAGAAAACCTTCGGTTTCTTGATTTGCTAATGATCAAATCAATTTCGAAGGAAAAAAAGTTTTTTAAAAAAGAAAGAGCTAGGAACATGAACGTCTGTCGAAAATAATCGTACAGCATACAGATCCAAAGCCCAAAGAAAAAAACGATACGAGTAATCAACTAACTAAAAAAGTGCTCAATACAAAAGTATTCCCCGACTCTGTGTGTGTGTGTGTGTGTGTGTGTGTGTGTGTGTGTGTGTGTGTGTGTGTGTGTGTGTGTGTGTGTGTCGCTTTTCCTACTGAAGATATCTTCTACAAATATTCTAAAAATAGGACGCAAGGAACCTACATTATAGTCAGTATTTAAAACATTTTAAATAAAAAATGGCATCGAGTTCTCATAACTCTTCTGACACGGAGATTTCGTGTACTTTATTTAAATATGGAACATTAATTTTTTACACCATTCCTCTTACGCCATTTTAGTTATATACGAATATTTACATGACATCTAGGGGATAGAAAACTCTGATTTTAAACCTCCAGTACCTTGATTGTTTGTATCCAAACACGGAAAAGTCTATAGAAGTAAATCCAAACAGAAAATCCAGATTGGAAATAGGTCTTTTGCTGTAAACATTGACAACCTCTCAGCAACTCCTGCAGTCAAACTGTCTTCAAATGTAATGTCCTGTATTCTTTTTGATCTTGTCACTACGTTGAAGAGAGGGTGGGCATTTGGTCTAGACAGTGGACGGTCTACATATATCATCTCACAGGCCTGCGCTCTAGAGAAGTCTCACCACCAAAAGACTGAATTTTGACCAAACAAGGCGCTTTCATTATCTTACGAGATAAACGGTGCCTACTACTACTACTACTACTACATATATATGAAGATGTATGAGCTGATGCGACTGTTATTGGTCCACAAAACGCAAAATGCAACACAAGTTCGAATGTGGTCCAAAAGAAAAATACTGAGAATACAAGACGGAACCGCTGAGAAATTAATGTTTCCATGAAAATGTGAACGAAAAGGACACTGTTGTTTACTTTGAGAGTCAGTTTAAATTTCATGGACTGATAATGAAGGATGTGTGGATGGTATAATCATTAGCGGCCCAAAATGAGAAATCAGAGAGTAGAGATTGAATTCAAGTCGAGTTCATTACATTCCCTTACGCGCAAATACCCTTGGGAAGAGTATCTATTTTCTCATAGCTACGGGTTAAATAGCAGTAGAGACTAGGCTTTCTAGTTGTGAGTGACTGCGAGTTTAGGAGAAGGGCAACTATGAATTCAAAAACCGATAGTGATAACTTAAGCAAGATATCTATTAGGTTTCTAATTGCTTAACTAAAAATAAAATAAATTAAAATAACTCCATACAACAAATGATAATGAAAAAAGTGAGGCTTGAAAAATCTGACACTCTCGGGACATATTGAAAGATAAGATGAGAAGAGAGGGGAAACAGCGAGTAATCTACCTAACGAGTTTGTAGAAATGTGTAGCATGGATGGATAATAAGGTATCAAACATTGATAAGGACTACAAGAACTCATAAACAATATTATTTTTACATAGGATGGATATACCCTATGTAAAATAATGTTGCTTATGAGTTCTTATGTTCTTTGGGAGGTTGTATCTGCAACATTAACAGTCAACAAACAACTTTAAAGTCTTATATTGGCCACGCATGCACCACATTCTCTCGTAGGTTAACTTGTCATTTAAAAATATATATCACCGTATACAACAGTTATTGTTCCTAACAAATAAAAAAGATATATTATTTACTATGAAAAAAAACTAAAAAGAACATCTAATCTAATTCTTAGAAATAATTCATCACCTCAAAACTCCACCATTGGTAAAAATAATGTTATGAATTCTCATGTCCTTTGGGAGATGGTATCTCCAAGACAAACAATCAGTCAATATATATATATATATATATATATATATATATATATATATATATATATATATATATATACTTTTAGGACAACAGAGAAGGCATTATCAATCCCACCCTTTAAATAAGAAATAGATTCAGGTGCCCTGGGCGAGTGGGAGTTAGACTTTTTTTTCTTTTAGACAGATGATCGTACCAACTGCAGAACTATGTAAATGCAAAATAGATTCAAATTCATAATGTATATGTGAGGCAAACGGTAAAAATGTAGTGTGGCCGTGGCAAACATTAGACGCACAGATTTAACATTTTCGCTTTTATTTAAGCTTCATCAGAAATGGAAATGAGTTATGGAAGACAAAGTTCTGATACTACGAGTTCTGTAGCGTTCGATTCTCATTGGCCAGATAGATATCATGTGTTTTTGTCATGTGGTGTTATCGCTGGTATTTTAATGTTCAGTAGAATCCATTTCTCAAATGTTTCTGATGACGTTTAAATAAAATTTCTTTGTTATTCTATTCTATGAATAACTAACCGAATTAGTTTGATGCATGACATTTTTGATGGGTTTTCGAAAAGAATAATTTGTGGCTTCGAAAACAAAGCTGTGAGAAACAATTATCATGAATCAGGACAAGAATATTCGTAAACAGGCAATAAGATTTGTTTCCAGACGAAACAAATAAACGAACCAGATTTAAAAAGTACTGAATAATCTTACAGACTCTTTGAACGAATACAGTTTTAGAAAGATGCAAAGAAAAATGGAGAATATTTTATATCATTAAATTCAGTACAAGTATTTTTCATAAATTTCAATGGGATTAAATCAATCAGCAAGTTAATTTTGAACAACCAACGATATCAGTATATACGAGATATTACCATGAGCGATATATTAATATAAACACAAACACACGTGCGTACGCGCGAGTCATCTCTCCTTGAATTCGGAACGCCACAAATTATACTAACCTTTGGTTTAAAAAGTTGAATGCACGTTCAACATGATTAACCAACGAAAAATCAAACACAAAAATAAAAATAGCAGAATTTTTTCTTCTTTTTCTCCATATCTTATTCTCTGATAAAATAGGATTGATTGATAAACGTTTCCTACTTGCTATTTATCATATGTATGTATATATATATATATATACACGCATATACATATAGTTTCTCAGATATATTTTAATAGTACTAAACTTCAATGCAACGTCAATCTTTCTACATAGCAGTGGATGCTTTGTTCTTTATCTTATCATTCTGCTGGATTCCGATCCATATTTGATCTGTATTTGATCCTGACTCACACACACACACACACACACACACACACACACACATATATATATATATATATATATATATATATATATATATATATCGGTACCTCCAAATATTCTCTAACTAAAATGAGCATAAATGATGAAAAAATGCCCCAACTTAATAAAACCAGTGTTATAGTTAAAATTCGTCCTTGCATTGAAAAAATGGGGTACATTAAAACGAAATATTAGTCGTGTAAAAAAAATACACGTTATTTTCCATCATTAGTTTCCTAGATACCCACATGCATAAATCTATCTATCTATCTATCATCTATCTATCTATATATATATATATATATATATATATATATATATATATATATATGTAAGACTAAGTTCTATGACGAGTTCTATTATGTAGCTAGATGTAACCGTAAGTTCTGTGCTAATAGTTTCTTCTCTTGCACTTCTTTCTTGTGTAATTCTCTTCCGAATTCTTGCTTTACAATCATCTTTGATTTTCAAAATTTAAATGCAATGCCAATCGTTATCTTCTGTCTTCTTAATTTCTGTTCTTTTCGTTAAAGTTCTTTATTGACTGGCCTGTGGTGAAATGATTAAAAAGTATATATATATATATATATATATATATATATATATATATATAGATAGATAGATAGATAGATAGATAGATTTATTACTTCAAACGTTATTTTTAGTAGATACGGAAATAAATATTGTTTATAAAATACGGATAAAAAATAACGTTTGAAGTAATAAAAATATGTTGGAATAATTATTAATGAAATATATATGTGTGTGTGTTTTTGTGTCTGTCTGTGTGCGTGTGTGTGTGTGTGTGCGCGCACGCCCGTATGTGTGTGTATGTGTTCATATACATTAAAATAAACGATTAACTCCACACGTAAATGCGCAACACACATCTAGATATAGATATATATAATGTTGATATGTTACTTTCACGCATACACATTATATATATATATATATATATATATATATATATATATATATATATATATATATATATCGACGCGTGCATACAGACAAAACTGCAACTGCAGATGCAGAAATAACGCAAGTCTAGCGAAAGTCGAAGATGCAGTAAAAGATTTCTTCGGAGATCAGATTTTCAAGATTTCTTGCTTATTTTTTTTCCCCTGCTTCTTCCAGAAATAATTCTTTTAGGAAACATCGTGCGATAAAAGAGGTTTCACTCTTTAACCCTTTCATCCCTACTCTCCCAAAAACACCAAAAAAAAAAAAAAAAAAAAAAAAAAAAAAAAGGTCTCCCTTTTTTATATCAAGACTTCCAAAACGTCAATTTGATTAACCAATGACTTTCTTTCATCTCCCACCATTTCCACACCCAGGTTTAAAAACAGAGAAATCTCATCAATCGAATAAAATTTTATCTTGTATTCATTTTTTTTTTTATTCGTTTCCACTTTCCTCCTCTACATGCTTTTTTTTTTTTTTAATGAATTTTCACACCACTAGTATCTGGTGGATTTTGTTGGAGATCAAGTGGCAGCATATCTCTTCAATAGGTTTATCATTTCTTCAATATTTCTGTCGATTTCACTAACACTGTTGTTGGAATAGTTTTAATTTTACATCATATTTACCGTTCATCCTACCATTTCCACAAGAATTTTAAGACTCTTTATAATGTTACAACAACAACAACAACAACAACAATAATAATAATAATAATAATAATAATAATAATAATAATAACAATAATAATAATATGTACAATCACCACCTCTAGATTGCAGCTATTATTTTTGTTCTTCTGCCAAGGTCCTTATGTATTTCGTTCATTACCTTGTAAATAATTTGTGGTTGTTTACAAGGAGTGAATCTGATCTAAAAAGTCAATAAAGTCTTACATTTCACTATTCTCAAGGGCAGTTTCTGTTTTTACATATACCTTTTGAGTATAGTAAAACCCACATCATTAAGACAATTTCTAGTCATCTCTTATACACACACACACACATACACGCTCACGCACGCGCGTGTGTGTGTCTTTTTTTTCTTGATCCGATATCATTTCTTATTCCTATAAAAGTGGGTATACGTGTTTAAGTGGATATTCCTGTTTTTTTTTGGGGGGGGGTGTTTGTTTTTTCTTAAACTATGAAATTAATATCAACCGGCCATGATCGAGAAATCCTACTATTTCTTATTACTATACACGGTGTTTTTAGTAGGTACACGCGTTTGAGTTGCTATCACTGTTTTCCTTTTTATTTCCTGATGGATAAACTACAGGTTCCATTTCTGTCGGAAAGACAATTCTTCTTTTCTAGGACTTCTCAATCTTGGCCGGTTGTTATTAATTTCAATGTTTAAGAAAAAAAAAACAGGGAAAACAACTCAAACACGTGTACCCAGTAAAAATAACGTTTTTTAATAATAATAATAATAATAATAATAATAATAATAATAATCTTTATTCGTCTGAATATTTTAGACGGGAGATTATTATCATTATATTCTATACCTAGCCGAGAGAATTGAAGCGTTGGGTTAAAACGTATCGTGTTTCCTGTCAGTTTTGAGTTTTGTGCGGAAAAGTCAAATACTCTGGTTTAGTGAAAAAGTAACAAACAAAAAACCTAAACAAACAATACAAAGGTGAATAAAGATGGTGAGTACTTATGCAAAATGTCCCCTAAGCATGGAAAGCCGAAAGAGAACAATCCACCTATATGCACTGAATAAAGTGTTAGGTTCGAAATCCCAAGATTACTTAGCACGATAGATAGATAGATAGATAGATAGATAGATAGATAGATAGATAGATAGATAGATAGATAGATTTGAAACAGGTTGTAACATACAACTGCTGAAACGTTGTGAATATAACAACCAAGTTGGCAAAGCATATAATAATCAAAGCATCTAAGCAGAGGATATGATACTCATAATATATATATATATATATATATATATATATATATATATATATAATATATATATAAACGTTGGTTTTCCATGACAAATCCAAGTTTTTGCATATTTTTGTATTCCTACTGTGATAATTTATTGCATTTGCTTCTGATAGGATTGATAGTTTGATCTTTAGATCCGTGCACACTAGTTGTATCATATAATTACCGTTGGCGCTTGAGTAACAGCAAGACTTCAAAATAACCCAATATTCTCCCTCAGTATTCCAGTTGTTTTTAACTGTGTTGACCATCGAATGGCTTTGATTCTGAATTAGATTTTCAGTTCAATCAACATTTTATGTTAGGCGCTTCGGAACCGTTCCCAATGCTCTATCAACAACGTTGTTATAATAAAATATTATTATTATTATTATTATTATTATTATTATTATTATTATTATTATTATTATTATTATTATATGTGCCGCAGGGAAGGTAATGAAATCAAGCGTGTGGGCCACTTCCTGGCAAGTTGAGGTCCACCTTAAACAAATTCACGCCATCGGTATTTTCCTCTACTATGATTTTATTTTACCTTCCAAATCTTGTTGGGAGCAGGTTTTAGTGAAACTGGAAGATTCTAGTCCTGAACCTGAACGTTGGCAGCGATTTTAGTCATCATTCTTGGATACAAGATAAAGCCGACAACAACAATTATTATTCACTTTTTCAGCTTGTGGTATTATTATTATTATTATTATTATTATTATTATTATTATTATTCTCTATTCTCCACTTCTTTACTTTTATTTTCCTCTTTCTTCTTCTAGTTTTCAACCTTCTCGTTATTTTTTCTGTTCTAAGCTTTTCCTTTACCTGCATTTTTCTTTTTCTCACAATTATTCACTATAAACTTCTCATGAAAATTCTACGAGAGGCAACCTGACACGAACGCTTTCCACACTTCCTTCGTGGCACTTGACATTAAAGCACATTTCCAGGCTTCCATCTTTTTTTTTCGACTTGATTTCTTGTCCAGAAAAACGTACGAAAGAGCAATTATAATAACAACACCAAAAATAACATACGTTAACGACTAACAAAACAACCACTACCACCGTCACTACTACTACTACAGTACAAATCTTTTTTTTTTTTTTCTCTATTTGCATAATATTAATATACAGACCCAAAACTGTCACAAATACAACGACGGGACAGTTTCTGCTCTTACCCACCTCCCACGTTAAAAAAATAAATAAATAAATATCATGTCACATCAGGGCGAAGGCGATCATAGTTCCGTTCTTTTATTGTCGGTGAATTGCCATGCTTTATTAGGAAAGATAGTCGAATGGTTTCGTGTTTGTTTTCTCAACGGTTTGGAATTCAAAGTCTTATTATTATTATTATTATTATTATTATTATTATTATTATTATTATTATTATTATTATTATTGTTGTTGTTGTTGTTGTTGTTGTTGTTTCTTGCTGTTGTTATTATTATAGTTATTATTATTAAAGTAACTTTAATAATAATAATAATAATAATAATAATAGAAATTGAATCCTTAAAATCGTTGTTATTTTTGTCGCCCAAATCTGTTGTGCCATTAATATGTAATGATTTGAGTGAAGTTTTTATGTATTTATTTCGATTGCATTAATGGAGATATGGAAACGGGGTCTGCGGTTGAGGAATCCTTTTGTTGTGCCGTCAGTTTATGATCGGAGTAGTTGATGGGTTTTTTTTAAGTTTTATTCGAACAAGTTTCGCTACTTCGTCTGTAGTTTGTTCATTGAAAGTCATATCAAAAGGAAATGTGTAGCGTCCAAAATTCATTCATTTGTTATTGAGAGAACATGAATATAAATCTAGCAGACATTTGGACAGAATTATTGAGCATGAAGAAATTGAAAAATCCGAAGAAGAATCGTCACCATCCAAACAGCAACATGACTGAAAACAGGTTTAAGTACTTAAGTACTGAGGAAAATAATCATTACTCAATATCGGAAACTTACTATCACTTAATATAAGCAGTTCTTATACTATTTTCTCCCGCGTACAATTTTCCTTTTACCTGACTCTGCTGGTTTATTCTTTGAGAAGACGTTCTATATTATAATATTCAACGGTAAATACGGGAAAAGTGGCCATTAGACAGAAGGTTCGTGAACTTCTAACTATAATAAGGAGAGAATTTGCGAGAGCACAAGAAGCTTTTGATCGCGTACTCCTAAATTTCTCACGCGTATTCTGCAGTGACACGGCCCACGGTTACATCACGTTCCGATACGATCACCGAAGTTAAGTAACACCGAGCCTCATCAGTAACTAGATGATTGACCGCCTGGGAATGCTAGGTGCTGTAAGCTCGGATGTGCGGGTGGTGTAATGGATAATGACTCGGAATTGTTAATCGGGGAACCGAGTTCCAATTTCAGTCGGGTTCATTATATTCACTTATGCACAAATACGCTTGATATGAATCCACCTCTCCTCCCACCCTGATATGAGGTAATTAATAATACTTGTCTCAATAAAGCCATTGTTATCAAAAAAAAATTTTTCTTACAAAATCTTTACATTCCGGCATTTAATAATCCGTAGAGGTTTATATACCGCTAAACAAAATCCAACCACTCTGCAATGATGCGCGTACTCCGACTTTGGGAACTCCTGACTTAATGCAAGCTACCAGTTACTGCTGATGTGATGACTCAATGAATGAATTTATTATTATTATTATTATTATTATTAATAATAATAATAATAATAAATTCATTATTATTATTATTATTATTATTATTATTATTATTAATAATAATAATAATGATAATAATATCTAGAATACTGAGAGAAGTGCTGGGACATAGAGGAGAGTTGTTGTCTCTTCGGCAAAAGTCACCAGCTACCACAATTATAAAAATTCAGTGAGGACACATATGATAACATCACTATACCGTCGGAATGGGGACAATGCTCGAATTCAGGTAAATGCTGATTTTCAAGGCAAGCACTTCCACCCACTTAGAAGATCTTTCTATTTTCCATTTACCCTTTTTTGTCTTGTATTAATAAAAATTCATCACTCTGAGACGAGTAAAGGAAAGTTACGAGATAAACATTTGTTTCCTTTGATCTAACCTCCCCCATCTTTGTTGTTTATATTTATTATTACAACGTTTCGGCCAGTATATCCCTTGGTATTCATCAACTGACTGTTTTATTGATTTTTCATACTGAAGTTTGTTTTTGTCAGGCAGTTCTCCTCCCCGTAAAACGTCACACCAAGTACCTAGGCCGGCCTGTTCTTGGAAATATCCTCTCTTGAAAATTGAGCACGTGACCATTTCAAATAAACTCGCTAAATTCCATGTAATTCGACGTGTAGAGAAATCATTAGAAATAACATCTGTTATTATTGTTTGTAAATCATCTTAACCATGAAAGATCACATTCACTCACTGATCAAAACTGCCTTGTGAAGCAACATTTTCCATAGAAAATACTATACAACACTACTCTCACAAACATTGCAAAAATTAATTAGAGAGAGTGTGAAAGAAAAAATGTTTTGCATTCTCTAAAAATGAATAATATTCAAGGCCAGCCATTTCCAAAAAGTAAATTATTATTACCCACAATCAGTAGATCTAAGATAATCAGAGCCTGGCAGCTGATCTCTTTTCTGACCGAGTTCTAACAGCTCTACGTGGGTAGGGGGACTGACTTGTACACCCAATCATGATGAACGATTTCTCTTCCAATGAGGCTAGAAGACGATACAGACTACAGCGAAAATACTGAGGAGCCTGTTAAAGATACTCAGAAAACTTGATCAAGTTGATCTTAGGTGACACTCAATATAAAACTTTTGTGTAAAGATATTTAATAAAATGATAGATAATGATGTCGAGGCAGAGGACTGCTAAAAATGTAATTTAATTTGTTATAAAATTTCGTATTTGATAGGTATTAATGTACCAAGATCAGTAAACATTATGGAGTATTTCTATCTTTTTCAAAATTATATAATATCTATGAAAAGGCAAGGTTTCTATAATGAAAATAAAAATGTAAGGTCGGCATATAATGGCTGAGTAAAAATACAGAGAATGGAAAATATGGAATGATTCATTCAATTTTGATATGGCTCATCTTTTTAAATCATTTTTCTTGCTTCGAATCAAATTAAATTAATTAAGGAAACTGTAAATTTTGTTTTAATTAATTACATTTAAGTTTCTTTTTTTAAATGGCAAGAGGCAATTGATATCTAGGGATTCAATGTCTGTAAAACAGATTTATAATATCAAATTTATCAAAATAGTGTCAATTATTGGAAATCGTGAAAATTAATTTGCCACGTTTACCACCTTCATTAGTATTAACAGAAACTAAAATACTAAAATGCTGACGGCAATTTTTATTCCTATTTTTACTTTAACAGAATAGAATTTTTAAACACATGGGAATTTTACAAGTTCGTTGCAGATCATGAGAAAGACAAATATAGATACATTGATTCGATTATATGTTCTTGTTCAAAGAGTCTGAAGGAAGTTTTTTTTTTTTTTTTTTGAGAACAGCAGTTTCGGAAATGTAAATGGTGGGCTGCAAACAATAATAATAAAACTTTTATAGCATTTTCCAGCACACCAACGATTTCTAACAACCAGGGTTGCACCGGCTTCTGAATTAATGATTTTTGCCACATCAAATATTATGGACGAGACCTGTAACTTTCCATCACCAATTGATTGGGTTCGTTATTTTGTCATCTTTCATAAGTTTCATTTTTTTCTGTTCATTTCTTGTTTGACGTTATATATTATTTTATCGATTTCCAATATTTAATATATCACCACTGAAATTAATGATCACATAACAAATTAGATTTTTCTCAATGTTGACCTACATGAAACTTATCAGTTGATTACATAAGACCTATCAGTTAGCGTTTTGTCCCTTAGGACGTAGACAATCATGGCTCTCCACAAGTTCCAATCCTTTGTAGCACGAATTAATGTTTTTCTCTTTTAATTTATCTCCCAGTTCATGTTCTGTCATCCCAGTTACACAAACGCATTAAGTAGGTTACTCACCATTTCCCTATCACTTACTTTTTGTTTTCATTTTCTTTAAAACTTCCATGTCACTCACATGATGTTTCTACGGTATTCTCAGCATTCATCTGTAGAACTACATTTATGTTGATTGAAGTCTCTTCTTCATCTGTAAAGAAATTGTCCGGCATTCACTGCTATATAGAAGGATTGATATTACATTGCAGTTCAGCATACTTTTAAAAATATATCTGACAAATTATATGGATATGCAGTATATATATATATATATATATATATATATATATATATATATATATATATTTCAGTGGGAGCTCTAGTTCACCAATGTTTGTCGAGTTCATTGCAATTTAAAAAAAAAATAAAACCATTGACATAACTCAGATGCTAAAATGATTCTTTTATTCTGACTAAACTCTAAAGTATATCATTTTTAGAACTCTCTATGCATGAAATAAAAAAACACATTTTGGTAATTTAATATTAATGGTAATAATTCTATAGAAATAAACACATCTTTTAAAAAATTTCCAGACATGTAAGAAGAAAGAATGAGAACAAAGACGATTTATAGCCTGGTTATCAAGCCAATGATGTTAGAGATAGGAATAGTTGACTGATATCATATTTCCTCAACTTTACCCCAGTCACACTCCACACCCCAACCTCCCAGTCGACGATTTAAGTCTACCACTTTCTTTAATTTTCGCCGATTTTAAGTTGGACTAAATATAATTGCAGTTTTTCAATTTATACATTCTGCTAAAATGTATGAAATAAATTATTTAAAAGGGATATTTAAAAACAATTTGAAATAAAAATGTCTACTTTGAAAATCATAATAGGGTTAAGATCTACGTAGCCCGACTAGCCACGTTAATTTTATTTCATTTTTTTTCTTCTTTCTTTCTTTCTTTTATATTATGAACTAAATTAAATTTCAGTCAATATTTTGAGGCACGGAGTTAAAACAATTAATTTTGGATTAATCGGAAGTCAACAATGAAAATGACGCACTTTGTTGCTTTGAAATATATATACTTGAATATTGACTCATTCGGGCTAAGCCCGACAAGCCCGATCCCCGGAGTCACCACATTCTATGATAGATTTCCCAACCACTAATTTATACAGTAAGTGATGATATTGTGCATTCTACCTTTGAAATCTGGAGATCTTCTCTCCTAGTTGTGATAAATAAATAAGAAATATTCACCGATTCTTTTTCTGTATCTGAAAATTAAACAATGAAGTTAAATACATCAAAAGTATTCAAAATCCTCCAGAGACAACTTCTAGGTAACGCCTAAGAATTCTCTTTAGATTTAACAAGAATGGATTATTCTAAGATATTAAGTCAAAGAGTCATAAAATCTAGTGGTTTCTAATCGGCATTTTCCAAAACATCTTAAATTTTAAAAATGTTTAAAAATGTTTCAATTCCCCCCCAAGCTTTTGTTATTATACTTAGGTTTACAACTGTACTTGAGTTTAATTACTTCCATGGGACGTCGGCCCGCATCATCCATAACCTAATACCAGAAAGATCCCTGCCCAAGCCAACTTCAAGAAATGTTAAAATGACTTACATCCCTGCAATGCACTCAATGTGCAGAATCAACCAAATTCATGACATGTCACTGGCATCGTCTGCTTCTTCAATTTTCAGTATAATTTAAAAGAAGAAAAAAAAAACTAATTTAGATATTACTAAAGGCAATGTTTCAATTTCTGTGCTCCAAAGGAACCATTCGTTGCGAGTACATGCTTGCAGGAAGTGTGGGAAATCACGAATTATGCCTTGGGTTACATTCTATTAAATTTTTGTTGTTATTATTATTATTATTTAATTGCAGAAAGAAAAGGTAGAGACCAGATTGTAACAGTCGTAATGACAACGGTGATAGTGTCGAGCTTAAAAAATTATTATTATTATTAATTGATTTATTAATAAATTAATTAACTCAAGGGAGTAATGATGTAAAAATCTAACTGTATTAGTAATAGTATTGATAGCAACAATGCTTTGCTCTTTATTATTATTGTTATTTAAATGAAGAGGGAGAGGGGTATAGACTACCTTGTAGCAAGGGCGATAGTATTCGTCTTGCTATTTTTATTATTGCTATTTCTTACTTGTTAAAAAAATGCATGAAGTAAAGGAATTTGGTGTTTTTATATATGTAAAAAAAAAAAAGGCAGATTTAAATCGAATGAAACAAACCCCCAAAAAAGGAATGTTGAGGCTCGTATACATCCCCAAGACTTTAAAATCACGTGATCGAATTCCAGAAAGAAAGACAGACAGGATTTGGAAATAACAAAAATGTTGATAAATAAAATAGTAAAGGTGTGAAGACGTGAAAAGGAAAAAAAAAAGGAAAAAGAATCAAAACATAAAAGAAAGAAATAAGGAAACATAAGCAGAATTATAGAGTAGAGAAGGAAAGAACAGAATTATAGAGTAGAGAAGGAATAAACAGAATTATAGAGTAGAGAAGGAAAGAACAGAATTATAGAGTAGAGAAGGAAAGAACAGTAGGAATGAAAAGGCGAAGAGAGAGGGAAAGAAGAAGAAGAAAAAGAACAAGAACAAGAAGAAAAGCGCAAAAATGAAAGAAATAAAAGAATAAGAATTAAAAATAGGAGTACAGAAGAATAAGAGGAAATGGAAATAATAGAAAGGGAAAAAGGGACGAAGGAAAAGTAGTAAATGATAGAGAGAAAAGAAATAAAGAAGAAAAGGAAAGGATGAAAGGGTAGGAAAGAATAAAAGAAAAAAAACACAAAGAAGTATAGGAAGGAAGAAAGAGTAAAAAAAAATCAAAGGAACAAAGGAAAAGACGGAAATAAGAAAAGGAAAGAAGGGGAAAAAATGAAAGTAAGATGAAAAGGAAAAACAGAAGAAAGATGAAAAAGTAAGAAAGAATAAAAGGTAAAGAGAGAAAGAAGTAAAGGAATGAAAGAAAATCAAGAAGGAAGAAAAGACTCGAAAGAAAGAAGGAAAGAAAAATATAAAGAAGAAAAAAGAAAATATAAGCATCGAAAGAATTGGATAAAGGAAGAAAGGAAAATAAGAAGGAAAGTATTAAAAAAATGGAGAAATAAGAAAAGAAAAGAAAGAAAATGTAAACAGAACGAAGAATGAAATGAATAATATCGCTGGAAAGAAAGGCGATGATAAAAAGAAAGACGAAAAGTAAAAGAAATTTCCATAAAATGAATAAAGCATTAAATTTCTGTCTGCAATTCTGAAATAAGGAGTTATTATTATTTATATGATTTACATTCGGACTAATGTCCTCATCTTTGTTGTTATTATCTCAATGCTTTGGCTGTTGTGTCCTCCTGACTTCATCTGTTGTTTATCAATACGGATAACCCTCCGTTGGCAATTTCGAACTAGACCCTTTATTTAATCTACCAGGGTAGATTGTTCTCGTTCCGCTTTCAATATCTAAGGATATCTCTTTTTGTTTTTCTTTTCTTTTTTGAATTTTGTGGGATAGTAAGTGTGAGTTCAATTTCTGGACTGGGTAGTACAGAGTTTGATTGACGAGAAACTAGCAATATATGAGGAGTAGTAAAAAGGACAAAGACGAGAGCACAACAGCCAAAATGTTGCGATAACATGATGAGGACATTAGCCCGATTGCAAATAATTTAAATAAAACAGTAAATTGGATAAATGATTGACTGCGAAAGAAGGAAAAACTTACTCCATTCATTTTTCTTTTCTTATCTTTTCACTCTTTAGGATATTTACTGATCTCAGCTTTACAACACACGGATGCTTAGTGAATATCAAACATATTTCTGCAGTAATAATCTGTGAATCTAGCTTAGAAACTAACGCCACTTCTGAATACCCATTTGCTTACTAAGCATTTTTTAGTCTTGTTCCATTAATGATGTCTGAATACACAAAACTAATGAATTGTTTTAATAAGAAGAGCTAACTGAAAATCGCGCCACGTTGGGTACCCGAGTTATCATTTATTTTATAATTCTTTACTTCTTACGATCACATGACGAAAGAAAAAAAGAACGAACGAGGGATGAGATAAAGATTAGAGAATATAAAAACGGAAAAAAGGTAAGAAGCTGTTAAAAAGAATAAAAAAAAAATAAGACATTAGGTTAAAAGAAAAATATTAAAGGACGAAATAATGCAAACGAAATGGCTGTAACAGCTGCGCCATGATGTCGTTAATGTCCGTGTGTTATATCCTTCATTACAATCCTTTCCGCTGTTCTAACTTCTAAAAGACTCCGAAACAAAAAACTATCAGAACGCTGCTGTCTGGAAGCAAGGCAGAAAATAATTCTTTCTGTTTCGCGGAAATTAAAAGAACGGTTTTATTTTTTTTATTTTCTACCTTCATTTACTCCAGCATCACGACCAGAGCTGTTATCACCGCCAGCGCCATCATTGAGTCCTCAGCTACTACCAGCACCGCCATTACTATCAACACTTTTTGGGACTTTCATTTGAACAAAAAAAAAAAATGAGATCTTTTTCTTAAGTTATTTATCGGGGAAATTTTTGTCTGAATTTCTGCGAGGAAAAGAGTTATCATTATTAACGTTATTTACATTCAGAATATTGTCCTCATCTTTGTTTTTGTCTATATTTCTGAGATGAGGTACTGACACTATTTACATTGAAATCCTCATCTTTGTTGTCATGTTCACGACGTTTCGGCCGTTGTACGTTCCGGTCTTCTTCAGGTGACTTGAATTTCGAACCAAACCTTTTATTTCGGAGTAGAATGTTCTAGTTTCATGTTTCCGGATTTCAGTTATTTTCCCTTTAGTAACTCGGCTCTCCAAGGTTTGTGTTCACCTCTGCTGTGGCCAGGTATTGAAATTACAACTCTTTGGATCAAGTCACTGGATTACCTCAACCAACGCTTTTATCCACTGTGCTATTATTATTACAACGCTTAGCCTAGTGGTTTAAAGCATTGGTTTGTGAATTTTGTGAAATATTAATTATGAGCTCAATCCATGTGTCGGGTAGTGCAGATTTATATGGAGCGAGCAATAATTAAGCAATATTAAATAAGAACAAGCTGTGATGTCTCGGGACATAGACAACGGAACGAGAACAATCCTCCTTTCATAGATTAAGTAAAGGGCTTTGTTCGAAATTCCCTGAAGACTCGATAAACACCTGAAGAAGACCGAAACATTGTCCTAACAACAACAAAAAAGCGGACAATAATCAAAATGGAAATAATTATATGGAAAAGTTAGCAAATTCTGGCGCTAAACTTTACATCTCATTTTGAGAGCAATACTGGTTGTAAATTTATTCTTTCTACCCTATGTGTCTTATTTACTTATAAGCATACATAATGTGTATTTGAACAGAAATCCTATATTAATATTATGAAAAACAACAAATAATACCTTTAAAATGATTTACTTTTTCTTGCTTACTTACAAAATAATATATATTTGAATCCAATCAACGTATAAAATTGAACGCTTTTATTAATAATTCTGTTCATTATAAAAAATCAGAGGATTAAAATCTAGCCCGTTTAATTCTTTATTGCTAATAATCCCTTATCGGATTTGTGCTTTGGTGATAAAACATATGAAGCGGCAAGTGAAATTCTTCAGTAGAATGATTGTAATCAGCATTTAAATAGATCAAAATTTGACTTATTATAACAGCTATGAAAATATATCTTTTCTTGTTTTTTTTTTTTTTTGTTTTTTTACAGTTAATGTTGCAATATATACGGATTACTTAGGAATATTTAGCATATATAGTAGAAATGCCTAGTGTTCATCAATGAAACTTTGACTAGGCAAATGGTAGTTGTATGATCAACATCTGATGTATGAGCATCATAATGAACATAACCCTCCTCCCCCAATAATATTAGTAATGATATTAATATGGACTAATGTAAGCTTGTAAACGAAATAATTATAAGTAATATATATAATAATCATTGGTAATAATCGATCGAGAACACTTTAAACAGGTGTACATTAACAGTTACTTGTGACAAATGCATAAGATTAATAATTATTTAAGATAGTTCAAAATATACAATGTTCATTCGATATTTTAATTTTTTATTAATCTTCTATATTTATCACAAGTTATTGGGAATTTAGACCCATTTAAAGGGCTCTTCATCGTTGCTTCATCATGATTGAAGATTTATTGTGTTTGAGATTTTGATCGTTATTATAATTTTTCTACTATTTTCAATTTTATTTAAAGATAGTTATGTTTGTTTTCAACGGCATAATAAATGCATTATTTATATTTGTTTAAGGCAACTGAGTTTTTGAATAATGTATGCAGAAACATATCAGGTGAACACTTCCCAATTACATATGCATAAAGAAGCATACATACATATTTTTGTACTTTTTGACAGGTAGATAGCTAGAAGGATGAATTAATACGTCCGTGTCTGACACATAGTTATTAGCTAAATTTGGATCTGAAATCACCATTTTATAATACTTGACCTGTGTTATCAATATTTAACACTGAATTA
Organism: Acanthosepion pharaonis; assembly: GCA_903632075.3. Taxonomy (NCBI): domain Eukaryota; kingdom Metazoa; phylum Mollusca; class Cephalopoda; order Sepiida; family Sepiidae; genus Acanthosepion; species Acanthosepion pharaonis. The sequence continues at coordinate 2,355,074 of CAHIKZ030003744.1, read as the reverse complement.
AGTACACTAACAAGAATGGATATTGTGTTGAAAAAAAATATGTTGTCTAAGATAAAAGATTTCTTTCATCTTTAGCCTACAAATTTATTAATTTATAATCGTACATATTAACAGACTGGGATGAATAAGTGTGAATTGTGATTCATATATCTGAACAGACACACCTCAAAAAACATGCATATAGCTATGCTTATATTTGCACGAACTAATAGATAGACAGACAGATATGTATACTAATGTCCAGTGATGACTTATTTGACTTGTACCTATTTCTTGGCTTTTCTAAACTGATTTAGTTACATTATATATATATATATATATAAATACCGCGCATATAATATATAAATAATTATACATATATATATTTATTTATATTTATATACACTTTTCACACACACACACACACACACACACATATATATATATATATATATATATATATATATATATATATATATATATATATATATATATATATATTATAATATGACAACTGGAAAAAAATCTTAGATTTTGCCGACGCGTGTTTTTTTCCAATTGTCATTTTATACCAATATGTCTTGTCCACAGAATTGATCTAGCAATTTAACTATATATTATAATATAAAAAATTGGAAACTCTAATTGAAAATAACTGAAAAAGTTTGGGAAATGAATAAAAACACAACGACACTTGCTTGTATTTAATCGTGGTTAAGCAAGACCTTTATAAGTTAAAGAGGTAAATTTTGTCAATACAAAACGAATGTTAACCAGTCTTGGTGCAATTTTAAGCTGTAACAACGAAGGGGAATCACTGTAATATTGTTGGCCATGGCTTCAAGAACAATGATCTAGGCTGGTGTTCAACTCTCGATACAAATTCGCTGGTGGCTGCCGATTCTATTACGAGACACGCATATCCTGTCAGAGCGGATGCAAGGAAAGCTTTGTAGAAATAGAATGAGAGCGAAGTTTTATTGAAATAATAAAAAGAAATAATACTATATATAATATAATATATGAGTGTGTGTATGCGTGTGTGTGTGTATTAATGCTAAGGCAGATAAGATAAGAAAAGTTAGTATCTAAACGAATATAGAAATGAAACTGCCAGTATCATAAGGGAACAAAACAGACATGAGTGGGTAAAAGAAAACAACTGGAAACTGTGCAAACGACTGTTATTTGGCTATGCACCTGAATGTACACAAATAAGAATCTGTTTTAGATTTTAAAAAAATTTTTAGATTTAAAAAAAAAATCAAATTCATTGAGAGATGGAAATTCCAACGTATCACCCAATTCAAAGCAGAAAGAACAAATCTAGACACTGTGAAGAAGAAAATGGATGTTGGTGCTTCGTCAAAGAGTTAAATGGAAAGAACGCGAAAAATTGAGACACTGCCAGATAATTAAAAAAAAATGTCACTTATATTAGCAACTATTATTTTTATTATTATTATTATTATTATTATTTTCTTTGATTTCTGGCGTTTACACATATTTTTCCGGGTCCCGCCCAGGTACCTAAGGTTAGAAATGACATCATGACACTTTCCACTGACAAAAAAAAAAAAAAAATTACATAGATAAAACCCTTCGTAAAGTGTGGGCTGTACTTGTCAGAACAATTTTTGTATCTCCTTGAGGCATGGACTTCCGGGAATCCCTTCAATTAAACTACTACAATCTTTTCCAACCAGTCCTAGGGCTCCAACTACAAAAGGGATTGTTGATGTTCCCATATGCCACATTTTCGAGATTTCTATTTCAAGGTAAGATAAAAGTATTTTGTATTTCATGGTAAGATAAAAGTATTTTGACAGCTTTTTGAATATCTTCAAAGATACATTGCAGTCAGCAGGGACTGCCATATCAATAAGGAGGCACTTTTTTTGTTTGTGGTCTTTAATAACAATATCTGGGCGGTTGGCTTTGATTGTTCTGTCAGTGTGTATTGTGTAGTCCCATTGAATTGTAACAGGTCCTATCTCCGTTACCGGGTCTGGGTGGTGTTCATACTATTTTCTTTCAGTTTTCTTCAGGTAAAAGTTGCAGATTTTCCAGTGCAGATATTGGCCCACTCTGTCATGCCGGGTTTTATATTTAGTGGGTGCCAATATCGTGCAACCTGATACAAGATGACCAATCGTTTCTGGATATTTATCACAGAATCTGCATTTTGGGCTGACACAATATTTTAGTATATGTGCTTGATAATTACTAGTTAGCAAGCATTGGTCATGTGCAGCAAGGGTAAAACATTCAGTTTCAGCTTTCAACCATGCACTACGTAGCCACTGATAGGTACGGGTTTTGTCTACGTCAGCTTGTTTGGTACGGGCAGAGTATTGGCCATGAAGCGGTTTATCTTGCCATCGCTTCTGTATCTTGCATTCGACTTTGTTTTCTTTTTTAAGTATTTTGCAGTTTCAGCCGGTGTATTGTGCTGTACTTGCATCTCTACGCCCATTTGAAACTCCATTTTGAATTTTTTGGCTTCTTTTATTGCGCATACCATCATCCAGTCTTCTGTAGTTTCCAAGTATCTTTGGAGGCCAATTGTTGTAGTTTTGTAGGACAGTTCTAGTTGAACTAATCCTCTGCCTCCTTCGGATCTGGGCATATACAGACGATCAACATCAGCTTTGGGATGATGCATGCGGTAGCAAGTGAGAAGCTTTCTCGTTTTGGCGTCCATTCGCTTAATTTCAGTTATGGTTCAGTTAAGGACATTAAAAGTGCATTGCACCACAGGGACAGCCAATGTTTTTATGGCTGATATTCTGTTTTTTGAGTTTAGCTCAGTATTTAGTACCAGACTTACATGCCTGTAGTACTCTTTTCTTATTTTTTCCTTCATTTGGGGGTGTTTTATGCCATCTCCTTCGCTAATTCCTAGGTACTTATAAGCTTCATCATGCTCCAGTTCCTTAATCTTTGTGACAAAATCTAAATCTATTAAGGTTGTTTCTGTAATTCTACCTTTCTTGAATGTTACTTTTGCACATTTTATTATTATTATTATTATTATTATTATTAATGGTACAATAGGAAGTGTCCCCTTGGGAAGAATTGGAAATGCGTGGAAAAATCGAATCTGTCAGAAAACAGCATAGCTAAAATTTACTAGTTAACTAAGGACATTGTTGGATTATAGCTGCAACATTATGTCATCTTTAGATAAAACTACCAATTAAGACTAGTGAATAAATTTAACGAGTACAAAATAAAAACCACCTTAATGTAGTATGGTTATAGTCATTATAGTATAGCTTCTGCCCTTTCCTTTGCTATTAATAATAATAATAATAATAATAATAATAAATAATAATAAATAATAATAATAATAAATAGTTGGCCTTATGCTATCGTCAGCTCAACTCATGCAGTAAATCTTTACCACTAATAATAATACAGTGGAGGTGGGGAGGAATATTATCAGATAAGATTGCAAAAACCAAAAAGCAAACAAAAACCTGTTGCTTGGTGAAATTTTGAGAAGTAGGTTGGGCTTTTCAAACCCGGTTTTCATAATAACTTATTTATTACTAGATTGTATCTCTAATATTATATTGTATATTTAACGCTGACATTGGTAATTATTTATTGTTTTAGTTTCGCCATGGAAGGTGTAAGAAGACATTTCTCCTCTAGTGGCCGAAGGAGAAGATTTGAGAAATAGTATTAGAATGAATTTTTACTGAAACTCCTTATCCTCTCAAAAGTCATTTGAGGGGATAAGGTTTTTTTTTTTGTTGTTGTTGTTGTTTTTTGGGGTTTTTTTTTTCAAAATAACCTGGAAAATGATCACCGGTTTTTCTTGAAAAGATTATTAGGAAAATATATTTCACTATAATTTGTTTTCTGGAGTCTGTTTTACCCACTTATGGTAGTTGATGACACGGGTAGTAAACACCCAAGGCTCTTTACCGAGAGTTAAAATCTTTGGTTGGCGATAGTCTTCCATTTTTGACCCGTAACCTGCTTAGTGCTTGGGAACTCTTCTCCCCCCCCCCTCCCGCGGCTATGGGTAAATAGACTGGGTTCTATAGCCTTGGGTAGCAACCGTCTAGGAGAAGGATAACTCTGAATTCAAAACTATATGTACCCCTGGCGAAGCACATACTATGTAGTTAAGGAAAGGATCGTTCACATTGACTCGATGATCTCGACTAGGGTCAACTCCTTTTTAAGGAAGTCGTAACAAAGCTGAGACAACGCGAAAAGTATGCATACATGGCATCAGTGAATGGTACACGCTTCGGCACCATAACGAATGGTAGTCAGTATGACATATTTGTAAACAGTTTACTTTGCCTAAGTCTTAGATAAGATACTGCAATAATATTATTATGAAGCAAACATTTAGAAATGAAAAATCAAAATACTTTGCCATCTTAAGATCACGATATCCATGGGAGAAGACATATTTCATTGATATTGTCGTTTTAAAAGAAGGATCAAACGGTATTTGGTACAATGGATATAAAAATCAGTCTTGAAAATCATTGCACCAAAAGTAAGTTCAATCTCAACTGTGTGATTCATGCTTGCAACCAGATTAAACTATTCTGGTGATTTTAAATAGTTACAAATTTCCTATCAGTGTATGTGTTCGGTGTTCGATTTCAGGTAAAAGGCGGAATTTCGAATGCTGATTTTCTCGAAATATATCTGCGACTCCAGGTTAGCATAGCATGCTTTCTACTCGCATTTCATTTTATTTGGCTTAATATCAAAAATAATTATTTTATGTTTAACTCTTGGCTAAGTTTGAAAGGTATATTCCAACAGTAATAGAAGTCGGTGTTCGATCCTAACTAAAAGCCAAGATTTCCAATACTGTTTTTCAAGGAAATCGCGCCTCAAACGTAGAAGACTGCAGTAAAACAATCTTCTTACCATTGATTCTCTTTTGGTTATGACGATAGTTAATTGATGACGACTATGATGATGATGATGGAGGTGGTAAAATGGCAATAATGATCATGGAAATGACCTCGTGGTTCTTAAAATCACGGCGTAACTTCCATTAGTTGATGTGTGAAGTTCTTTAAAGTGTTGTTAATCGGGATAAAGTTGATGTCAACACAAATGTAGATAATGAATTACGATTGTTGTCATTGTAAAAATGACGATGATGATGTTGGAGGCTGCTCTAATAATCATGACGATGATCGTTAGACCCACAATAGTAATTGGGATGATGATGATGATGATGATGATGATGATGATGATGATGATGATGGGATACATTTGCTGATTCTCTCAGGTCGTTCTTGTTGGTTCGTTGACACAGTTTTTGTGATGACGGGGTGGGGTGTTTTAGAAAACAACCAGCCGGTGACATATTTGAGGAAAAGCAAGCCTGAGTCATCGACGTCACACTACTGGGAAATAGAAAAAAACACGAAGAAACAGAGGCACTATCAGAAGATGCAATGGCGGAACGTTTGGAGCGAAAGGTGAGAAGAGCAGCAAATGGATGAAAAAAAAAAGAGAAAGAGTCAAAGGAGACTCATTGAAAGAGACAGAAGAGAGAGTTGAGGAAAAAATAGAAACGAAAAAGAAAATAGAAGAGAATAAAAGAAAATGAGCAAGACATAAGAAAGGAAAAAAATAAGAAGGGGGAGAAAGAAATCCTCGAGAATAACTAGAACAAATGGATGAAAAAAATAATAAAGGTTGCAGAAAGAAAGAAAGAACTGAAATGAAACAACAAAAGAAAAGAAGAGGAAAAGAGAAAAATATCAGAAAATGGTGAGGAGCAGACGACTTTAGATGCAAAACAAGAAACAAAAAAAACAACAGTAAGACGATGAGAAGCAAGAAAATGGTGACAGCAACGACTGATAAAGTGAAGTGAACATTACATCGTGGAAGAAAAAGTAGGTGTACCGAAAAAAAAAAAAAAAGAGAAAAGAACCGGGGATGTCTGATTGATATTAAGGAAAAAGAAGAAAAATGACAGACGTTGACACTGATTGAAATGAGAGATACCCGCCGGGTGGATTCAGTCCAGTGGGATCCACCTACAATACATGCGCAAAAAATATCACGAAGCAAATCACAAAACAAACAACAAAATAAATGCATCCGTGATGGCAAACATCCAGCCACCGACATACACTAATAAACAAACACACATACGCGCACACACATCTATATACGCATATGCACAGATACACACACATGCACACACGCATAAACATTAATGGACTTTCTCACCCAGTGTAATGAGAAATGGTACATATAAAAGGAACTCCTGAAACATTTTCGACCCGATCAAGAAGCCCTTCCTCCACCCCACTAAACAAATCTGATATTTCTTCGTTTAGCCATATTTCATTAGGTCAGGCCGAAAACTTTTCAGCGCACTTTCATAACCATACACTTATACTTACACACATACATTCATGCCATACACTTATACTCAGGTACACACACATATATACGTAGATACATTTAACCACACAAAACTGAGTGAGCATTTTATTTTCCGATCACTGTCACACCACCTCGTACCTCAGTCTATATAAAGGTTTGTTGTATTCATTCGAATGTGGGGTGTTCGATCCCTGCAAGAGATGATTTGATATTATATGATTTGATATTATATGAAATTAAGCTAAACTTAGTAGAACTAAATCAGTTAAACATATGTCAAACCATGATTATTATTGTTCATGATTGGCAAGAGATTTTTGAGATGCCATTTTCATGAAAGGTTAACTGTAGACATAGGCATTTATAATTATGCATAAATGCTAAACATTTGAACAGAACAAATTTTAATTTAATATTTATTTTATGCCTGGAAGAGTGTTCAAGAGTCTGACTCAGCATTCGGAACAGAATCTGAGTCGTGATGGCCTTCGGTTTTCTGTTGCATCTTGGCACGACCCCTTTAAGCATTCGGTGAATGTCAATACACCACTATCTTGAAATTTTACTGACGTGAACTCATTTTCGTCCAGTCAATTTGAAAAAGTATTGACAGTAAAACACAGAAATAACGAGAGTCATTTATCATTAAAAGAAGAAAGGAATACTCAGAGTCATTACGTCATAAGTTTCTTTCGTGACTCAATAAAAATAGCGAAAGGATAGATAGATATCAATAGACTGAGATAGATAGATAGATAGATAGATAGATAGATAGATAGATAGATAGATAGATAGATAGATATTTTCTTCTATTTACGCGCATCATTGTTAAAGAATTAATGGCTTTTTTAACCCAACATTATTTCTTCTTTTTATAAGCCTTATATTTAGCAAGTACACGTGTACGCGTAAGCATCTCTGTTTTATCATCTTTTTGTTTTCGTTTTTTAAAGTGAAATTAATATCTACCGGCCAAGTGATTAACAAGAAAATATGCTTCCCAACAGGAATCTAACCTGTATACACTTTTTAACGTGGGGGAACCATTTTCGTTTCACTTGAAAGTAGTTCCCCAGATTAAAAGAGAATCTACAAAGATTCAAGATTCTAGATTTAATCTCCCGTTATTATATCTCCCAGTACCTTTAGCCCTTTTTTCTTTATCAATGGCTAAACTTGTTTTCTTTAGGATCATTTGCTCTCTCTGGCATCTTCGTGTTAGTTGTTTAAGTCTGAATTTTATCATCACATGTTCGAATAATTTCACGCGTATATATATATATATATATATATATATATATATATATATATAAAAGTGAACATAAGTCAACATATGCAATCGTCAGGCCACCATGTTTGTATACATGTATGTATACGGTGGCCACGATTGCATATAGCATGAAACAGACTGTCGCCTCTAAGTGTTGACTTCTATGTTCACTTTATATTTACACACGCCTCTATCTCTGATATTGAGCACTTTTTATCCCATAAATATAGCACACCTTAAGACTATATTTTATTTATATATATATATATATATATATATATATATATATATATATATATATATATATTATTTTGATAGATGTGAGTTTGTGACCCTAGGTTTCACGCTTTAGCGATCGTCAGACAAACTGATTAATGTTTTAAAAAATTTGGGTATATGTAGATTGCGTGTATTGGTGTTATTGTGGAAGTGGTGGGGGAAATTTCGTCGTTTTGTCATTCATCGTACTAACGCAAACATCGATATATGCAGACACATATACATACTTGGTCGTCCGTCGGGACTCATACATATATAAACATATGTGGGCAGTTTCGGCTATGACACATGTATGTATACGGGTGGTGTTATGTCTATACATACGCATTTGTATGTTGAAATGTTGAAATTGAAACATTGGAAGTGTGGCGGAAATGTCTCGTTAATGTCTCGTGAATGTATCCATGTCATATTATGTATATATTTTTTTTTTCTTCGCTGAAAAATATTTCCTCGCATGTATGTATGTACGTGTGGTGGGGGTTTGTAAAATTATGATAGGTAAAAATTATTATTATTATTATTTATATTTATTTTTAAATTTAAAAAAAAAATGGGGGTTTATTTGTTATATTTAAAGCTGGTTATTTGTTTGTTTTTGGTGACTAACAGGTAAAAATTTGTAATCCTTATTGTTTAATTTATATGGTGATGTTTAATATCCTGGGTGAGAGGGTGGTTCAATTTAATAACGGGTCTATATGATATGATGTGATAGTAATGTTTCAAGGGATTGGAGACAATGCTATTTAGCTAATAGTTATTGTAAATTGGAAGAAATTGCAAATTGGTAGATATGATTAGTAACGGTGGTGGGAGAATGATAAAACCATGAATGTAGTTATAGTGGTGGTAGCTTGAACTAAAAAAGGTTGTTGGTGTTTTATTTTATTTTTGTTTTATTTTGTTATATGTATTAATTTATTTTGGTATAAATCCTGATAATAGGTATTCTGTGTAAAATTATGGTAGGTGAAGATTGCTATAATTTTTAATTACAAAATTATTATTGTTATTATATTAAAGCTGCCTGGTAATAGGTGTTTGTTCTCATGGTTACATATGGAAATTATATCTGATCATATTGTTTTAAGGTATTAAATATGCTGGGGGAGTAATAAAGATTGTAGTGGATTATATGTTAATAGTGGGTGTGATGTGTAAGTGATGGTTCTGTGTGTCGGTGGTAATGATAATATTGATAGTTAATAGATATTGTAAAGTGGTAAAAGTGATTACTAATGGTGGTGCAATTATAATAATGATAGGTGCAATTATTTTGATGGTATCTTGGAATTAAATTGTGATTGTTGGTGGTTTGTCTGTTTTATCCGTTTGGTATGAATTCGGATAATAGGTACTTGTTCTCATGCCTAAATTTGGAGATTATCTCTGATTTTTTGTTTAGCAAGTTCTTTTGCGGTTTGTGTGATATTATTGCTACTTTTTCGTGTAGGCAAGCTCATTGATTGAGCTGAAGCTTTTTCAACACCCTCTTGCAAGGTACAATAATTTTCAAATCAATGATTATATTTTTTAATGGAATTATTTTCTTATTGCATCTTAACTGTACGATTCAAACATTGATAAGATTTTGCATTACTAGAGAGCATGGTAAGAATTATGTTCCATCTCATTGGCTTAAAAATCTGCATAACTGGGGGCCAAGTTTCACTATTTTTCGGCTTTGATAAATAAATATTATGGTATTTATTCAGCTTACCGACGTCAGGAATAGAGTCACAAGATTGAGTTTCAAATTTTGGTGGGTTGAGATCACCGCAATTAATTTGGTAACCATGACTCTACAGTAACAACTTTTGTTTAATACGCTTATGCTTAGTCTAACACAAGTTCGAGAGAGACGAATTTTAAGTGATTATCGATATTACAATGACCTGCCAGATTATCGTGCTATAATTACAAGAATGTGTACAACGGTAATTTTTCCAATTCATATATATATATATATATATATATATATATATATATATATATTCAAGCAGTTTTGGTAAAAAATTTAGACATATTATGGGCGATTTATTTTGGTTGTGATCCTTTCAAATTCACGGATTAATTTCTTGGTAGTCAGAATGCAGTAAAACGAACAGTTAAAATGTTTTGAATTTACAGAAATACATATACCCATACACAGACAATTTACCCCCCCTGAAGGTGGTCTCAGATTGAAAGTACTTGGAAAAAAAGAAAATTATTCAAAAGAAAATTTTGTTATTTTTCTTAATCAATTTTATAAGGCTACCAAAAAATTAATTGAACTTGAAAGGATCACAACCAAAATAAATCGACATGATATGTCTAAATTATTTAACCAAACCTGTTTGAAAGAAAATAAGTTGCATATATATATATATATATATATATATATATATATATATATATATATATATTATTTTTATTTATTAATCCAACATATTTTTATCACTTTAAACTCTATTTTTAGTAAATACTCATATTTGATTAAACACTCAGTTTATTTTAAACAGTATTATATTTCGTCTACTTGCCTGAGTACTCGTGAATTTTAATAAAGGAAACATCCGTATCCTGCTGTAGAGCGCAATTTTCCTTAATAAGATTTCATACAACAATCAAGTTACTATAACAATCATCATATGTGATGCAATATATATATATATATATATATATATATATACCCACTAACGAAGGACGGACTAATTGCTGAATATCGGGTGGGTATAAATGCCCCAATAGTAAATATAGAAAGCATAATAATGATAGACTGAAAAAAATAGAAATAGAAAATTCATTTGGTACACACCCCCATTTAACCAAATGATTAGCACTGTTAAAGCAGAAGTTTCTCGCTTTGATTGAGAAATATTTCACAAATAATAATCCTCTAAGCAAGATTTTCAGCAAAAATACGCTTAAATTAAGTTACAGTTGTACTGATAATCTAGAAAAATGATTAAAAAACATAATAAAATTTTAAATAAACACTTAAACCCCAGCAACAATAGTAATTCCAAAGCAGAAATCATTAATATTTATAATAAATTATGTCATTGTAGAAATCCCATAAATTGTCCTTTGGAAAATAGAATCAATTGTTTACCAATGCACCATTTCATCTACTGAAAACCCGACTGTTAAGAAATTTTATATTGGTATCACAAAAAAAAACCCTTTTAAACAAAGGTGGTATCAATATATATCTTTTTCTAACAACAATGCGTACCGTAACCGAACATCCCTCTCTAAATATTTTGGTGTTTAAAAGCAATCAATAAAACTCCCATCGTAAAATGGAAAATATTAAAAGAACAAGAATTTTTAAGTCCTTAAATGACCCAGGTACCCTGTGTCTACATGAAAAGTTGCATACTATTAAGTTTCCTAAAAATAATGATCTCCTAAATCAAAGTAATGAATTAACAGTAATTTGTAGGCATTGTATAATGTTATTTTAAAATATACTTAATAGAATTTGTCTTAAAAAATCTATGCATTACAATTATTTTATTAATATATAATGTTCCATGTTATTTTATTAATATATAATGTTCCATATAATATTTATTTAATTCTTTGATTTTTCAACTTTAATATTGCAATGTTTTATTGCCCATTCAATATAATATGTATTGCATTTTGGGTTCAAAATAATATATATATAAATGATTTAAGATAGTTCTCAAGTATATAATTTTTTTAAATCTTGCTATTCTTTAAAATTAACCTTTTGTTAATATATCTCTCTGACTACTTCACTGTATCTTAAATTCATATTCGTAACCGGATGTCATCTGTGCAAACGTACCTTAAACGTGTCAATTCATCTAGACATGAATCAATAACACACCCACACCTAACTTCTAACCTAAATTTTTTACTTTTCTCTTTTTAGCTTAGATCTATCTTTTGATTGGTTAACCAAGACATACCGACAAAATTTTGAAATCTTGTTTCCCACTCCTTTTAACTTTCAAATAAGCTACCGAATCAGATACTCAAGATCGCCTGATGATGGAACAATTTTTAACTCCCGAAGAAGAATTTTTTGTGTAGTGATGTAAAATATTGTATAATAAAAATATTATTATAATAATTGTATCGAGCACTTTTAAAGAAAAAGTAAATCCTTAATCTGTCTGTTCTTTCTCTTTCTCTTTATATATATATATATATATATATATATATATATATATACATGTTTTGTGATGTCAACAAATACTCGTTGTCCCTTTCGTAATGCTCGCTGTAGTAGAGATTTTGTAATCGCAGATACAACTATACTACACCGTTGAACAATACTGGTGTCAGACGCCTTCCAATAACACTCACACTTTTAGTAATTGCTCGATAATACTCGCTCGAATAGTAAGCACCGAATAGTAATCCGTATAGTGATCTAAATAATAATCCGTATAGTGATCACTTAGACGCCACGCTAATTCCCATATATACATTTCCTTTATCATCACGTGATCTATTTATTCAAAATGGGATCGCCTGTATATGCTCTCTTGTGATCGGTGCTGAAACTCCAATGTCGGCAGCAACACTTTATTCCTATGTAACATCTTCCTTTGAGATGACTTCCCCTGGAGTCTGTACTTCTTCAGCTTCGGTTCACTAGCTACAAATTCTATTGGCATTCTTTTTCTTTTGTCATAAACCCTTGGTTCAACAATTTCTGATGCCCTGGGTACGTTAAACGTGTCATACAGAATTTCCATTGGTATCTCTTTTCGGGAACTTTTTAAATCAGTGAATCTACGTTTTAACTGATTAAAGTGTCGTTTATGTTCCAACCCTAGTCCCTGTACTATGTATGTCATTTTGACGATCAGTTTTGTAATAACGCCATCTTCCCAGAATTCCTTTCCGCACTGATACATCTTAAAAATACCTTATCTCCAAGTTTGAAGTATCTACTTGTATTGTTATTTCTTGGTGTTCTCGCCTTGCGTTCTGGTAATAACTTATTGAAAACTTACTTAATCTTCCTGGCGAATATCAACTTTGCAAGTGACATTCCAGAGCTATTGGTTTAGTTGTTCCGTCCTCATATTTGTGTAGTATCATTGCTAGTGACAAATCCGATGTTAAGACATTCTTGATCTCTTCGAAGGAACATTGAAATTTATCTGTCCAATTACATTTAACATCGTTTTTCAGCAGGTTATTCAAGGGAGGAGTTATTAAATCATGCATATTAGGTATATATGTATGATAGTAGTTAGCAAACCCTAAAAATGCTTGTAATTTTGTTATATTTGTTGGAGCCTTTGAAGAATCTGGACATCTACAGTTTTCATCAATAATTTGTCTTGATGTTTTAGTCTGAACATAAACAGTTCACATTTTGCTTCACTAATTTTAAAAACACATTTTTGATTCTCTCAAATACTTTCTTTACATCTTCTGCATGTTACTTTCGGGTCTTACTTTTAATAAGAACATCCTCAAAATATATTTGACCACAATCCAAACTGGCAAGCATGGTATCCATTACCTGGGTGCTACCTTTATACCGAAAGGAAGTTGGTTGAATTTATATACCTTTTTGAGCAGTCTTCGTCCACTAGTACTTATAGATAAGCGTTTGACAGACCCAACTTAGAAAAAATTTACCTCCATTCAATTTAGCAAAAATTTCCTCTGGACTTGGTATCAGGTAGTTATGTTGTTTTCAACTTTCATTTAACGCCGTTGAAAAATCAGCAGATACGCGGATTTTATTATTCCTATTTTTTAACATAGACTGACTAATTCGGAATAGTCTATTTTTGATATCACACCTAATTTTTTCTAGTCTGTTCAATTCATTATTAATTGGATCTAAGGCTGCAAAAGGTACACGAATTTTTGGCTTAAATGTTGGAGTTAAATTGTCTTTTAACTCAAATTTAGCTTTTGCTTTCGTCCATTTCTTTAGACCTTCTGAGAAAACTTCTGGTAAACTCTTTTTCAGTTCATTTTTCAATTTTTCGGTTGCCGTTTTAGTACCATGGATAACAATATTTATCTTGTTGCAAAAAGAGTTAACTGAAAGGTCCCAAAGATCAAACAATGCAATCCGGTCTGTTTCAAACAGTATTCTTTAATACAAACACCACCGATTTTTTGTTTTACCACAAAAGAAACGTTACAGCTGAATTCACCCAAAGAGTTCAATTTCTTTCCTGAAACTCCATGCTCAACTTTATCAGAAGTCAATAAACTGGGTTTACCTATTTGTCTCTATGTCTGTTCATTTAGGATATTGATATCAGATCCTGTATGTTGTTACATTTTCATTTTTACATCATTAATTTGAACAAAAACAAATTTCCTCTTTTGAGATGTATTGTTAATTTCCCTTTTATCATCGTTACTCCATGTATTTATCATGTTCACATACGTTTTATTTTTTCTCCATTTTTGTGTCTGCAACACGTATTGTGTCCTAATCTCCTAATAGTAAATTCATAGAATTTTTTGTTCTTGAAGAAACAATCACTTTTAAAATGCTTACCTCCACAACCATGGCAAGTGTTAGGTAGTGAGGGGGGTTTATAGTTTATTCTGTTAGGGGTTAAAAAACGTTTCTAGTTTTTTCTCTTAGATGGTCGTACACTATGTACCTGTGAATTGTCTTTTTCCTCAATCCTTGCGGTATTGAGTTTCAAATTCAAAATACGTTGACACTCTTCCGCTATTTTCTGGAGAGTTAATTTGGGATTCATTTCTAATTTAACTAGTATCCTGGATCTTATCTCCGCGTCCTTATTAGAAGTTAAACCCTGTACGAATATCAGACATTTAAATAAATCAGGAATTCATGTAACTTGGATTTTTCACATTCTCGATTCACGACTCCTGCATAAGTGACAAAATCTTCATTGTTGGACTTTAGTAAGTTAAGACATTCCCATCGTGTATTAAATAATGGACTCCTATCACCAAAAATTTTTAACAGTATTAGAACAGTTTCATCAAGATTTATCTCTCCTGGTTTTTTTCGGTAAAATATAATTTACATATTTTTCATATTCAGAAGGGGACAATTTCCTTAATAATAACCGAACTTTCTTTTCATCATTCCAATGTGAACAATCCCTTTTGAAAATTCCTTCGTATCTTCTACAATAAGCTGGGTAAAACTATCCCTTCATCTGGATTGTACACACATTCGCTGACTGAATTAGCAGTATCTAGAGTGAACGAAGCTGAAGTTTTTCTTCCATCGTTTTGGTAAACAACTCAAAAAACTTCTGTTGCTGTAGTTACAATTGCTGTTCATGTTGTTGTTTTTGTTGCCGCAATTGTTGTTATAGTTGTAGTTTTTGTCGCTGCAACATTTGAATCATGATAGCTTTTAATTCTTCCATTCCGCTGTACTCTGCTGAATATTGTGTAAGTTGAACGAATCCTCGTGTAAGTCCAACGAATCCTCATGTAAATTCAAGGAATCCTCGTCGCCACTTCTGTGATGTCAACGAACACTCGTTACCACTTTTCTAATGTCAACGAATACCTGTTGACACTTTCGCAATGATCGTTGAAGTAGAGACTTTGTAATCGCAGATACAACTAGAGTTACGCTGTTGAACAATACTGGTGTCAGACGCCTTCGAATAACACTTGCACTAATAGTACTTGATCGATAATACACGCTCGAATAGTAACCATCGAACAGTGATCCGAATAGTAATCTGTATAGTTATCGCTTAGACGCCACGCTAATTCCCATATATACATTTCCTTTACCATCACGTGATCTATTTATTCAAAATGGGATCGCCTGCGTTTGCTCGCTGGTGATCTGTGTTCAAACTCCAGTGACGACAGCGACACTTTATTCCTATATAACAATATGATAAAATATAGTTTTAAGTTATTGTATATTTATGGATGAAGGTAGTCAATATCAGAGATAGTGCGTATGTAAATATATAAGTGGCCATTGAGGTTAACACTAAGCGTGAAACAGACTGTCATCACTTGGTGTTGACCTTTGTGTCCACACACACACACACACATATATATATATATATATATATATATATATATATATATACGGAGAGAGAGAGAGAGAGAGAGAGAGAGAGAGAGAAGAGGGAGAGATAAAAAGAAAGAACGAAAGAAAGAAAGACATTTTTATGCGTATGCCACACTTTTCTCTGCACCAAATTTTCTTCATTATTCTTCTGATGACATAGAAATTCAAAATCATTGAAATGCGAAAAAGACGTCATGCTTTCAATTTTTATTACTTTAATATTCAGGAAGTACGAACATAAATAAAAAAAGCAAGAAAAGATGTTACTATTTTATAAGTAAATTGTTATGTTAGCCGAAATTCACGAAGTGAGAATTATTCTATTTATAGGAAAATAAAGTTGGAAAACAACTATTCTACCTGAATTCAAGTTTTAGAGCAGCTTAACTGAAAACATCCTGTTTTTTGAAGAAACCGATCGCTTTTAAATTAATAAAGATGGCAAAAGGATGAAGAATGAATTTAAACATCGTTAAGGTCGTTGTTAAATCTTTAAGTGTATGTTCCAAGTGTATATATGCATTCATATAATCATGTATGTATGCTTGCGTTATGTTTAAGAGTATATATTGCAAGTGTGTCAAGATTAATGCATGGGAATCGGTTTCCGCCTGTCTTTTAAGTGTCTGATTTTCTACCGATGCACTTTACAAAAATTCAGGCACACAAGGGTGAGGCAGTAGACTGGTATATTTAGGAGTGGTCGTGGGTTACGGGTTGGGCAGAACCCCTTTCTGTCTCGAACTCTAGATTGCATTAATGTAATAATATCTATCGAATGCAAAACTTGACAGACGGACAAAATCACTTCATCGTAAAAATCCATCCATCTACACTTACATACAGACGGAGACAGGCAGATAGAAAAACATAAAACGAGCTTTAACAGATAGAAAAATAAGTATAAATCATTCCTGCTACTTTCTCTTTCACTCAAACTCACTCTTTCAATGTTTCTCTCTCTTCTCCAAGACACGCATACATGAAGAGGCACGCATAAAGAAACGCAACGCAAAACGTATATGAAATCGCGCTCTCTCTCTCTCTCTCTCTTGTCTCTCTTTCTCTCTCTCACTCTTTGTCTCTATCTCTCAATCTCTTTGTTTCTCTATCTATCTATCTATCTATCTATACACACACACACACACACACACACACACACACACACACACACACACACACACACACACACACACAAGGGAGTGCTCTGTATTTCTCGAGCCGAAACATCTTCCCAAAATCTGACCAAATGTCCAAACATCAGAATTTGAGTGGGATGGGCTTCTTGGTTGACCCGGGAATTTTCCAACATACTCTCGCCTCATACTTTTGCAGACAAATGTACGCAGAGACCCATACACAAATACATCCTTATTAAGACTCATATATATAAACTTGCGCGCACACAATAAATTATTACAAATATTTTTTAGATAATGTTTCACACATACGCGCATGTATATATATATATATATATATATATATATATATATATATATATATATATATATATATATATATATATGCACAAACCTCAATCTTAGCGTAATATTCACATATACACGAACATATACACACGCACACATTTCACAAACAACGATACAAGCATATGCAATTACGCAAAGGTTTTCTTCCCAGAAGTACATACACTGCCAAATGTTTTGGTTAAATAAATCTAAGATAAGTATATATCTAAACACATAGTGACTCGTTGAATTTTACTCTGTAATTAAATTTTTGTACGATTAAATATTTTATTATTCCCTAAGTTCTTCATTATGTGTTTAATACGTTTCAACTGATACATTCTTCAACAACTTTCATCAGCTGTCTCTTGTATCCGAACCTTTAGAATTATATTAGTGTAGTATGTTATTCACCCGACATGTTGGCAAAATAGTCTTTGCACTTCACATGCTTGAAAGAAGCCAGGTGCATTGACGGATTGATCTGAGATCCACGTTTTACTCGATGTCAGCGGCCGTAATTATGTGGTCGAACGACCTGCACCTAGGATGTGCAGGCCTGATGACAGGGAAAAGGCAAAGTCATGCATTCTTACGAAACTGCAGAGTCCCTTTTAAGAAATACCCCCCCCCCCAGATTCACACACACGTACACACACACTGACCGGCGGTAATTTCCGAAGTCCGGAGTTGAATAGAATGTAAAATGTTACGTATGAGTGATTTCGACTCGTGTCTTCATTAGTAATGTACAAGATGATAACGTTTAATTAGTATTTTGTCAGTGTTTCTTACTGAGCGAATTTATAAGTCTTCATACAAAAAGAAAAAAAAAGTACATTTTAAGGAGGGCGAAAACCTATCAGCCGAAAGGTTGTGCTAAAAATAAGATGAAGGCAAACTATGCAATACACAAGTCCAAACATTTTTTTTACTCAAATACCTGGCTGTATTTGTCTATATTTCTGAGATGAGGTATTGTAATTATTTGCACTATTTACATTGTTCAGGCTTTTATCCTCATCTTCGTTGCCATATTCACAACGTTTCGGCCGTTGTACGCTCCGGCCTTCTTCAGGTGATTGAACAATGGATAAAAACGTTGGTGATGGCTCAGTGGATAAAAGCGTTGGTTAAATCCAGTGACTTGACCCAAAGAGTTATGAGTTCAATATCCGGGTACAACTGAGGCGAACAAAAACTTGAGTTGAATTAAAGGGAGATACTGAGACATCCGGAAGAGGCATGGCACGTGGAACTAGAACAGTCTGCTCCGGTGGACGAAATAAAGTGTTCAGTTCGAAATCCCAATCACCCGAAGAAGGTCGGAACGTACCACGGCCTAAACGCCGTGAATAGGGCGACGAAGATGAGGCAATAGTCCGAACAATGTAAATTGGTCATATTTTTTACTCAAATACATAGCCATATTTTTTATTTCAATACTTGGTCGTATATATATAAGAACTCATGTAAAAATTCTTTTCAAGGTAAAATACAATCAAAATCATAAAATATTTATTCTCAGAGTACAATTCATTTTAGCTAATATCAATTTTCAAATTTATGAATTGGTTTTATGTAATGGGTAAATTTCCCAAAGTTCATTTATATTTATTCTCGAGTGATTGCGAATCTTGCTACAGTTCTTGTAAAATATTTCGTTTTTTTTTTTTTGTGTGTGTGTGTGTGTTTATATACGTAAGCACACACAAAAAACGAAAACTTGATAAAAAAAATAACTTTGTTAAATTTACGAATTATATAAAACAACGAAATCAGAAATTTTGAAAAAAATTGAACAAAGAGAACTATATTATTCAACCAAACATGTTTAAAAGATTTCTTGCTGCCTAAAACACCTTACTATATATATATATATATATATATATATATATATATATATATATATATATATTATATATATATAAATATATATATATATATATATATATATATATATATATATATATATATATATAATTAAATCTAGCCATGGTTGACTACAGGTGTAACAGCTTTTGCCGCCATTACAAAACTAATTACGTGAGAGTGATTTGTCCATATGTTCCGTCACATATTAACCAATATTGTGTATCAGTCAGAAAATGTGTAACTCACTAAGTGACAATAAGAGAGAACGCAGGGAAAATTTGGATAAATGTCTTCCAAGTATCAGTCAGTTATGTGCTATGAGTGATACACGCGTAGGCGATCATGTATCTTTCGATACATGACTGACGAGGCAAATTTTTACCGCAGTAGGTTACCATTTCTTTCTGCGGTAGACCAGTTGCCATTCAAGGCTATAGAATCCGTTATGTCCTGCTATTTACCCATAGCTGGGGGGAAAAAAGAAGAGGATTCGCACCATTTTCCCAAGGGTATATACACGTAAGGATTCGACTGGAATTCGAACTCGGGTCTTCGATTCCTCAATCCCAGGCGCTATCCATTACTCCACCGTATCTCCCCTTTTCAAGTGTAGTAATGTGAAATGAAGAGAGCTGTGATAATTGTTACTCTGCCCGGAACTTTCACTAGAACAAACGAGGTCGTGTTGAAAAAATCTTCTAACCCAGAAGAGAATGGCCTAGAATCACGAAACGTTTGGTAGATCGTTTCAAAGTTCCTTTGACTCTTCTAATAAAATTATGACGTTTGTTCATTGATCTAATGTTCTGACGCTGCTATCATGAAATTGCACTTCCTTTTAAACTCTTTTTAAGGTTTGGGAAAGGAAATAGGGTAATGGAGCAAGATATGGTGGGTAGACTGGCTGACCTTTGCACCCCAAACGTAAATTCTTCAAAACCGTCCTGGCCTTTTGAGCCTCCTGTGCAGGTGCATTGTCTCGCAAAAAAAATAAAAAAGAATATCTTTCTGCAGCTTTCCTTGCTATTTTTCTTTCAGTGCCACCTTTAATCAGTACAGCACGTCAGAGTAGTATTTTTCATGAACTGTTTGACCATCCTATAGAGTGTCAGTCATCAAAATAATCTTCTTATTCACCCAACCCGCCAAATAAAAACTAAAAAAAGCTGCTGCGTTTTGGGCTTTGAACTTCCTCGATCGTGTCGCGTTTACATCGACCGTTGTTTGATCTGCAGATCATGCTGATAGAACCATGCATCAGTGACAATGTACTCCAAAATATTATCACGAGACTGCTGACAATTCTGCGAAAACAACTTTAAGGTGTTCTCTTAAAATCTTTTCTGATCAGCATTCAAATATTTTGCTATCCACTTGACTGTCAGATTCTGCATGCCCAAGTGCTTATGAATTATTATAAAAGTAAAGCATCCCTTTGATATTTCTAGCGACTTAACTGTTCTTTCGAATATGATTCATCGATCAGACAAAAACATGTCATGGACATAATCAACAAATGCAGGAGTTTTTAGCGTTGAAGACTTTTCCGATATTTTGTATTTCTAAAATGTCTAAGTCTGAAGTTGACACACTAGTTTTTCACAGTTGAATATGGCGATCATTTGTCACCCAATGTTTGCTTCATACAAACATGGATGCGCACATAGACACACACATATATGCCCAAATGATCAAGAAACTTTAAAAGATTGATCAATTAGTTCATCTTTCAAATTACGTAATGTTTCCCATGTCTCATCGAACTTTGTACATATTTCATGAAATCATTTAATATTAATTAATTTTCTTTTAATTTTTTATTTGAGAAAGGCCTTTTATCACCGTCAGGAAATCATGAATAGTAACTGCATGCGTAAGTTGTATAGAGGTGGGTATATATATATATATATATATATATATATATATATATTTGAAAAACAAACAAAAAAAAATCTTAAATGTAGTTAAAATGAAATTTAATGATTTTTTTGTTTGTTTTTCAAAAATTTCTTCATTCTGTCGGATTTATATCTATTTACACTTATATATATATATATATATATATATATATATATATATATATATATATATATATATATATATATATATATATATATACACCCACCTCTATACAATTTATTTATATAAATATAAAAGTGAACATTGAAGTCAACACTCAGAGGCGACAGGCTGTTTCTGACGATAAGTGCGACATTACTGTAATTATTGAACAATATAGTTCATGCCACTTTGACAGAAAAATTTACCAGTAAAAAAATTTGTTCATCACCATATTTGGTATAAACGCAAACACTTTAAAATTTAAAATCAAACTCAGCGTTGCTTTGGCGCGTTCCAAAACCAATAACTCATTTTCAATAGCATTTTTTCGGATACAACAACACATATATTTTCGTTGTCCTCTTATTACTAAGAGAAAAAAACAAGAACAACATCTATTCTATACCTGAAGATGTCTGTAGGAACAGACGAAAGCTTGTAGTAAAAATAACAACTAATACGGCAGAAATTTATATAAACAAGGATCAATTCATTCATAACGGATCTGGAGGTTTTTGTATACTATTTGAATTGATTGCGATGATGGATGTCTCGCCATTTAAATCATTAACCTTTTGCATTAGTTTTGTGTGAATAATTCATATATATATATATATATATATATATATATATATATATATATATATATATATATATATATATATATATCAGCCTGTTCAATATCCATCTATCGATCTATCTATAAATCATGCTATATAATAATTATCAATGTGTATATATTTATACATTTCCTGTGTATTTATATATATATTTCCTGTCCAACCTGTAGATGGATGGGTGGTAAATCAACTTAAGTTAGTAAATGTATGAGTGATTACTTCCCTTAGTCGTTTTAATAATCTATGCAAATAAAATATTTACCTGTATTTAAACAAAATTAGCTCTTGAGAAAAATGAATCATTTAATTAATCAGTTCCTTTACTCTTACGTTTCTTAAATTGCAGTTTTATTTGTGAGGCCTTTCATGTGAGGCCCTCGGATACCTTTGTCCATGAAGTGATCGTCTTCCTTAATCTTTGTCATCGCCATCTTTGTCGTCGCCATTTTTGTCGTTCTGTTACTAATCTTTTTCTTCCGAGATATATTTTCATTTCACTATTATATTAAACACATAAAATGTTTAACATGAAAAGATATAGAGAAAAAATCGATTTATATTATACCAGGAGTAATCAATGAACGACAGATACCATTGAACGTCTAAAGAGTAAAAAAGGGAACGTTTTGATTAAACGGTTCATTGACCTCGATTTTAGTTGTGATTTCTTCATCGCCGCTAAATTTTTATTCTTACTGTTAAAACTTTCTAACAATTGCTGTCATTTTTTACGGCACGAGCCCACAACTATATATATATATATCCTTCTCAGCCTGTCAAATATCTATCTATCTATCTATCTATCTATCTATCTATCTATCTGTCTGTGTACATGCATTGAGTATGTGTATTGATAGATCAGGAGTATACTTATTTCAATGACTTGATGGCAAATTTACTTGCATATTTTTAATCCGGTACCAGTGTTCAAGCCGAGAGAAACGTAAAGAATGCCGATTTTCGGAACAGAGAGGCCACCACTTAATCCTCTTTTGCGTCTCTTTGACAGACCAAACTAATCTCGGTAATATCGAGATATATCTGATTGTAAATACCCAAATATAAACAAAGAAACTGAAATACATCGACACACGCACACACACACACACACACACATAAACATATATATATATATATATATATATATATATATATGCTATTAACAAGCAGAATTTTTTTCTCCTAAAAATGGCCATGAAGAGGAATCTAATTGAAATAATAAAAAATATAAAATCCAGTGAGTCTGAAAATGTTTATCTTTAATTTCTCAATATTTTTATTGTTCAAAACAAACAAACAAACACACACACACACACACATATATATATATATATATATATATATATATGTGTGTGTGTGTGTCTATGTGTGTGTGTATGCGTGGATACACGTATATATAAGTACTTACTTGCAGCCTGATTTACATCGAATTAAACCAATGGTACGGAGGCAAATATGAATGTAATACAACATTTCACGCATAAAACGAGAACATAATTATTAATAGGATTAAAAATCTGTTCCTTCAGAATTTCTGGTCATTAGTGGATGAAAATCTTAAAAAAAAATATTTTCGGGTTTCATAAATTCATTATATTAAAGAAAACGTTCACGTACATAAATTTAACTCAATCTGTGATACTTATGGAAAATATGAAAACTACTATTTCACATAGGTTCCCTATATTTTAAAGTTTTTAACCGAAAGCGAAGGCACGTCACTTGTTTGTTCAATATGCTCGCTGGAATTTGTATATAAGTGTGATACTCTCTGAAAATGCTAAAAACAGTCTTTTCTCGTGATTCTCATCTTTTTAGATATTTTGGCGTATATATATTTTTTTTAATATCTGTTAAAATGTAACTGGATCTATATAGCACCCTGCTAAATTGGAAACACATTTTCTTTCAGAGTTTTAATTAATTTTAAACAATTTGGGTGAAAGATGATTTGGAAGAAACATTTTTCGTGTAACACACAATCAAAATTTATCTGAACCATAATATTTTTCTATTCGGCAATTTTCTATTAAATTAAAACTTATTGCTTGCTATTAAAGATGTTTATTCTTTGCAACCAAATCGATTTTATATCTGGTAGAATTTGCCTTAGATAGATAGATAGATAGATAGATAGATAGATAGATAGATAGATAGATAGATAGATAGATAGATAGATACGAACAGATTAAGAGAAATACATGTATACTCTAATTCAGCAACACACGATAATTACGTGATAAGAATACACGCAGTTTTGAATAACCATATACACATCTATTCGTATATTAACCAAAAATAAATACCTAGTATACACACCCAAACATATACACAAATAAGTACATATTCATCTACAAATTTATGCATAAAAGTTCTCGTTTATACCCACTCACACTTGTACACAACTAAATATCAATATACACAATGCAATAGCAAAGAGCTACAAACGAACACATACATACGAGTAAAATAACGTACACGCGTATACATAAAGTGTACATATATACAGAAACATATATACACAAACATGAGTAAGAGAAAGACAGCGCATTCTTTCTTCTATAAAGCCAACATGGTACGATCCGTGTCTAGCCGGTAGTCCACTACGCATGCGCACACAAATGGCTTTCTGGATGTCAAACGGAAAAGCCGATTGTTCGCGAGTCATGTATATGTTGAACCGAACCGGCGCCGTCCAAGAGGCTCACATCACCATGATCAAAAAGCGTGTAATCCTCTCACCCCAACACCCAACCCGACCCTTGTTGCACCCCCACACCCTTCCCAGATACATGCAGTAGAAACTGCTTCTTGATGCATTGGGATGTATTTGACTCTTAATGTTCAGGGGTAGGGTGGATAGGCGGGAGGACATGCCCGAATTTTATGTCAAACATAGCGGAGAGGAAAGGGTCAAAAAGGTAGTAATACGGAGCGAGTTGAGATGAAGTAGGGTTAGGAGGGAGATGGATTGTGGGTGAGAGAGATTGTAAATTCAAGGAATCGTTTGTACAAGAAGGATTGGAAAGAAAAAGAAGACGAGAAAGAAAGAAAGAAAGAAAGAAAGAAAGAAAGAAAGAAAGAAAGAAAGAAAAAGAAAGAAAATTCGAGAAATAACGATGGAGAAAAGAAACAAAAAAGAAATGAGAAGAAATCCCAAAAAACTGAAAGAATAAAAAAAATTAAAGAAAATATAGAATGTGAGGCGTAGAAAAAAGTAAAAAGAATAACGCTTAAATCAATTTTAACAAAGACTTTTATCAAAGGATGAGGATCGCAGAAAGGCAAACAATTAAACAATGAAAACATGAATAAAAAAACGTGAAAACAGAAGGAAAACTATTTGAATTGAAAAATAACAAGCATGAAAATCAAAATTAAATTGTGTAGCATAATTTTAATTGTCCTTCATTCGCGTTATTATACTTTGTGCCAAATACACAGTTGTCTGCTACTTCGTTGAAATCGGGCAAGGCTTGATCGATCCAAAAGTCCTGATTTATGCAATACACACAGCAGACTGAAAAGAAAGAAAGACAAAAAATACATTACGAAACAAAACTCTGCATCTGTATTTCAATATTCTTCGAAAACTTTTTCTTCTAATTGAAATCGGTTTCCGGGTGATCAGATCCACTACATTCTCCAACGCGATATCTTTTACACACACACACACATTTTTCATTACACACACACACACACACACACACACACACACACACACACACACACACACACATATATATATATATATATATATATATATATATATATATATATATATAAACGGATTGAGACAGACAGACAGACATATAAAGAAATCTAAAGTCCCATTTATCTGATTTACCTGACCTTGATGAGCCGTGTATCTTCGAAACTTGAATCAGATAGATAAGTCATTCAAACTTTTCTTTTTATATTAGCGATTGTTAGTCTTTATTTGTATTCAGTCGAGCTAGCTCGGACATTTGTGTCTATCATGGTCTTGCATGGATGTCGGGAGGTCATTTAGGTGGCATTCTGTGTCATAACATAGCTGGTCAATGTAGGTGGTTGCTGTGCGATCAAGCCGGTCTTCCGCGCCATGGCTATAGGTGCCCACAGCATTAGATCACTCACAAGTTCTTGTTTTACGCGCCAACAACATTGTTCTGCAAAGCCTATTAAGCGTTAAACTCTCGTAATTTACGGTATTATATATTTTGTTAGCTCTTAACGATCTGTGTTTATATATATATATATATATATATATATATATGCCCGACCATTTGTGAGTAAAAAAAATGTTGTTTCCCTGATGAAAAAAGGGATGCATATTCGATTCCTTAGTGTGACTTCACAATTTCGGCCAGCTGTTACTAATTTCACTGTTTAATAAAATAAAAATCAGGAGTAGCATATCAAACACGTGTATCCAGTAAAATATCGTTTATAGTAATAAGAAACATATAAGGTATATATGAGTGTGTGTGTGTGTGTTTTGTGTGCGCGCGCGTGTGTGTGTGTGCGCGCGCGAGAAAGAGAGAAAGAAAGTGGGAGAGAGAGGGAGGAAAGAAAGGGCAACACAGTACTTCAAAATCACCTTTGTGTAGAAATAATGGTGTCAAAGAATTCTCATGCCCTTTGAGAGATAATCTCTATAACACTAATTTGACACTTATCTCAGATCAACTTGTACACATATCGATCAACGCATCACAAATAGCCATAGTACAAGTATTTAACTAAAATTAATATTAATAGATATTTACTACGCATTAATAAAAACTTAAATACTTTATAAAACCAATTGTAAAGAAAGATAGAAAATACCTGAAGCTTTTATTAAAGAAACGAAAAAACCGAAACTAAACACCAAACTAAACTTTCGCCACAAGAGATGCCATTTTAAAATATATTTAAAAATTAAAAATGTATATACCCCTACATATAGTTGCAAATCATTCTACACATGAGGGAACTTGTATCCAATACATGCATAATTAAATCAGAATTATAGCATTTTTTTAAAGAAATGCCAGGTTGAAATTAATCAAAATATTTCTCTGTTACAATGGACAGCATTTAGCGTTCTTGGTAATGACTACAAACGGTCGAAAGTAGTCGAACAAAAATATTATGAACATTGGAAGGGTTTTTCACAAATCTAAGTTTGATGTGCGACAACTTATACAAACTTGTGTAAACTGGAAAAATATAATAAAATCCTGAACAGATATACTTTGTCAGTTGAGATTAATAAAACATGACTGAATGAATTCGTACTACCTAATTATAAGTCATTTAGATGTATACATGTAGTCGATAGTTTCCAAGCTCTAAAAATTAGAAAGAAAGAATTAATAGTGTATACACATATATGCACATATATCTGAAAATCTGAATCCGTCTTCTGCAATATATATATATATATATATATATAGGAAGCATTCGGTTGTCTAGTCGCATTGATGAGCTGTGATACAGCGAAACAGGCCTGTATGCGAATGACACTATATATATATAATCAGATAGATAGATAGATAGATAGATAGATAGATAGATAGATAGATGTGATCAGATTAAGAAAAATACACTGATTCAGCAAAAAACGACAATTACGTGCATACAGATGAATAACCATATATTCGAATATTGGTAAACATGAAAACATATTATAAACACCCAGACATACACAAATACTAACGTATTCTTCTCCATATTTATACATAAATGTTCACGTTCATGTAAAAGTGTGAGTATGTGGTTTTGTGTGTATGCATACGCACAAAACCACATACTCACACTTTTACATAACTCTGAATATCATTATATACATACAATGATATCTAAGTACAAACGAATACATACACACACTTGAATGAACACGCACACACACCTATACATAAAGTATACAAATATATTTACACAACCATAAATAAGAGAATATCGGCGCTTTCTTTCTTTTATAAACCCATGTTTAATAGATAAATAGATAATTCAGTAAAGTCATTTTCGCAAAACTATATATATATATAGTAGTGTGCCCGTGCAATTGTTAGAATGTTTTAACTGTAAGAATAACAATTAACAATTTAGCGGAGATAAAAGAAATCACAACTAAAAATGGAGATCGATCGATCGATCGATAGATAGATAGATAGATATAAACATGGACGAAATGATATATAAATGCATATATATGTGCTCGCATGTAAGACGACCCCCATTTAATTTAAACGGATATGTTTGCACGATGCAAATAAATAATTAGACAGCTTTTTTCTCCCTCATGTCAACAGGCTCACTTTAAGGCCTTTGTTATTTCTTCTAACAATGCTGATGCTTGCGTGGTGATTAGAAAAAAAAAACTGAAAGTTAAAGTGATGATCCTTTCTTTGTCTCTCCCCTTACAGATTTATTACCTAAGAACATTCTGAGTGAAGTCGTGTTTTCATACAGAGCATCTGTGCAACAGCCAAGTGTTGGTAGATAACTTACCCGTATTTGTCCGGTGCTTGCTGAAAAGTCAACCCAACGCCGGCCGGACTACCGTTGTCAGAAATGATGTATTGTCACGTCAACAGGCTGATGACATGATCAGTACTGAACGAGTCCCGTGTTTTGCTGTTTACTCAATGTAGAAGTTATGGCGAGTTCTCTATTCGTGATGTTGAGTAGCACTCGTTAATTGAAGAGTTATCAGCTCGTCAAGATGTCAGCAAATATTTGAACAGAAAGTAGGAAAGAGCGAAAAAGAAAACGAGGAAAAAGGAAGGGAAGGGAGGAAATAAAGCGGGGAAAGAAAGATAGAAAAATAGATTGGGCTAAAAAAAAAAAAGAAATAGAAAAATATGACAAGAGAGAAAAAGGATAAAGAAAGAAAGGATAAAGGAAAATTAAAAGGAAGATACAACACGGAAAAAATATAGAAATATTAATGAAAAAAAGAATAAGCAAGAAACGAATAAAAGAAGAAAAGGAAAAAGAAAATAAGACAAAAATAGAGGGAAAATAAGAAAAATGAGCAGAAGAAAGAAAGAAAAGAAAGAAAGAAAGAAAGAAAGAAAGAAAGAAAGAAAGAAAGAAAGAAAGAATAATGAAAACAAAGGAAGTGGGGGAAAGAAACGAATTTCAATAGAAAAAATCACGAAGAAAAAGAAAAGAAATGGGAAAATTAATGGAAAATGAAAGAAAGAAAGAAAGAAAGAAAGAAAGAAAAAAAGAAAGAAAAAAAGAAAAAAAGAAAGAAAGAAATGCTCTCTGTTTATAATGATCAACTTTGTAATAAAAACCTACTCTCTAATAATAACAACATCAACCGTCTGTACCCCTCAGTGTAGATGAACTATTGGCAAAGCCAAGATCTATAATAAAAAAAATAAAGGAAAAATGTCAAAGATAATCTGATTATATTTACTTTCTTTTTCCTGCTGTTCTACAAACTTCTCTAGCTTTACCACTCTCTTTTTCATCAATTCCTTCCTCTTTCACTCTCTTCTTCACTCTCTTCTTGATTGCTTGACATATTCACAATTCTTCTTCTTCTTCTAAATAACACTAACACTTCGTTTAGACTCATTTCCTTCATCATTGAATTTCTTTCTTTCTCTGTCTCTATAATTGTCTCTTCTTCCTCTCTCATTCACGCTCCGCTTTCAATAATTTATCTTACTTTTCCCTCTTTTTTTTTATTTATCCTTTCATTTTCTTTTTTCTTCTCTAGCTACCTCTTCTTCTTCGTTCACTGGCCCACTGTAACGGTCGCTCGACGTCTGGAGTGCAATTCTATCCGCTTTCCGTGTTTGTTCACCATTACACGTTATGTTTTGGTTCCTTCGATACGAGAGGCTGGCTAATCGAATTAAAACTGACAGTGAACGGTCGGTGGAAGGTGCAAATCGATAAATAGGCAAGGGAAAAGGATAGAGGCGAAACATAAAGAATGAAAAAAATAAAATAGATTGTCAATCAACGGGACACTTTTTTTTGTTCTGTTCGCATGAAGACAAGGAAAAATAACATAGCATTAATTCATAAAATTTAATTCCGCAATAATGAAAACTGACTCAGTTGAGTGACACTATTACCAATTCGGTCACCGAGCTTTTGAGTTTTACGGTAATATTATGATAGATAGATAGATAGATAGATAGATAGATAGATAGATAGATAGATAGATAACAAATAGGAAACGTTTATCGATCTAACATGTTTCGCTTGGTTAAAGCTTTATCAGAGAATGAAATATGGAGAAAAAGATATTAACATTTTTTCTTTTGTTTTGTTTGATTTTCATTGATTACACAGGCTTCGCGTGCATTTAACTTGTTAAGCAGTGTTCGTGTGTCTAATTTTTGGCGTTCCGAACTCAAGGAGAAATTAAGCGTTTTTTCGAAGCTCCAAAATGAAAAAAAAAACAACATAAATACTGCTTTATTTATGCAAGTGTATCATAATTCTAGTTAGTCTATGTGGGATTCGGATGATAATGTAAATTCGTAAGTGTAAGTGTATGTGAGAGAGAGTCTTTATGTTTGGAGGTTGTCCTCTTGTTGAATTGGGGACGTTTTTACGCAAACACCGGTTGTAGTAGATAGACATACGTTAGATTCTTTAAAAATGAATTTCATAAATGTTGGTGAATTAATATAGGGTTTTTGATGTGTGTTTACAGTTAGTAAAATATTTATCAGGATTCCCGCGAAGTATTTGTGACGTAAAGAATTATATATTTTTTTTAATTAGACTGGAGTTTGTAAAATCACGGTTACCATAACCGTGATTTTAGAAACGCCATTTTTGTTTTTGTGTATTACAAGCGAGTTGAAAAGGGTTGTCCCAATGTAGGTCTCTTTTATGCTCGTATATGCGGGCTTTTAGATTTCGAGGTGTTTCACCAGTGTAACTGTTTTTACAAGAGGCGTTGGATTTATTTTTCTTCCTAATTATATCTTTCATTGTCTTGGTGGTAAAGACCCTAGTATTGGTGATAACTAATTTATTTTCAAATTTTGTAGATATAGTGTTAGAGGGTAGGATTATAAATTTTGTGTTGTTGGTGTTAAAAGTGATATCGCTGGTGTCTAATTTTTTGGATTTGTGGATTTTGTATGTTCGTTTTCTAGCGTTAAGGATGAAATGAGGTGGGTGGTGAAGAAGTCTAAATGTTTTTCAATGTATTTTCCTTCTTCACTTAGGTATTCTGGGCTAAATATTCTAAGGGTAAAATCCTATGATTAGTCCTGATTTTATTTTTTGACTGCGGTAGGAAGAGAAATAGATCGTTTTTATTAGTGAGTTTGCGGTAAACTGTAAAATCTAATTTGTCATTGTTACGTATTAATGCCGAGGAAAGGTAGTGATTTGTCTATTTCAAATTTATATGTAAACTGGATGGTAGGTTCTACATTACTAAGTTTCTTTATTATTTCTATTAGATTTTTATTGTGAGCATATAATTAAAGGTTATAATAAATATTATGATAGATAGATAGATAGATAGATAGATAGATAGATAGTTGCACCCGTTTTATAGCATATTTTGTTTGATTAATATATTCTAATAAATATTGGTAAAATATCCATAATGTATTTTAACAATTTAAATGTAAAAATCTATTATAATTAAGAAATAAATAATTGCATTAAAAATTCATTTTTCATCGAAAAAATTTTTTGCTTTCAGAAAATGTCCATATTCATAAAAACAACTAAAAGCAAATAAAAACATTTGAAATTAAATAATATCTTTGTTTTATTGAGTTTTGTATGTTACAATTCACAGCTGATTTTCAGGTAGGTGGGGTCCAATTAAAAACAAAAAAAACATGATTTGCATTCCTCAAAGCCTTGTGTTTTTAACTATTGTAATCACTAAACCCGATGCGATGGAATTTCTAGCGTTTTCATAAAATTAGTTATGGGGGGTAATAAATATAAAAAAAATATTTTTGCCTTGACTTTAATAAAAAAAACATATTTATAATAATTTCGATCATCTGTGAATAGTTCCTGAAAAGTTCATTGACATCTGACAATTATTTTTATTTTTGCAAGATTTTCCAACTTAATGTGTGTCATACCAAAAAAACGCGCTAAAAATTATCTGTTATTTTACTAGTTCCGGTGATACAAAAAGAAACAAGATTTTTTAATCAAAATTTAGAATGTTGTAAAAAGAAGGAAATTTTTTTAAAAATAATTTTTAAAAAAGTTTGGTCTTTCTTCTTAATACTAACATAAGTATTTAGACGATAAAATTTTGTTTTCGGCAAGGTTGGCACCTTTTTCATCAAGCTATGCTCTTTTTTTAGCGATTTCGTGGAGGTACCTAAAAGCGTTTGTTTCAATGCCTATAAACACGTTCTCTGAAGACGATAGTCCCAATCAAACATGGCTCATGAAAATTATTCAATATGTGAGTATTCTGCTACTGTACTCCTGCATCTGACTAAATTAAATTCAGTACATATCTTAACTGCCGCTTACTACAGAATGATTGTTGATGTGCTTGAGTCACAGTTCGTTGTTCGTAAGTATGATTCTCCCATCTAATGGTCTTGTTTCAGTCAAAATTGAGCTTTATAAAGATCGATTACATAATACATGTTGTCATTTAAATAA
Source organism: Acanthosepion pharaonis (assembly GCA_903632075.3). Classification (NCBI taxonomy): domain Eukaryota; kingdom Metazoa; phylum Mollusca; class Cephalopoda; order Sepiida; family Sepiidae; genus Acanthosepion; species Acanthosepion pharaonis. The sequence continues at coordinate 2,322,494 of CAHIKZ030003744.1, read as the reverse complement.
GTAATATATGCATAGGATGTGCGGGTAACGTAGCGGTTATCAGAGGGGAAAATGGAATCAACGTGTTGAATTCAAATTTCGTTCTGAATAAAGATGGGATACAATAGTCTGCGTGTAAATAATGTAAATAATGATAATACCTCATTTCAGGAATTCACACTAAAATTCGACCTGATCTGTTTCGTTCACTTCATACTCATAGTTTTGGGAAAGGCATGAATGCCAACTAGTCTATGAGAAGGAAGACTTTCTATTGCAAACCATAGAGAAGGCAGTAAAGTATTCTACTACTTTTCTCAAGAAGATATGACAATTCCTGCATATTAAAGAAAGCTTTGAAGAGCTATGGTCACTTACGTCGTGAAGGGATATAGTAATTAAAAATATTTATAAAGCACTTTATAATTAATTGTTTTTTTTTCTTCATATTTGATTCATTCTCTCTCTGTCACTCTCTCTTTCATTCTCTCTCTCTACCCCCCTCATATATTTATATACTTCTGTTTGTGTTTTTGTCAACTATCAGACTTGCTCTCTAAGTTTCTGATAGAGAAAGAAGACGTTAAACATGAAACACTCATAAATAGTAGCGTCTGTTTCACATTTTGAAATATTTTCTTTGAGCAGTTAATGGATTTTTCAACCCAACTCATATTCTTATCACAATAAACATTATGTTAATGGGAAAAAATGGTTGAATAGATTTATATACAAACAGTAAAATTAATGTCTACCAGCCTAGATTTTTAAAAGTCTTGCCGAATTTTACCTTTTCTTTAATAAGACATTCGATTATCTAGACCGGTGGACATTAATTTCACTGCTTGTAAAACTACATTGATGTATACTCAAACACATAAACCCACTAAAATAACATTTATAGCAATAAGAAATATTTTCTTTAAAATAGACCACGTTTATTTCACTTTCTGTATTATTTTGAAGAAATTAACTTCTTTTCAATGTCGTATATATTTAAGAACATAATAGCAAATTATTAGTAGTGAGCCTAACAAGTCAATTTATATGAAATTTCACCCGTAGATATTTGAAAATATTTTATTATAAAAATATTTATTTGATCTTTTTATAGATATCTTAGAATCATGGAAAATTTGAAACATGCTCCTCCTAAGCTTAGCATTGGGTTTCGTCAAAATCTCACTCAATACATTGAGAACAGATACTAGACATTGATTTCAGACAATGACAGGTAAAATGTCTGAAAAATCAATTTGGTCTGTATTGTCAAGATAAATGGCTCCAACGAACATAATTCACTAAATTTATTTTCATTATATTTTACCGGAAGACGTTGTCAATAAATCATCTTTAATGGCGCCTTCTGTGAGTTGATTATCATTTTAACGATTTCTCATATCGAATGCGCATGCGCAATTTTAGGAAATTAATTCCGTTGGTTTTTTAATTTATTTTATGTTTTTTCCTTAATCTTTGTTTTCTTTATATTTATTTTTAAAATTTTATAGGTTATTCTAATTGTTGTCTTGCTTCTTTTTTAAGCTTCAATGTTATTGACAGTTACGACAAGGACACTGGCGAATAGACTAAAATATGAAGAGGTCACCGAGGCGTTAAGAAGGGAAAAAGCAAAGATATTAAATTTGTAGAATAACAGAAACCCACTTATGCATGTACAAAATAATAACAAAAAAGCTCATTTAGAAGAAGAAGAAGAAGAAGAAGGAGGAGGAGGAGGGGGAAGTTGAGAGGGAAGGAGAAGTACAACAACAAGTAGAAAAAAAGGAAGGAAGAGAATGTGGTTAAAAAAATGGGAGAAAGGAAGAAGAAGAGTTCAGTTTCGTATATTTTGTTGCTTTTCGTATTACTTTCTCTTTTACGACCACCCACCAAAGTACTTGTTTCGCCATCCATCTACACAAATTTGTCATATAAATGACTCGTTGCTTTTCTCTTATTTTCTTCGAATCGTCCTGAGAGTTTTAAATTCCAGAAGTTTTCTTTCTCAAAATATTTGTCCCCAAAATATAAGCTGTTTCTTTCTGTTAGTAACAGTTACTTTGAAGTTTCTAACCTCCTTTAAAACTTTATCATTTGTCACATGCCCTGTCCGTGATAGTTCATCGGTTGTACATTAAAAACGAAGTATTATTATTATTATTATTATTATTATTATTATTATAATCTTCACACGTCTTGTTGTCATCGTCGGGAAACAGAAAATAATAGCAAGTCTCCATATTAATTATTATATATGATGCTGCCGAATTTCATGATATTGAAAACTGTATAAGTGATATAGAAGGCCTTAGTCAATTCATATCATTAGAAAATTGGCAAATTCCCGTGATAAAGTGACAAATTTAAAATGTTTTGAATATAATGACGTTAAGAAGGATGATTATTTATTATTTGATACGTTTTGTGTCAGCTTTGCTTTTATTTCCTTTATTTCAAAATATTTAATTGTTTCCTGCAACTATCATTATAATTATTATTCTAATAAGGGTGTCACCATTTTTCCTTTTTATTTTAATATCTTCTTCTTCTTCTTCTTCTTCTTCTTCTTCTTCTTCTTCTTCTTCTTCTTCTTCTTCTTCTTCACTTTCTGGGCATTATTGTTTTTGTTGTTGTAGAATACCATTCTTATATTGTTCGTTTATGTGTTGAAGGGAGGAAATCGTACTTTTTTTTTTACTGTAATAGTAACATTAAAATCGCCATTAAGTATTAACAACAACTACATCATCATCATCATCATCATCATCATCATCATCATCATCATCAATAATAATAATAATAATTTACAAGGTAGCTGTAGTAATATTACTCATATTAATTGTGCTATTATTTGTATTGTTGATGCGATATCTTGACATTGTTAATACATGCATAATTACATACGCATGTATGTATGTATTTATGTATATGCGTGCATTTCAGAAAGAGAGAGAGTGGGTGAGTTAATGCAAGAAACAAAAATAAAAGCAAAACCAATCAATCAGATTTGGCAAAAGTACAGTCAATGAAAAATAGAGTAAAAATTTCTTCTGCCATGAGATTTAGCCATAGCATGTGGTCGCATTCAAAATGGCTGAAACTGATGTCGGCGAAAATGAGGCACAAAAGGAAAAGAAAACAAAATAGTAACAAGGAAAGCAACACGACCGAGAACAATAAATGTGAAAAATATAAAAATAAAAGAAGAACGAAAGAGTAGCACTGAAAGTAACACAAAAAGCGTAAATTCATGACAAAACAACAGAAGTTTGAGTTTCCCTGCTGATCAAACGCGCGTCTCTAGATGACTTGTATCACTTTTGATATTCACTTAAGAATAAATATAAAAAAAATGAAGGAAAAGAAGTAAAAATGAAAAAGGCAAAGAGCAGAAGATAAAATGAACAGAAAAAATTGAATAAGTAAGAAAATAAAAAGAAAGACAAAGAAAATGAGAATGATTTAAATGGGATAAAGTAAAAGAAAAAAAGCAAAGAAATAAAAGGAGAAAGCAAAAGAAGAAACATTGAGAAAAGAGAAGAATTCGTAATCTGAAGGACAAGAAAGAAGTGAAAGTAGAAGAGAAAAAGATAAACAAAATAACTGAAAAGAAAGAAAGAAAGAAAGAAAGAAAGAGAAATGGTGAATTAGACAAAGGAAGTTAATGAAGAAGATAAGAAAAGTACCAACTGTGTGAATCTCTTTTCCAGCCCAAAGAATGACGTCATAAAAATTGGTGTGAATCCCGCAATGAAGTTTCTTGTCTTGCCATAATTCGTAGCCCTGTGAAATCTTTTGTGCAAGACATTGTTCTCTTTTACATCTTGTTATTTTATTTATTCATTTGAAGCATGGTCTCCAAGGTTGATGAGAATTAAACAAATGATCTTAAATTTTTACTCTCTCTCTCCCTCTCCTCTCTCTCTCTCTCTCTCTTTCTCTCTTTCTCTCTCTCTCTTTCTCTATGTTCAGCAACTAAACTTTTAGCTTTCTGGCCCAGTGTGTAAGCTATCGAACACCATCTGACGTATTCTTGTCTAAAAATAGATTTTAGTCATAGGAGACAATGGCGACGCGTTCTATCCGTAAGCAGAAGATAAAAAAAAAATAACGAAATAACAAAAGCTTCGTTTGTATGAATAAACTCACGCTGAGAATTAAAATATATGCGTGCGTTAATAAAAGGGAGTATTTTCATTGACACCCATGCCGACTTGTAGGTTTAGCACGAGGGCGAAACGGAGAAATGGAAGTTTCTAAGTTTTTGATCCCAGCGCCAGTAGTGAGTGTACAACATTCGTTACAACTACACTATACACAGTTGAATACTCTATTTTACACTTTTCTACAGAAATCTTTAGCAACGTGTTATTATTCTGTTTGTCTGTCTATCACTCACTCACTCACTCACTTTCCTTCTCGCTCTCTCATATATATATATATATATATATATATATATATATATATATATATATATACTCGTGGGTGTGTTGAAAAGTTTTCTCTTTTCAACCCATCGAGCCAAAATCAGTATTCTAATGTTTGACCATTAAAAGACTGTTGGAAGTTGGGCCAAGAACTTTTCAGTACCCCATCGTATGTGTATATATACATATATACAGAGAGAGAAAGAAAGAGAAAGAGAAAGAGAGATTTAGAGGATGATGAAGACAATGACACAGAGTACTGGTTTAGCTATTAATAAGGAATACTATTAATAATTAAAAAATTATAGAATTATGATTAAAGGCAGTCATAATCCACTTAAAAGTCGTTTGACATTATGTGACCGTTACGTGACATTAAGTGATTGCGACATAAAAACCTTCCTTCAATTAAAATCTTTGAAAGTCTGTTCGTGATTAATCTGGGACAAGAGATGCAGGTTGCATTCGGTAATCCTTCAATGCCGTCAGTGATCTGTGAATTATTCCAACGTGTGAGAGAGCGATTCATTTTAAAATACGTCGTGGATTGATGATACTGCATTATCACAGAATTTCAGACAATATTTGGCCCAAACTGATTTACTTCTGCCGACCCGTCACGAACATGCTGAGCTATTCTAGTTTAAAATTGCAGATGGAATGACGCCCTTCAAAATGAACCTGGCGAGAACGAACTAAAAATAAAGACTTTTACGTAATATCAAGTAAAATAAAGTTTAAAAAGTAAAAATAGAACCACATTTATAGTTTCATTAAAGTGAAAGTGAAGTCAAGTTATTCATATAATTGTGTCAAAGACAAAAATCAGGTGATTTTTTAAAATTTTTTTTGGCGAGGAGAAATTTTAAATTTAGTTATTACCGTGCTTGTAAGAAATAAAACCTAATACTAAATAATAACATTTTACTTGCGCTTCTAAGAAACTTGTTCGACAGAAATTAAAAGATATATTGAATACCACCAACTTCCTTGGCTTGACTCGCTGATGGAATGAAAATTCTGTAATTAAATAGATTAAAAAAGATGTGATTACCACACACATATATACACACGCTTCTCTCTCTCTCTCTCTCACTCTCTCTCTCTCTCTCTCTCTCTCTCTCTCTCTCTCTCTCTCTATATATATATATATATATATATATATATATATATTAGACCTGGGTATGACGATAAACTGCATCCGACAGCAAGGCCTCTGATAAGGAGATCGGAGTTTTTGAATAGCGTGGAACCTCCTCGTAATTGCTGGTGTTCCCAGGACTACCGTGACCCGAGCTGCTAGCACCTGTTAGTGTCCCAGCTATGAGCAAATAGTGAATCCCCAAACAAAAACAAAACACTATGAAAATATGAAAAAAAAAAAATTATAGTAAAAATAACAACAATGCATTTTTATATAAAAAATAAATTAGTAACAATACCTATTTATAGTAAAATTAGCAACGATATATTCTATAATAGAACTGCCAACAATGCATTTTATAGTTGAATTGCCAACAGCACATTTAATAGCAAAATGACGAACAATACGTTTTCATCTGTAGTTGTAGACATACGATTGAATATATGTTGTTTTCAAAATATTTAGATATTAAATAACCCATAGATCTTAATATGCTACTAAACAAAATCAACCAAACCAACACACACTGATATATATATATATATCTTACTTATTATAAAACGCAGATTGTGTGTGTGTGTGTCTGTACGTTTATATATTGCATCGGATTTCCTACATTTTTCAACCGATTTCAACAAAACTTCACAAGACTACGTAAATTACCTTGCGGTAGTTCTGACAGCGCCAAAAATTGGAAAAACACAATTGTTTTTGCACAAAATCAATTTGAAAACATGATTAAGAGGCATTAATGAAAGGGGGACAACTCATATCGAGTTATACTTATTAATATTGAGTTATCGAGTTATACTTATTATAAAACCCAGGTTGGTTGTTGTTTATGTGTGTGTGTGTGTTCGTTTATATATGGGATCGGATTTCCTACATTTTTCAACCGATTTCAACAAAACTTCACTTTTTTGGGGGGTAGGTAGTGTTTCTTATTGTCTTACACTTTTTTTCTTTATTTTTATTCAGAATGCTTTAAAAATTCCATTTACAAGACAATTGTTTATAATAAAATTCTATTCAATCGGTAGACTCATAACGATTGAAAACAATGTTTTTTGTTTGAATTTGGGTTTGACCAATTCGTAAAAAAAAAAAAAAAAAACTAATTAAGACATGCGTGTCTGTCAACCTTAAACAATAATGTTTGTCAATTTTATTTTTCAGTCATTATGATGGTCGATACTTGATCTATCTCTTACTGTTACATCCCAGGCAACGCCCGGCTCTACTGCTAGTATATATATATATATATATATATATATATATATATATATATATATATATGGAAAAACATATATAAATGTGTATATATAAAAAATTACTATTTGCGTTATATTTAGGGGATACATTTGAGTAGACATCTGCTTTTAAAAATGTACAATTGTGGATTTTCGAGAGCCAATAGTTGGTTGATTTTGTTTAGCCGCATATCAACCTTTATGGGTTACTTAATGCTGAAATCTAAATATTTTGTACGAATTTTTGGTGGATGAGGAGATAATATTGGTCTTAGTCATATAAGTCCTACTAATTAACCCATACCTAAGTGGAGAAGAGGTGTATGCATATCTTTTTCCAAGGCCACTTGTGCGCAACTGAAATTGGAACTCGGTTCTCCGATTGACAATTCTGTGCCATTATCCATTACACCACCCGCGCAACCAAGCTTACAGCACCTGGTCACCTATCTAGGTACTGACCAGACTCAACGTTGCTTAATTTCGTTGATCGTGCGGGAACTAGTCTTTCAATGTTATGTGTTCGTAAGCCTCATTATTAAATGATAATATAGCGTTTAGAGTAATAAGAAATAATATCGGATTATAAATAAAAATCCATTAATTCCTTAGAAATGAATCATTACTTAGATAGGTCGCGCATTATACGGTGAAATATACAGTGAAAATTTTAGATTAAATCTAAATTATTCCCACATAAACACACATACAAACACGCAATAATATACATATATATATATAATATACTTTAAAGTATTCTAATCATCAAAATTACCCTGAATCCTACACGGAAATTGTTAGTCATGGGTTAAGATTTGGATCGACGAATCTGACTCAGTAGCGTCCGGACATGCTATGAATTTTTTTTTTCTTATAAGATGCAAATCAGTGTTTTTACAATAAAACTGTAATTAACCAACCGATCTTGGTAAAATACCAGGATAGACTTTTATTTAAATGAACAACACATCGTGCTGTTTTCCTAAAAATCTATCCTTATTAAAGTGTGGATAATTGTTTCGCCGTTCCAGGTTTTAGTAAACATTCAAACATAGGTTAACAAATTTTGACTTATAAATAAATTCAAATGACTGTAACGTCTATTTTAGTAAAATGTCGCATATGCCTGAATTTATTATTATTATTATTATTAATGTGGGTACCGTGATATCATATAACTATTGTCATTCTTTCAGTGTATTTGATTTTGTCAACTTTTCTATTGTTCCTATAATTGGAGATGTTGTTGCTTTCCAGATAAATTCTTTACTTGAATATTCTCATCTGCATCTCTTTTAATAATAGACCACAAGTTTTCTATTGGATTGTTATCTGGGGAAGCTGTGGATTATTTAATTCCTTTAATGTCTTTGAAGCTTTTTTTTAAGCAAGGTGGGCAATAATCATCTTTGTAGAATATGAAGAGGTAAATTACCTGAATATACTCTTTAGTTTAAACCTTCTTAGTTGTAACCATTTCCACTAAAATACGCCTTAACTAACAACTTATAATAATCCTCTATATATACCTTCACATATATTCTATTGCTTACACTATTAAGGATGTATATTGCCTCGTTCAGATTCCTGATATGCCACTTACCTCCAGGTTAGACGTTCGAGTTTGGATAGGATTTACTAATCTTGCGTATATCTTTGCTTTAGCATGATAGAAATTGAAGCAATAAACAAAAAAATATGTCCTTGCGTATTTCATAATTAGATCACATAATATTTTCTATTATATATTTTCTTTCTATAACTTCGATCAAGTGTAAAATTTTGTTCTCTGTGACTATCTTTGCGTTTTACCAAGATTTCTTTTCCCTCTGTTGACACACAAAATGTTTCTAAGCCGTTCCATAGGCAAACAGATCCAACCACGCACTATCCATCACTGATAAACACACGTAGATACACAAGCTGTTTTACACGGACACACACATATTGACTGACACACACTTCAAGACGCACACTTTGTCGCAGAAGTACTCGCTCATGCTAATAACCTTCCCTGGACTATTATTCGGTGACACAAAAGAAAAATGAATTAAAAACATGCCCAGCCGGGCCTGGCATTCTCAAGTTGAATTTATGAATAAACTATCAAGTTATCCGACATTTTCATCTTCCTAATCGATAATCAATCAATACACTTTTTTTTCTCCCGACTCTGGTCAGCATCACAAGCCACTGCCTTCGTGCATCACCCCATGCGCTTTCGTGGTGTGGTATTTGGTGGGGGTCAGTTTTAAGAGGTGACGTACTTTATGCAAAGTTCCATGGAAATCCGTTTGCCGACAAAGTCGGCTTTTTACACTTGGACACTTCCACGGCTGTTCTGTGGAACTTTCTTCTTTGAGTTTGGTTTCAGGCATTATTGTTTCCGTTAGTAAATGTTTTTCTTTCTCTTTTTATATTTTATTTATTTTGAATCTGTCAGGAAGATTGCGTTTTGCATAGTCTTGGGCCTATGCTGACTTCAGTTCTCTTGGAGCCGATGATGAGAACCCGGGGTGGAAGAAAACACTCGTCGTTTAACTGAGGGATCAAGTGAGAGAAAAAGAAAAAGAAAAAAAAAATGCAAAAAAATAAAGGCAGAAATGGAGAAAAGTATAAAGTAGAGAAGGGAAATAAAAGAAGACTGGCGTGGTTGCATTTTGCAAGATGAAAAGAGAAAAGGGAAGAAAAAAGACAAGAAAAACAAGAGATAGTGCGTAAAGAAGAGAAGTATAAAACTGATACAGGTTAAATATAATAAAACAAATTTTGAGAAAAGGAACGTGGTTAGAAAGAAAGAAATATTAGCAGACTAGGAGAAATAGGCAGTTATAAACATAGATAGATAGATAGATAGATAGATAGATAGATAGATAGATAATGTATTTTAGTCTCTCAATGCAAAAGTTTGGAAAATCAAAATATGAAGGCCATCATTTACCTGGGTACGAGCTACTCCATTTGATTAAGCTTTTAACTTCTATCGCTTCATCTTCCGAGTACATATTAATCAAGTCAAACACAAAGCCAAATTAAAGAATGGACCTCGCAATCTATAGTTTGCATGTCCAATAAGTTGTTGAATACATTGTTAACAAATACTTACAGTGAGTTATATAAAGAATATAAAATAGATAGATAGATAGATAGATAGATAGATAGATCTGTATAGAAAATGTTTTGAGTTAGATGGTAGGGCTGAACAACATAAAATACATTAATTTAAAAGTTGTTCGAAAGAGATGTTTTTAAACAGCCATTGTCATTTATTTGTGGTTATAAAACGCATTCTGAATTTGTTATAACCATAAACTGTAGGCCGATGCTAATTTCGTGGCACTATGAAACTCCAATTTATTCTTAGAGTTAATAGGCTGTCTTAAATATCTCCTTAAAGAAAATCATAGAATAACGCCTCCTTTTCCGTTACTTTCCGTTTCCTTTAGCTGAATCATTTGTTTATTTGTTTTGTCACATTTATATCTTCACCCGATCTTTTTTTTATAGTTCCATCTTCCGTTATTGACTGCATAAACTCAACATTAATTATCATTATCATTATTATTGGTTATTTCTTAATATCGTCATCGTTTTCATCATGATAGACACTGTATATCTTCCCAATCTTCAGCTTCGTTTTGCGGTTGATATAGTTTCATGTTTTTTAACATTATCAGGATATTTTTGTCCTGCATTCATAGTAAACCTTTCATTTTTCATCAGCATTATTTCAAGTGTTACTCGACTTTACTATTTTCCTCTTTCTTGATCCCCTCCCTAAATTATTATTGTAGCCATAATTATTGTTTTCAACTTTTGGTAGTCTGTCTAATTTTATTGTCTAACCCAATGTTTTCACATTAAAATTGGTATTAACAAAACGATGCTGGTTAAGTTTCAGCATATACTTATGATGGTTAGCCGTTCGTATCTGAGTATCCTTGTCTGTTAGGGTGGCAGGCCAATCTCTGTTGCAGACACCTGCTCAGGCACATTTGTGTTTGTGCAACACCTATAGAGCCCACCCGTGGTTTATAATGCGGACTTTAGCTACAATTCACTCGCATTAATAGCAACGGATAGTTTATACTGTAGATTGAATGACAAGTCACCTCAATACTAGATTCTATTTATAGATAATTATAATTTAATACTGAGTTATTGAGTGATAATTTCAACAAGGTCCTCATCATGTAATGACCCTGGATTCATGTATGGTTTTTGAGAGACGACATTATTATGAACCCAGGGCGCTCTAACGATGCTTTATCACCAAGTTCTGTTGATTCTCCGTTACCTGTGAGAGTACCATATGCCCACAGATGCAGTCTGATTATCTCGTTTGATATCAACCGTAGATCAGTCAGATCGATCAAATCTGAAGTGGAAATGATATCCCGGCATTTGGCGACAAGAGGGTAAGCATTAGACGTCCATACTTAGCATAAAAAGCAAAAACAGATGAATGTTACAAAAAACGTGGATCAAAGAAGAAAATAGAATTGAAGGAATCAGTTATATAATTAACAAAGTAAGAAAAATAAAACACGGCTTGTGGATAATCAGACAACAGTACATCTGGGATCGCTTTCTCATGTCCATTCAATGAATGTTTAACTCGTGCAATGAACAGAGACTACATCCGACTGATTGCTGGTAATCCTGAACAATCCTTCACAAAGAATGCCTTCACCTTATATAGATACACAAAGCATTTTATATATGCGAGTTATTTGTACGCTTATGTCAGGGGGGAAGTGGCGACTAACAAAGGAGAACATATCTCTGGTACTCTCTTCAGTCTTCTTGCCGTGTTCAATGATTTTCTGAAAGATGCCAAATCGTGCTCGGATTCTAAATTCCTGCTGGTTTTGAAACAATTTTCTTCGTTTTCTTCTTCTTCTTCTTCTTCTTCTTATTATTATTATTATTATTATTATTATTATTATTATCAAAATCAGAAGATGTAGAAATACTGCCATCGTTATTTTCATTGTCATCATTATATGATTACTGATATTGTTATAAAATTATATCCCATTGTTTTTCTAAATCTTTTCTTTGTTCTCGTGCACGATATTCCCCCCCCCCCCCCCTCCCAGTCTCTCTTTGAAAGTTTCTTTCCTGATCCATTTAAATGTAAAAAAAAAATCCCGCTTTGCGTTAAAAACAATGTGTTTCGATTTTTTTAATCTTTTTCTGCTCTTTTCGTAAAAACCCAAGAAAATGTAGATTTCCGATTTTCCTAGCGACGTTAAAAAAAACTAACCGAAAACTTGATTGTACAAGTCAACATTTTTACAATGAAATTTTGGTAAAATTTTCAGGGTATACGTATATCTATATAATAAATATACCATGTGAATTTCAGCTGATAATATCTGTTTTATTTAGAAGTATTTACAATACTTTGGCGTTTTGGGATTTCGATGATTGCTATTGATGCTGTAACTAAATACAGTTATTTAGTTACTGAAATTTTTTGGTTGTGAGAAAGATGCAATGTTAAATAAGAAACAAATTATTGATAAGTTACTGAGTTATCGGCACGCAACGTTGAAAACTGCGAAAAAGTTGAACAAAGATCATATGACAAAAAGAAATTGCCATTATGAGATTAAAATTAAAACATGGCTTTAAGAATGACACAGAAAGTCAAAGAAAAAATGAAAAGATAATAAGTAATCAAATTAGATTGACATGTGATAAAAATATTTGGGAAGCTAGTGTTGCAAATGTAGACAAAAAGAAAAAGATATAGGACATTGGCTAAAGGCATGACAGTTTTTGAAGATCTTCACTTATATTAAAGTCTACAGGAATTGCCATATCAATAAGAAAGTACATTCTATTTTTGCGCTCTTTGATCACAAATGTCTGCGCAATTATGTCTTATCTTTCTTGTCAATGTGTAAAGTCCAATAAAATAGTTACAGTTCCTATGCCTGTAACCAGGTTCTTGCACTTTCCTTCCCATAAAAGTTTAAGATTTTACAGTGCAAATATATTGGCCCACTTTGTCATAACGATTTTTATATTCGATGGATGCTATTACTGTGAAACTTGATACAAGATGGTTAATTATTTTTAGATATTCATCACATTATCAGCATTTGGCGTCAGCACAATTTGTCAGTATATTTACATTTCTAGTTAGCAAGTATTGGTTATTTGCAGCAAGAATAAAACCTTCAGTTTCATCAGTAATCCTACACGACGTAGCCAGTGATGGGTTTGTTTTGCACGGGTAGTGTTGACCACGAGGAGCTTTATCTTGCTATCGTTTCTCTATTTGTTCCATAGCATTGCCTTCTCTTTTTAAGTTTTTTGCCGCTGCAGTAGAGGATAATGACTTACTTTCTCTTCTTCATTCATTTGAAAATACCTTTTGAATGTGTTGGCTTCCTTTATTACGCAATAACATTTCTTATTTCTTTCACGTTCTTTGACACAGATCATCATCCAGTCTTCTGAAGTTTCTAGGTATCTTTGAAGACTGATTGTTGTCGTTTTATAAGACAGTTATAGTTGAACTAAATCCCTGCCTCCTTCGAATCTGGACACACTGACGATCAACATTGGCCATAGGATGATGCATGCCGTGGCAAGTGAGAAGCTTTCTCATTTTGACATCTATTCGTTTAATGTCAGCTATAATCCAATTAAAGATGTTGAAATTGTATTGCACTACAAAGGCAATCAAAGTATATATGGCTGATATTCTGTTTTATGAATTCAACTCGGTATTTTACGTCAAACGCACTCGCCTTTAGTATTCTTTTTAATTTGGGTATGCTGTATTCCATCTCATTCACTGACTTATAGATATTTATACGCTTCTTCTTGCTCCATTATTGCTTCTTCTTCTTCTTCTTCTTCTTCTTCTTATTATTATTATTATTATTATTATTATTATTATTATTAAGTAAATAGAAGTGAAGGGGGTTTAAAATAAGCCTGTCATTTATTATTATTTAAATAAAATAGAAGGAAAGCAATGACTGTACTGTAATTATAGCAAGAATTATTTCCTCAAATCTGTTACTTTTTTATTATAATTGTGATTTAAGTAAATAAACGAAAGGTCAAAGATTGAATCGAGGACATGAACCGAATGAAAAGTTCAAGTTTTTTCTTCTTTTTTCTTGTTCTTCTTATTTGTTCGCTTTTATAGGGAGATCAAAAATTGGCAGCCTATGAGTCATAGTTGTGAAGCGGATATGCATGCATCTAATTGTGTAACAATAACAGAGGTACAGAAGTTGACATCAGGCCTCTTTACAGGGGGAAAGTTTTAAAAGCCTATGATATACAAGTACTACAGTTTGAGTTCAATAACAAAGTCTGGAAAAATAATCAACAAAAAAGGCGAACAAAGAATTTTAATAATAGGAATAGAAGATTTTTACTTTTAAAGTTCTTTGTAAAACCGAACACACACAAACACACACAAACACACACACACAGACACACACACACAGAGACACACACACACAGACACACACACACAGACACACACAAACAAACACTCTCTCTTTCTCTCTTCCTCCTCCTTCCATTATTATAATCTTTTTGTAAATGATGTTTCCTTTCCAAAATTTTCTTTACTTGTACATGAGTTTCTGCTAACGAGCCTCACTTAACGCGCTACTTTAGGATCAAACCTCTAACCTCATGTCTACACGTCCAACCCTCCGAACATTGAGCTATGCCTGCAAGTGATTTGTTGTTGCTGCTGTTGCCTTCTGCAGAGCGGTAGCGCGCGTGATCTTCACCTGCGCAAATCCGGAAGTGATGCAAATGTGACAGGAGGCGCCACCTGCTGGGCGGAAAATGAAACGCGTACGAATGCATCCTGAGGTGACGAAGCTGTTGTCGGATAGGAGTTGAATTTAGCATCTCTTATGCCTTATCTTTTTTTTTTTCGCTTTTTTCTCGATCCATTTCCTTTCTTTCATTTTTTGTTTGAATGAATGAAAAAAAATACTAATTCCCTTCACACACACACACACGCACGCACACGCACACACACGCACACTTATTCATAACCGATTTTTATAGATATTGTCTACTAGCAACATTTTGGGGGCACGATTCACAGCTTGGACTTGACCGGCTTTCAGGGTGATTTGTTTTCTAACAAAAAATAATGGCAGAAAATTGGGATTTTTTGAGGAAACAAAAAAAAATTGCAATATTATTAAGTCTAGAGTTCATAAGCATTTTTTTCTTTCTTTTTTTTTTTCAATATCGCTTCTTTTTTCTGTGGGCTTCAGTTCGCAATTCAGCACGTGTACTTTATTGCAGTCATGTTTACATCTGTCTCTACACATGTGTTATTTTAAATATGTTTATGTTAATGTTGAGGGAAAACGGTGCATGTCTGCATCACACAGCCATACATACATATAAATCTCTTTTTATCTCTCTGTATATATATATATATATATATATATATATATATATATATATATATATATATATATATATGCAGATACAAATAATTTCAGAATTGGGATCATACAAAACGTGACTAATATTTTCTGTGTATTTATTTGAGTGCATGGTTATATAAATAAATTGTACACATACTAAAATTATGCATAATACACATTTGTGTATATATATATATATATATATATATATATATATATATATATATATATATATATTATATAATATTTAGTGGTCAATATATATATATATATTGCAGTTATGTTTACATCTGTCCCTATACATGTGTTATATATATATATATATATATATATATATTTCAAGAGAATAAAATCAAGGTAGAGCTCTATGTACAAGACAGGGCAAGAATATAATATAAAATAAATAATATATCTTTATATGTATGTGTGTGTGTGTGTGCGCGCGCTCGCGCGTGTGTATAACAGAGAGTGCATGTTTATTGTTATGAAGTAGAACTTATTACATTTGATTAATTTGGGGGATGAATCAAAACAAGGCGAGGAGGATGTTTTGGAAATACTCTTTAATAGATATATTTGGAAGTTGGAACAGAAATTTAACTCACACGCACACATACGAGATATAAATCTAAAGGAATTTGTACATAAAATCCGAATGTCTACTTTCGTAGAACCCTACCTAACCCTAAACCGTGGACATAGGGATCTCACAAAAGCTACTGCTTAGAAAGGGTAGTAGCATTTATTCGATTCATTCTTCGATCATTTGATGCCGTACCATATATATATATATATATATATATATATATATATATATATATATATATATATATATATATATATATATAGTGTTGTAGCATACCTCAGGACGATAATGGACATGTCCCCATTCATATAAATACTGTATGTTATCTGGAGTTGGAGAGTTATTGTGGAATTCACTTGACTGGCTTCAGTTGACTCACTTCAGTCGACTACTTCTTCTATGCGCCGCTGGCGAATCTGATGCGTGTTGTTCTTGTCCTAAGTATTAGCGTTCATTTGCCTGATTATTCTGTTCAGTAACCTTCTCTAGGTTACAACATATAGTGAGAGAGGAGAGAAAGAGAGAGAGAGAGAGTGGAAGCTATATATTGGGGATTATGTAAGATGGAATCTTTCAATAAAATTGATTAAATTTCTTTGATTTGTGACTAAAATGCACTAAAAGACAATATTATATAAAAATATATAATATACATATGGACACACAAATATATATATATATATATATATATATATATATATATATATATATATATATATATATATATATATATATATAAAGTATAGGATTGGTGTATACGGAATAAATCCCAATAACCAACAAATACTATTCTTAAAAGAGTGCTCAATACAGAGTTGAAAATATACTTATTTATTCGAAAATTATAACATAAATATGTTATAAAAATCACTACAAAAATAGCCATTTTGTTTCAAAACTTCTGATGTCTTATCAAGTGATGGTGTTGAACATAGAATGTAGGTTCTACATTCAACATCATCACTTGATAAGACACCATAAGTGTTGAAACAAAATGGCTATTTTTGTAGTGACTTTATGATATATTTATGTTATAATTTTCGAATAAATAATTATATACATATATATATATATATATATATATATATATATATGCATACGCACATACGCATACACACTGACACACACACACACACACACATACATACATACATATATATATATATATATATATATATATATATATATATATATATATATATAATAAAAAGTTTAAACACTAATATTCCATGGTATGACCATGGAATATTAGTGTTTAAACCTTTTTATTATATTCTTACTCTGTCCTGGACTTTAGTTCTACCCTCTTGGAATTATTTTTTATACAAATATATATGTATGTGTATGTATGTATGTATGTATATATTTATATATTTTAGATATATGATTGCATATGTATGTGCATATTTACCACTAATATTATCTATATATATATATTATTTTAGGAGAAAAATATGACAAAGTGGAAAATGATTAGGACTTCATTGGACTAAAGTGATGTTTACGTTAATGCCGCTAAACATGAAGGAGGGTGGACGCTGACAATTTAAATTAAACTTTTTTTTTTTCAAATATATGTTTTCTTATATAATCTAACCGATTCTGTTCAGTTTCTTTTTCTTGTTTGTTCATGTTTCCATCACTTTTGTTATTAAATATTCCACATTGTAAAAATTGAAGATCTGACAAGAATGTTGAAATTTTGTAGGAACTGGACACAAATTTATTAGGGATGATCTAGCGATTTTCTATTCATTTGCGCCTTAGTAAATTGCTTTCTCTTGTAATTAGAGTTCAGTTACGTGCCATGCGTGATACACGCTTAGGTGATCATGTATCTTTCGATACATGACTGACGAGGCAGATTTTTCCCCCAGTTGCCATCCAAGGTTATACGACCCGGTCTGTCCTGTTTAAGAAGAGGATTCATACCTTTCCCAAGGTTATTATTATTAGCACGTGTAGTGAAAGTAATGAATTCGACTTGAATTCAAACTCGGCTCTGCGATTTTCCTCAACCCTATTCGCTATCCATTACTCCTTAATTAGAGTAGCAATTCGTAAATCAAAATTATGGTCAAACTCATGACGGTGAATAACTGATGCATATAATATGTTTCTTTGTAAAAGATGTCTTTTGCAATTATATAATCTTTTATTTAAATTTTTAACAATTATTAATTCCTCCTCCTCTTTCAAGTTTTAACTTATTTTTTATTTTGTATTAAGTCTTTTATTGTTTTAGAAGTAACTGTAAAAAAATATGTTAAGTTTAAATAAATTCTTTACTATTGTAGTTGAGATAGAGTTGGTGGGTAGATCAATATATTTTGATTTGTTGGGTTTGTCAAGAAGAACCGATTTTCTAATATGAAATATTTTACAAGCATTTTGTTTCGCGTTGAATATGAAATAATTAAGGTATTAGAGTTATTTAAATGAATTTTCGGTGTATTTTTCTGCTTCATGTAAATATTGAGGGCTACAAATTCAGAGTGCTCTTGAATAGAATCCGATTATTATTCCTGATTTTCTTTTGTTGTTACAGTGAGAATAGAAATTTATGACATCATTCTTATTAGTTGTTTTTGGAGGGACACTTAGTTTTAGGTTATTGCTAGAGCTATTTGGAAAATATAAAGTATTGTTCCTATTTATAAGTGAATTCTATCGCATGTTCGACTTTGTTTAGTTTATCTACAAGGCCAGTTATTTATTTTCGGTGTAATATATTAATAGAGCGTCATAAATATATCGGAAATATGTTGATTGTTAAATAAATTTCCTTAAAATTGTTCTCGACATATATATATATATATATAATCCACAGACAGACTGTTTCGCAACTCATCAGGGTGGTTAGAGAACCAATCGCTTCAGGCCGGGACCGAAAACAGACCGATTTGGTATCAGTCGGAGATTCTAACCCCTAGGCCATCGACGCTCGGCAGAGAAAAGGGTGGATTTTATGTATTTGTTTTTTCATAAACACATGAGAACTTATATATATATATATATATATATATATATATATATATATATATATATATATATATATATATATGACGTAGCCACGATTTCATTAACCATATAGGCGTAAGGCTAAAAAGAATCCCAAAGTAAAATCTCAAATTCTCGTCGAAAATTAGTTAAATATATAAGAAAAATAAATAAATAAAAATAGATAAAATACAATGCTTACAACTTGCGAGCGAATATGTTCCATGATCAGCCATACCCTCCTCTTCTCTTCACAAATTCTTTCCCTCTTTACCTACTCTTCCACCCGTGAACTTTGAAGTGACCCGACGCGAGAATGACCTGGTTCCAAAATTTCGCAATTTTTCAGGCAGTTTTGCCATAAGTGAATTCCAGGCACCATCAGGATCTCCTGCTGCGATTCACGTGATCCGACCATACTAAGCGTGTATTGAAATTTTGGCCATCACACAAACACTTTGTGATTTGCGCTCCATCCTCCTGCGTACCCGGTCAAGGACAAAGAGAACCCACGTGACTGTCTTTGGGGACAGCAAAAATCTAAAAAAAAAGGATTTTCAGTTTCCCTCTGACCAGTGGCAGTTGAACGTCGCTGGGCAACTCGTCCCTATTCCAAATAGACTGCCCACTGAGATGAAGAAGACAGCAAAGTCTGTCGACTAGGGGTGAAAGGACTGCTATGAAAATGGATCGACCCAACGAAACGCCTGTACGAGATGTTGTCGGCCCCGAACGCTTCCGAAAGAAAAGGAACCCAGGAAAATTGCTGGCCGACCAAAATATTGTTGTAGCATAAGAACTCTCGCTTCGGTGAATCAGAATTTTGTGTGGAAATATCAACTCAACTGACAGATAAGTGTATTCTCTTGGTTTGATCTTTTTATATATATATATATATGTATGTGTTCGCTCGCGCCTTCTGTCCTTTCATGGTCCCCGCCCCCTTTGTTAAATGAATTTTCGTTTTTTTTTCTTTCTTTACCTGTTTATATATGTATAAATAAATGTTTTATTTTGAAATCCATCGTCTTGTGTCTGTTCTTCGTTGATTCCCTTGTGTCGCTTCCATTTCTGAGTGAAGGCCGAGAAAGGATCCCACGTTTTCCTTTTTTTTAGCCCGTGGTTCATCTATATGCTACAAGTTCGTAACAATATATATATATATATATATATATATATATATATATGATCAAAATAAACGTTTTTATAAAAGTTTTCTTAACCTTCCCTGCTTCCATCCTAGTCATTAGCTATTTTGTTATCAAAATCTAAGACCGTAATGGTGATTATAGATTTTACCTTTTCTTTTTTAATCAGTTTTGAAATGTTGACGTTTGTGCGTTACGACAATGTCGCATAGCTGAAAAAGCGACAGGTGTGTCCTTCTTGGGAAAGAATGCATCAATACATTCAAAATTCCAGTAACATGATTGGAGAAAATGTTATTAATCTTTGGATTCATTTAAAGAATAACAATTCTCCAATTGCAATGGTTGGCATGCAATTATCTGCGAGGGATAAAGATTTCGAAACGTTGATCAACAAAGGTAAAACAAATATATTTATGGTATTTGAAAGCAATTTTGAATAAAGAAATACATTTTCTTAGAAACGCTCAAAGAAATAATTGCGACAACTGATGAGATGGCTATACTGAATAACAATACAATCAGTCCATTGACTGCATAGAAGCCCTATAAATATCCAAGAGTAGTTGCGTATGGCTCAGAACATGAAGGAACGAAAGCAAAAATAACAAAGAGCTATCTTACATGAATTTATTTCATAAGATGAATACAAGAAACTAAATTTAATATCAGAAACATGATTAGATAAACAGCGGTGAAGTGAATTAGAGAAATTATACACAAAAATGAGATGGCATGAAATTCATCATCATCAAAGATTTAGACTCAATAGAATTAAACATACGTCCAAATAGGCGTGGCAAAAGGCTGTGAAAAGAACTCAGACAACACGAAATAAAAAGAAAGTACAAACAAGTGGATAGGTAAAAAGTCAACAAAATGAGAAGCTAAAAAACAAAATAAAGACTTTAAAAGGTTAATAGAATAAATCATAGATCAGATTCCACAAAGGACACACAAACAAAGAAACAGAATCCTTTCTCATTGCAGCCGCGAATCAATGCTTCAGGATAAGCTACATTAACTCAAAGGTCAACAAAATGTAGACTAGTAAAATGCTGTCTCTGCCAGGCAAACCACATCACCCGTGAATATCGCAAACTGAAAGAGAACTCAGAAAGATTAAAAAATTAGACAAATCGTCCGTATACGATGCACAAATGTTTTTAAATGCCTCTGTAGCAGTGCTAGCTTTTCGTAATTCAAAAGTAAACAGTGTTGAAACTCAACTGTTAGTAAAAAAAATTTGTGGTCCTTTAGTTTTAAAGGGTTTCTGAATACACATGTGTTCTTCTTCCACTTAGTGCCAGTAAAAAAAAAAGTTTGCTTTGGGGATCCAGTCGTGGAGTAACTAACATAAATTTAGCCATGAGAAAAGTATGGAGAAAGCATACAGAAGCCAATGAGATTGTTTCTGAGTTTTCTTAATGTTCATGGCAAAGTTGAATCTCATTGGGAATTGAAATCACTTCAAAGGGGAATTCTGTTGGAATTACGAAAATCCTGACAATGAATTTTTGTTTTCGATGACATATTGGAGAAGCTGCTTGACAGCTTGGCGAAATCCTTCAGAAATCTGTTTTTGGACAGTTGAGATTTCTAAGAAGCATAGTGAGTGTCCTGATCTTTAGTTCTTGCTTATGAAATGAAAGGGTATGCAGATCAAGATAGTTGAGGTTTGTAAACAGACTAAGAAGTTACCGGAATTTTGTCAGTTTACTTGTTCAGTTGAACCTCTTTAGGGATATGTTTCAATAGTTTTGAGTTTATGCCTTCGATTGTACCATTATTTGGCGTAAGAATGCATCGCTTACATGGCCACTTAGAGTTTATATAGTTCAGGAACATTTTTTTTTTAAGTGAAAAATGAAATTTAATTCTGAAATACTCAGAATATTTATCTGAAAACGTTTTTGAGCGTTACACAACTTTTAAAGACAAAGCGGAAATAATTGTTTTGTTTTTTGTTTTTCAGATTGAGCGCTAATCAACTCAAATGACCTCGAGTATCTGCATCACTGGTTCTATCATCTTTTTTCTGCTCAAAATTACGTTGCATCCCCACCAATTCAATTAAATTGACCCTCCCACACCCAGAATGAAAATGAAAGAATTCTATTTCCTATTACTTCCCCTCTAGAATTTTCGAGGTCAAAAGTATTTTGTACTTTATGAATAACGCAATATTTCACTCCATTTTACTAGAAATTGGTTAATTTAGTTTGAAATGGCGTGCTGCACTCTTTGATGATTTCTTGTGAACTTGACGACCCCATATATCATATCCGGGTGTTTGTATGTCTCCATACCCCAAAATAGGTCAGTGGGACTTGTGAGATAGTGACACAGGCATATGAGATCTGTCTGAAAAGTAACAGGACTGGCCTCACAAATAATTTCAAAGTTATCTCCCTCTAGTCTAATGCAGTTTTCCATCCTTTTCTGTCACGCTTCTATGCACAGCTGCAAGGATTCTTCTTGAATGCCCCTCAGCTCAGTCGTTACGGCACTCTTGAGGGCCTCCACGCCTTCAAAACAGGTCACCTTGATGATCACCTTGAGCTTGGGGAAAGGAAAATGTCATACGGAATAAAATCAGGTGAATAGGGAAGTTGTTCTAGTACGGCGATGTCCTTCTCTGCCAGGAACTGCTGGATGCTCAAAGGATTGGGTGCAAGTGCATTGTGGTGGTGGTGGTGGAGCAGCCATGATTTGTTCTGCCACAACTCTCGTCTCTTTTCGCGCACTGGCGAAGCAAACGTCGCAGGATCTCTTTTGTAGACTTATTGATTGATTATCTGACCCTGTGGTAAGAACTCACTGTGGACGATGTCCATAGCTCAAATAGCTCACCCGGTTCCTTTACTTTTCAGGCAGCCTTCGTATGCGAAAAAAAAAAAAAAGAAAAAAACAGCATAAAACTTAAAAAGTTGTGGTTGAGATTATATCAAAAATACAAATCTTCGTTTTTCGCTGACCATAAATTTTGGAAAGTTAACTACACATTCACTGCTCGCTAGCCCTACAGCTATTTTCGGGTGTTTAATTCTATGAAGTGAACTTGGAGAATATAAAGAATTTATGATTCAAATGTAGAAGACATGGTTGAATAACAAACATATTTCCAACTGAATAGGAATGCCGAGGTTTTACTGACAACTTCACTTTCAGTTTCGGCATATCTTACTGAATTTGGTAAATCGGAAGACAGAACCAGAAATCGTGCAGAAACTGCATCTGTATGTAGGATGCGGCATTTTAAAACTTTGACAAATAACCAATAAAGTCCGAATAGGTATTGTTGTGGAGTATTCGTTTGGCAATAACGATGTTTAAGATCGGAAACTCTGTCTGATCCTCGGGTTATCATTTAATGAAGGTTTTGTTGGGATTTACTACTGCTGTTTTCGCAGCAGTAGGTATATGAATTGTGTGATTCACTGAGAAATGTCAGAAAATATTTATTCTTTTGGCGGGTAGAGAAAGCAATAAGGAGAAAGATTTTACGTATTTGAGCAAGTAGCTTTTTTACAATAGCATTTCTGCACAATTCTAAATGTTTTGAAATTTTAATGTTTAACGTATCTAATGTGTAAAAGCATTTACGAACATTTTGAGATATGGGTTGGTTGAAAGAGAAGATGGCGAAGGAAGAACAGAGACGAAAGAGAAATCAAATAAAAAAGAGAAGTAATAATATTTAAATGAAAAATGCACGAGAACAGCTTTAAAGGGATGGAGAAGAATAAGGAAGCGATTCGACTGAAAGAGAAAAATGGATAACATTCATTAACAAATAGAATGAAAAATGAAACGTCAAAGAAAGAAAGAAAGAAAGAAAGAAAGAAAGAAAGAAAGAAAGAAAGAAAAATTGGGCCTTCTGAAAAGCGTTTGTTGCTGATTTTCAGAAAATGGCGCAAAGAATGTTGAAAAAGCGTCGAGAAAGCACAGGAACACAGAAGAACCGATGTTATAGCTCCGAAAGTAAATTAATCTAAAAATTAAATCGTAAAATACAGATAAAAAGTAAATCTTGTTTTTTGTTTATTACTTTTTGTCTGAAGGCGGGGGTGGGGGAATAGTGGAGATAAGGCATTCTAGTTTCGAAAGAGGAGCTGAATCCGGACGGGTGTAAAGGTGGGGGTTGCCAATTTTGTAACTTTAGAAGGGATGAATTTCAATAGCATTGTCGCCGGTTTTTCGATTTTGTGATTTGGGTGCTCGACTAACAAGTCACTGCCACTGATTCCCTGCGTTTTGTATTTTTTTTTAATATTTTATTACTGAAAAAAAAAAAGACCTGTTATTATGTTGAATGTCTGCATTATTATCCGTTAAACCGGATAAGTTGTGTTCGTTGATAAAATCATTTAGACTTTGCTCCCCTTTCTCACTGTAATGGCGAAACTAGAAATGCAAATATGGAAAACAAAGAGGGAAATTGGGTTGGGAAAAAAAGAAAGGAAATATAATAACAGTGACGGGGAGGAAATTATAAAGAAGGACAATTAGGCTAAAAAGAAAGAAAGAAAGAAAGAAAGGAAGAAAGAAAGAAAGAAAGAAAGAAAGAAAGAAAGAAAGAAAGAAAGAAAGATCAAAGAAAAGCCAAATAGAAAGAAAGAAAGATCAAAGAAAAGCCAAATATAAAGAAAAAAAGAAAGAAAGAAAGAAAGAAGTTGGAAATGAACAAATAAATAATGAGAGATTAATGTTAGGTATATATGTCGTTGATTAAAGATAAGAAATTCTAAATAAGTGCAATAAGATCACAAAATCCAAGTCTAAGATGCCAAATAGAAATAGCGAAAAAAAAATTGAAAGAAATTTGTACAAAGACAAAAAAATGAAAGCATGAAATGAAATTTAGAATAAAAGAAAAAAAAAGATGGGGTCGAATTGATTTTCTGAATGTAGAGGAAGTCAGGATGAAGGTCGACCGGAAGAAGGTTGGAGGTAGACCGAAAAAGCCGGAAATTTCACAATGAACAAAAAAAATTGCAATGAATCAGTTGTGGAAAATAAGTTTCAAGTCCTTTTATCTCCTCCTTGGTTTGGTAAAGACCGACGCTGAATTAGAATCAAAGAGACAGATAGAGGACAGGGTGAAAAGAGAGAGGCGAGGTATAGTTAGAAAGAGAAAGTTATAAATATTAACATATTCCCCTGCCATCTTGAATTCTTAATTGAATATGAAATGACGCAATCGAGTCACGTGACGTCTGAAAATAAAATCAAACTTCAAATTAAAACAATTCATCGCTATTTTAAAGAGCCGATTAAAGCATTAGCCCCTTGAATCTACATTTCTTGCCCCGTCACATCTCACTGCTTGTGATGATCATTGTAAACACTATAAAATCTATAAATCAATACCATCAAGTAACTACATATGTTTCGATATCAAAAGCAGTATGAATAAATATTGTGTTCACTGATATATATTCATATGTAATATGAAGTAATAATAATAATGATAATAATAATAATAAATAATTTAAATAATAAAAGTAATAAAAGTTTAAATACAATGTAAATCGAAGAAAAAATAATGACATAATCAAGATGTTAATATTCCACACCACATCGAACAAAAGTTTAGGAAGGAAATCCCCCATCAGTACTAGAAAGAGTGATAACTACTACTGGAATTGAGAAAAGAGTTTTCTTCGGAAAAAAATTGTTTTAAAAGAAAGATTTTATAAATTTCAATCAAAAGTAGTACTGGCTGCTTGGTCAAATGAATGCCAAATGTTTCCTTGTAGGGAAACGGCTAATATTTCCTTTACCATTACTCTTCTCACTCCTTAATAATGTTATCTTTTTCTTATATTCTTTCACACTCAGTAACGCCCCTTGCATCATAGTAGGTTTATTGCCTTTCTTGGGGTGAAATGATCAAAAATACAAATCAATAACACCGATCATAAAATTACGAGTATTTGAATTATTTCAAGCCAAAGAGATTTTTTGCCAAGAAATTGCTCACTAGAGAACTAAATCGCCAATAGTCAATAAATTAATAAAAATTCAACCGACTTATCTTTCAACCTACTTCAAAGTTTCATTCATCAGGAACAGAGGAACAGAAATGTTTTCGCAAATAAGGAAAATATTTAAACAGATTCCTAATAACTATTTATGTTCTTCCACGGTGTAGGTGATGACTCTCCACAGATTTCTTTACTTTATTGTAAATTACCATTTATTCTTGGGAAAGATAGTGGAATAGTTTCTCGTTGTTTTCTCCACTTCTCTTCCAAAGGTAGTCATTTTAAAATAGACCCTCACTTTAGCTAAATATACTAGCACATGTAGCATATGTTCTGTTTCAGTTGGCAATGTTTTGGTCTTTCTTGTTGTTGTTCAATGACTTTAATGCTCCTCCATCAATCTGCCACTGAGCTGTTGACAATTTCCGAAATGATAAATTAAATATTCTTTCCGGTAGAAAAATAATGGTTTTTTTGAAAAATTTTACTTTAAAATTGAGCAGATTTCAGTACTTAGTGTATCAGTTTTGTATTGAAAGTTATTACCAGTAGTCAGGAATAAGGGTAGAATTGAACTAGGATAGATAGATAGATACATCAACTGACTGGGACAGACAGATAGATAGATAGATAGATAGATAGATAGATAGATAGATAGATAGATAGATAATATTTATGAGTCCTAGTTTAGTTTGACACAGCTCTGTGAACATTTGTATGTTCCACACACATATTTTCATTGAGGTGACTGTCAAGAACGATAATGAACGTTTGATGGTGCTGAGTTTGGAAAAGCCGTTTAGCAAAGTCCTTACTCACCTACTCTATTCTCTGTAATCGATCATGGCATGACAGTGATGAGACCTTTTTTCAAGTCATCTGACGAGGAGAAAGAGCACAAAGTGAAGTGGCTTTACATTTTTCCCAAAGCATTACTGAGAAGTTAACGAACTTGAATAAAAAAATTTGAATTCGCTTTGCTGAATTTGTTTGATGTGCTGAGGACCGTTACAGTATCTCACACCTCCTCCAGACTTGAAATCAGTAGCAGAATGGTGTGGGTATGCGGCATGGATTTTGATTCGGTGTGGGGACAGCCTTAATGTAAACGTTTACTCTCCCAAGTAAAAGTGAGCTCAGAGTGGTTCGGTGTTGTCCTGTATTGTATTACTCTTGTGTTGTATTGAAATTCTAATTCCTTCAGTGGCTGTCTATTGTTTGCAGTTAGATAATACGATGAACTTTGTTGTCGGGCCAACGAAGTGTGACTAGAGACTGATTGAAGCATGTCACTGAAGTCGGTCACTCAGACTCGGGATCGTTCAGGCGTAAAAAAA
Organism: Acanthosepion pharaonis; assembly: GCA_903632075.3. Lineage (NCBI taxonomy): Eukaryota > Metazoa > Mollusca > Cephalopoda > Sepiida > Sepiidae > Acanthosepion > Acanthosepion pharaonis. The sequence goes on along the minus strand of CAHIKZ030003744.1, from coordinate 2,295,195 downwards.
GTTGACAAGAACTGCATTGATGTTTTAATACAAGAAAATCGATTCAGCTTTATTCTACGTTTTTGCGAGTCTGGATTCATTTGATTTTCTTTGATTTTTTTTCCTTTTCTTTTTCTTCTTCTTTTTATTTGTCTTTCGATTTTTTCTTTTATTGATTTTTTACATTTTTTTAACAATTTTGTCTTTTCAAGTGTCGGGACGGCCTTGTTTCAAGCTGAAGAGAATTTGGGAAAAAAAAGAGAAAAGTACAGGTAAGAAGAGAAATAATACATCAAAGAAAAAAGCAAGAAAGAAACAAATAAAGGAAGAAAAACAACAGACAAGAAAAGCAAATTGCAAATAATCGTACAATTCAGTTTCATGTAAAATAAATTGAATAAGCATAAATTATGTCCGATTTAAGTTTTTGTTTCAGTCAAGTTGGTCTAGTCAATGGTATGCCACAATAAGAATACAGATTGAGAGTAATACTTTAAGCATCATATTCTTATTTTGGGGACTACTCCGTTTTGATTGCAAGGAAAAGACACATCAGAAACGCTGTTTGGTTTCAGTAAAAGGAAAAAAGAAAGAGAAGACAGTGGTAGCCATAACGATGTGAAGTGTTTAATATCTATTTCAGTGAAATGTAAAGACTTTGTCTTATATATATACAATTTCTAAATTCTGAAGAACGATGTCGATTTTATGTAGTAGATATTCTAATAATTCTCAGAATAATCATCCGTCTTGTGACGTAGCAGCCCTCATACGAGTGAACTATGAGTGCCTGTCCTTTTGAAGATGATGCATACAGCAATAAGATTCGGTGAACTGAAAGCGTCCAGTACAAGCAGGGAGACCATGTCGCGAAAACGCACACGACTTATTTTATTCAGGTAGACACTTCTACCTGAATAAAATAAGTCGTGTGCGTTTTCACGACATAATCCCTTGCGAGGAGTCAAATTGTAAACACACAAGAAGCTGGATGGTCGTTTCGCAAAATTTACGTGCAAGTTGGATGTGATACGTCGGTGATGCAACAATATTAGCAACAGAGCTCGAATTAATATACCTACATTTTTACAGAAGAGCTGAGAGCAAATGCAGTACTAGGGCTGTCAATACTGGCCATTAGAAATTGTTTCTTTTCAGCAAGAATACGGTCCTGCATGAGTCTAGATAGATTTCACATCAATCACCGTCTTACATGTCACCAATGTTATCGCGCGAAGCTCATCAGGATTATTGAATAGCTCTGTTTGGTATTCAGTGATGAAAAAATGTTCTGCATTTTATTCAAGTGATTTACATTTATGTACAAGAAGTTTTACCTGTGGAGTGACATCATTCACGACACACAGACACAATCCCAATACACATGATGCTAGGCGCTACAGGTTAAAAGTATCACTTTATAACGGAAATGTTGAACAGCGTTTAATTGGCCCACCAAACATCTTATGTTGTATTACATCAACAGGTGTAAAGTGGTATGGAATAATGTATCGCAGAATGGTATTCGCCATTCTAACGATCGTATACATGTTATAACACAGGCCTTTGTTAAGTGTATTAATATGGGGTCTGCGTGTTGTTAACACCTTTATTTTGAAATCTGTAAACGTATTGATCGGTATATATGTTCATTTACTCTAATCCAGTAATATTACATAGATATTTAAGCTGGATTGAATTGAAATATATATTCAGGATATTACAATTTTATTACTCCACTCGATCGAAGTGTATATATAAAGCATTGTTGCAAAATTATGTCTAATCAAATAATTCCTATGATCTTAAGACGCGTAGAGTACCTCGCGTCTTTCCAACAAATTAAATAATATATATATATATATATATATATATATATATATATATATATATATATATATATATACCAGGATTAGATTTAATAAATTAAAAGGATCCTCTGATAATTGAAAATAAAAATATTATTAAATCAATAAAAAAAAATATTATTAAATCATTATTAAAAATAAGTAGACATAATTTGTCTTAATTATTTAATGGGACATGTCTTAATGAAAATATGCTACTAAAATATACGCAATTTAAATATATGTGTGTGTGTCTGCGAGTGTGTGTGTGTGTGTGTGTGTGTGAAACAGTAAAAAACAAATTAAGGGTACACACAACACAAAAATAGTTTTTTTCCTTATTTCCAACAGACAAACATGGGAAATCCATACACACTTGAAGGTAGAATAACAGGTATTTATTTGTATGTCTAAATTTAGAAAACCCTTCAAACTTTTTCTTCGGTAGATTGTCTTGCTGAAGGGATTCTAAAATGGATCACTTTCCTTCTAGACACAGCCACTAGTTTTTAAATCCTGCCTGGCAAACATATGCTATACTTAAAATAATACACTCTACTTTTTTCTGCCTTTATCTTTCAATTTTCACGAACAGAGAGACAGTGTTATATAATGTCTTCATGGAAAACAAGTTTTGTGGTTGTAGTATCTTTGTTTCCACGATCATTGAGTAGCGCTAGTGTAGAAAATGTCGGACTATCCTCTTGCTTTCACTGTTACCTGAAAAACTATATTAAGAGTTAAAAAATTTCCCTGTACATAGCAGCTATTTCTGTTCCTGCAGTTACAGTTGGGTTGAATTTGTATCACACGTAGGCAGCATCTTGATGGTATGTATATTTTTTAATTTATCGGATTATGTTGGAAAGCCGCGTGGTACTCTAAGCGTCTTAATATCATAAGAAACCGTGACACAAGAGTTGGATAGGCCAAAGATTTCATTCAGATTATTAAGTTAATTTTCTACTTAATAAACGAATGAACCCTTGGCCAACCCAATATTTATATTGTGTATCGTTAATAAGTTATTATTGACATAGTAACTGTCGTTATGACATTGATCCTTGGAAGGATTTACATTGAGGATACATGATAGCAAGCTCTTTTTTAATCAAATCTGACACTGATGTATTATTACATACATATATATTTTTATTACTTCAAACTAGTCCTGAATATGACGCATTGCCTCTGATCGGGAGATTGGAGGTTTTGAGGGACGTGGAACCAATTCTTAATTGCTATTATTTCCAGGTCCACCCTGATTATTTCCAGGTCCACCCTGTTAGGTTTTCATCTATGAGCAAAGAATGAACCCCAAACCAAAACTAAATACTATGAAAGAATAAAAATACCAATATTTTTATATATAAAAAAATTACCAACAATACCTATTTATAATGAAATAACCAACAATAAATTTTATCTGTAGTTGAAAACTGTATTCAAAATATTTAGATTTCAGCATTAAATAATTCATAGAGGTTTATATCCGTTAATCAAAATCAACCAAACCAATCACTTCAAACGAAACTGAGCAGGTATGGGCTTTCAGAAAAATATATCTGAATGTGGAAGTGTGCGTTCCTTAAAGAGGAAAATGGAAACTTACCGAAAGTGGGGACGCAGGTTCAATCCCTGCTGGAGAGTGCATTTTCTTTATTAAAATTTCTCAAATGCGCAGAACAATAGACGCAATGTACATTGTTTAAAATTTAAAAAAATAAACATGGGACGTCTATTTCAATTATGAAATATCCACTCTAATAACGTTTGAAATAATAGAAAAAAATAAACCCATTAATTTTTTAGAAAATGCATACATACATATACAGAGTGCAATGGATAAATTGCCGTCTTAATTACGTAAAAATGAAAATAACACTGACATCTCATTTTAACAGATATATTTACCAAAATTACACAAAAATATCTTGATATGGTGAAGAGTAAATTTATTCAATAAAATCGCCATTGGCTTTAACCACGGCCTCCAGACGACTTCGGAATCTCCTGCAACTCTGAACGGTCTCCTTTTTTAAGTTGGTGAATTCTACCATAATCTTTGTCTTCAGTTCATCTTTGGTGTTACAAGGAATTTCATTAGTCTCTCGCTCAACTGCGTCGCAAAAATAATAATCGCAGGGAAGGGTGAGGGTACAGTCTGTTGAGTTGGGTAGCCGGATATAAGTGGGGTTTTTTTGTGTGTGTGTGGCCACAGAAATTATCTGACAGACATGACTGGGTTCTCCTGCTTGTATGACATAATGAAGATTCCTGTTGCCAGACTTGCAGCGACCACCCTCTTGACCCAGTAATATCTACTCAAGGCACTTGAGGTAGGCCTCAGTGTTGAGTGTGAGGCCTTTACCAACAAATTCGGGAGTTCATTTCTTATCAGAACAGAGTGAGATTTCCAAGCTGCTGTACTATCCGAATCCTCTGCACTATTCCCCTGATTGACACCCAAACAATCTGAAATGGTCGTACTGGAGCTTCCGGCGTGAATGCCAAGCGGTACAGCATGCCGTTTCCTAATTTCTGGCGGAGTAAATTGCGTCATGGTGCTTTTTTCTCACAGATGGTGCCCAGCTGACCATACTCTGCTGTTCAGTCAACAAAATCAAAAGCGAACAACGCATGCGCATACACGAAATTAAAAATATAAAATGGCGACAATTTACACATCACACATCACATCATATATATATATATATATATATAATTATTTATTTAAAAATATGATTCCAAATCGCTACATAAGAGGTCTCATGTTTCAAAACAAGAGCCGAAAACTTCAATATTATCCTTTAAATTAAATTGAGTTGAAAGTAAAATGGGCTCCGTTCCATCTTCAAGCGAAATTTTTGTTGGAATAACGTATATCTGAAATTTACTTGTTTTAAAATTGAAATCAAAATCCCCATGGTAACAGCTATGGTGAATTGTCTAAATTGGGTAGGCGAGTGTAGGGTGTTTATAATAAGTAGCGGTATAGAGATACTTTCAAGGTGTCAAGTCGGGGAAAGGTGGGGGTGTCAAAAATGAAACGGAAGATGTATTGGCCATCGTCTAGTTTGCTTGTCTATGGAGATTTATTTATTTATTTTATTTTATTTTATTATGAAAGGGAATTGTGCATATAAACTTTCGTAACGTTTGTTTTTTGACGACTTCATAAAGGGTTATCTTATATGCAAGGTATTTAAACTACTAATTTAGGCTATGGATTATGAAGTGTGTTATGTAGTATGCATGTTTGTAGTTAATTATTCCTACTATGAATCTGATGATTGGGCTATTTGTTAAACAAGTTATATAATTTTTTTTTTTTTTTATCTAATAATTCAAACCAAAAATCTGATGATGCCTACAAAAAACCGTTAACTCGTGTCTATTATTTAATAGATTATTATTATTGAGAAGTTTAATGATGTGCAATTTTTCATGGAGGCACAAAGGGCATGGGTCATCCCAAGCTTTACATATTCTAGCCTTGTCAATAATTTTCCATTTAACTTTTGGTGTCTTATTTGTTTCCTTCAGGTGCCAAAAATAAAAAAAAAAACACCCTACACTCGCCTACCCAATTTAGACAATTCACCATAGCTGTTACCATGTGGGATTTTGATTTCAATTTTAAAACAAGTAAATTTCAGATATACGTTATTCAACAAAAATTTCCTTGAAGATGGAACGGAGCCCATTTTACTTTCAACTCAATTTAATTTAAAGGATTATATTGAAGTTTTCGGCTCTTGTTTTGAAACATGGGACCTCTTATGTAGCGATTTGGAATCATATTTTAAATAAATAATTATATTTATGCTCTACTTTTGTATCGAGCACTATTTTTTAAAAATAATAACTAAAATACTAAGGACTTTGGATTATTTACCTAACCAGTTCCTTCCTATTTTCTATATATTTTCAGACACACACACACACACACATATATATATATATATATATATATATATATATATATATATATATATATATATATATAATGATTTTGCTCTACCTTTAATATTGAGCCCTCTTAAAACAACGTTAATTTGTATCTGTTACCAGTATTTGCACACACACACACACACACACACACATATATATATATATATATATATAACGAAAATCTCTGTAAATAATATTCACATGGATGTTACGTCTGGGGGAGTATTATTTACCTTTAAATTAAGTGCATTAACAATATATGTTGTGTAAAATATATAATTTTTCAGTATTAGGCTACAGACTTACGTATCTGCTTACATATACTGCACGTAAAAGCATCTTCTATTAAATTTTCTCATTGGCATTTTTTCTCATACCTGCAACATTTTTGCGGTGAATTCCTTTTGTTTGCACTCTGTATAGAAGTGGAACAATTTCTACAACCTTTGAGATGTGTTCGTCTCAATTTCTTTGGGTGTGTAATAAAGGCGGCATCACACGAATATATAATTTCTCCTTTCGCCACACCGTTTATTCATTTTTTTTTTTTTTTTTTTTTTTACTGTCCTCCATTTTTCTGGCTGTTCTGCCTTTACACACACCTCTTCCGTTTCCGATCACTCTTTCCCCATGTTCCTCTCTTATAAACGGTATTACAAGAGCTCCAATATATATATATATATATATATATATATATATATATATATATATATATATATATATATGATAGATACTTGCAGGGGGCACCGATTTGTGCGTCTCTGTGCGTGCGAGTAGAATAAAAAAGTGTATGCTTTTATCATTTCGGTAGGGCCAATAATTCTGCAAAAAATCACAAAAGAAATGGAATCTTCTTCGGGTTTCCTCGTGCAGGTCAATTTTTGCATGGAACCGATTCTCTCTATAAAGAAATCAAAATAAATTATAAGAAAAGTCGGATCTTGAACCTATTCCAATCTTGCCAATATAAGATTAAAAATGACTTTTGCACGCATCGTGAAACCATATAATCTTATTAACCGAAGAATAAGTAGGTTTATTGTCTTTTTCTCCCCTTTTTCAACATCAATATATATATATGTGTGTGTGTGTGTGTGTGTATTTTTAAGTATTGCCGGTGCTCCCTCTATCTCTCTCTCTCTCTCTCTCTCGCAATCTCTGACAGACATACACTGACATGCGCGAAATATATATATATATATATATATATATATATATATATATATATCTTTTGATGAGTCAAAGAATGAACCCGGTCAGAAAGGAAAGATATACAAGTACGTTTTAATACTTTAGCTATTCAAAAGGAGAGAAAAATAAAATTATAAAAATAAATTGTATTAATCCTCTTGTTCAGTGTGATTTATTGGTAAGGAGAAGAAGACAGAGCGATTCGTCAGTGAATTTTTCCGGAGTTCAACAAAACCCTGTAGTAAAAATGTTAGTAAGCTTACAGGGTTTCTATGCTGAGACGCCATACTTGCAGCGTCAAAGGCTTCTAGCATTATTCTGATTATCATCTGACATCTTCCAGTTGCATTCTTTCACCTCATCATCATCAAGATTTCTCCTTCTGTTCTTGTTTCTCCTCTTTTTTTTTTCTTCCTTCGATATTTTAATTTATTTTTTATCAGTAACTATTTCCTCGTTGTTCTTCCTCCCCTATTTAGCTTCTTTTTTTTCGCGGGCTTCTTCCAACACCATTGTCAAAGGACAAGGATTAGCCTTATTTTTTATTTTTGTCTGGCATCTTCCAATCTTTCATCTCTTTCTCGTCAACATCTTGATTATGAATATTCCAGTAATTTGGGGTTTTTGGCCTTCTCAACCCTTTTCTTTTTCTTTTTCTTCTTTCATCTTCTTCTTTTTCCTCATCGTATTTTATCTCCGTTTCCATTATAAACTTTCTTTCTTTTGCCCTTATTTATTGAAATATTTATTGAATTATATTTTATTCATATCAGCTGTTTGGATTGGAAAACATCTTTAAAAGTTCCTCTAGATCTCTATTTTCATCCTGCAAGTGTATAGTCTTACAAGGCGGGTATTAATAAGTTCTTGACACAGTTACTGTTATCAACATTTTGTCTCAGCATAACATACGAATGTGTTCAACGAATAACCTAGCTAACAAGTTTGTGTAAAGTGTTGCAGATTAGGAAAGACAGCAAAAAAAAACTTACTAAGAGCCACAAAGAAGAGGAAGTTGTAGAGAGCTATGGACGTACACGGCACACAGAAGATGAGAAATCTCCGTAAATAGAGAAAATACACCGCATAAATAGAAAGGATGGGTAAAGGGATTAGTGGTACTAATAGTCTGTTCACCTAGCCGAGAATTTGCTCTATATTTTTTAGTTTTTATATTGGGTATATATAGTAAATTCTCCGCTAGTGCGTGTTTGTGTGTATGTATATGTTTGTACACATTCAGATATAAACAAAATATATCTGTAAAAAGATAATATAAATAAAGACAAAATGAAAACTTTTCTTTACCAACGCATTTCGTCCTCTGATGAAAATGTAAGGGAAATGTAAGGATTTTTATTTTGCAACATGTATTTATAAACAGAAGTTCAAACATCGTTAGGTTTTCAAAACATGTAAATTTAAGAATGCTCAAAAAGGCTTTGAAAGTCAAGGTAAACTATAGAGGAAATATTCTGTTAGTTTATATATGCTTATTTCTTTACTCATTTATTTATTTCCTTTTTTTATTAATTATTACAGTGTAACCCGGATATAAGAAAAACCCGGATATAAGAGAGATTTTCTCTGGTCCCAAATTAGAGCCTGTGTTAATGTATACAAAATAGACCAAACCCGGATATAAGAGAAACCCGGATAGAAGAGACTTCTTCTCCGGTCCCGACAACTCTCTTATATCCGGGTTACACTATTTTGATAATTTGATAAATTTTTTATGCATTTATTTTAAATAGAACGTTTTCATTTAACCATTTTTTGATTTTACTTTGGCTTGGGAAAGTAATCTTTTAAGAAAGAGGTATTTCTTTTAGGAAAGGAGATCCTCGCTTGACATCTCGACTTCAGTCACTTTCTCACAGACGTGATGTGGTTTCCTGCTGCCTTTTCTACAAATATTTTACTGGCAACCGTTCTGAAAAGCTTTTTCCCCTGGTGTCCCGACTACATGAATTTAATCGTGCTACTAGATTGGCATTTAGGTCTCACTCTTTTACTGTTGAAATAGTTAAATGTAACCGCCATTTCTACTCCAACAGTTTCTTTTCTCGCACTTCCTTCCGTTTACTTGCTTCCCTGATAACTACAATCTTCAAAAATTTAAATGCAACTTCAGCCGCCATCTTCTGTTGACTTGAACCCCGTTCATTTTTTTTATCTTTTCCTCGTCCCCCCCACCTATACCCAGTCTTTTCTCTCACTTTCACTCTCTGTAACCCCCTGCGTACTAATGACACTCCCGCCTTGCTTGTGTTGAAATGATTAAAGAAAAAAATGAACAAAAAGATTATTGAAAAATTCCGGGACGCAGATTAATATTTTTACAAATTTCAATAGCAGTACGCTTAAGAACTTTCCGTGTAAATAAGTTATTTTCTCTTTTAATAAGTGTTGTATTCATTTTATGCTACATCGAACCTATAATTACATTCAATTAAAAGTTTACTGAAAATCGACGAACAAGAATGACCTCATAAACTATTATTTTCCCCACTCCAACAGAATAAAATTTTATTTAAGAAAACTAAGAATCTGAAGACCCTAGTATTTACCTGGAAAAATATACATAAAAACAATATCCTCATTAATTTATTCACGATGCCAAAGAAAGGTATACAAAATCTACAATAGTAATAACGATAATGATAAAGAACAACAAGAATTATAATAACCTAGATCAAAACAGGTATGTAATATTACCTACTAAATCTTTAACAACTACTATTCAAAGTTTGTTTAATGTTAATAATATCAAAATAATTATAACCAATAATTATTATTATTAATAATAATAATAATAATAATAATAATAATAACTGACAGCAACGTTATTTTCTAAATTAGCAACTGATCTAAAAAATGACCTGTTGTTAGCTGAGGCAACGAATGGATCGTTAAATTTAACGCTTCTAAAACAAAACTGCTCTATTTTAATCAGCATGGATCAGATCGGCATGGTTAACGCTGACCTCCACGAAAATGACTCATTACGCTGAAAGCAAAGTTGGTTCACCCTATCGTGCTAGACAATTTTCTTCCGTCAGAATCTTTTCCCGCAGTTTACCATTCGGACATACATTACTGTCACATGTGGTCTGGTGCTTGAGCTATGTATTTCGAGATTGTAGATAAAATACAAATAATATGAAATATTATTGGTCCTGACCTGGCATCTCGGGAAATAAATAATTAAGAATATATATATATATATATATATATATATATATATATACTGGACGTTAATCGACGTATGAGAGTCAAGCAACTCAATTCCTAGGAAGCGACAGCCCAAACATCAGCACATAATATGATTTAATTATAATGGTGAAGGCATTGTGCAGAACCAGCCACACTTTTTGAAGAGCCGAATACAGAGACCTGGTGCACTACATGTCACGTGGACCACAAGCGACTCTCCGAATTCAGAGTAATCCTTCTCCTTGACCAGTTGTCATTCAAGGCTATAGAACCCAGTCTGTCTTGCTATTTACCCATAGCTGGGGGGAGGAGAAGCGGATTCATACCTTTTCCAAACGTAAGTGAATGTAATGGATTCGACTGGAATTCGAACCCAGCTATACAATTCGTCAATCGTAGCCGTTATCTACTATTACACCGTGCCTCCATATATATATATATATATATATATATATATATATATATATATATATACTTAAAAAAAACATATTTCGATTTGCTTTATTTCTTTTCGTTTCGGATGCTACCTGAATTTTACCAAAAAGAAAATAGTTTCCATGTCTGATGATGACCGGAGAAACTGTTGAAAGTACTTGCATATTTAAGGAAGACCTAATACAGTTTATATTTTTAAAAAACAACGATCATAACATTCATCAAGTGGTTAGTGGGTTAATGCATTTTAAAAATTTAGTTAACGAAGTGAATTCGGCATTTTATCTCATTAACTTTACTAATCTACTTTTTTGTATCAATGATTCATTGTAATATAAATTAAACTGCACCACATAATATATATATATATATATATATATATATATATATATATATATATATATATATATAAGAAAATATCAACTTCAACAACGACAATAACAACATTTATTCACTATCTATTAGGTATTAAATTACATCTTCATAGTTTATCTTGACTTTCAGAGTTTGCCTTAAAATACTTTTGAACGTTGTTAAATTTACAAATTTTGATAACCTAACGATATTTTACCTCTGTTTATAAATACATGTTGCAAAATAAAATCTATACATTTGGCTTGATAAAGTTCATCAGAGGACGAAACGCGTTGGTAAAGAAAAGTTTTCCTTTTGTCTTCTGTCAGAATTCTGTCTATTATTATTATTATTATTATTATTATTATTATTATTATTAGCAGTAGTAGTAGTGGTAGTAGTAGTAGTAGTAGTATTTGTGTTTTCATGTTCATATATCAGATTATCACCGTAGATATCTTAGGTGCCATCCTCACAGATTTCAGCACTGACGTGTCTTGAACGAATTAAATACATGAATGTTCACTCATTCAATCTCTATTCTACGATTTTGACATAATTCCACTCGGACCATTATAAACTTTGTGTTCTACGGTGTTCTTAATTCTCGAGGAAGGTCCTAGTATTTTTCTGATTTTTCACTTTCTTTCAGAATTTAGAAGATCTGACTTTTTTAACGACTATAAGCCCCAATCTTCTTTCTTGGATGGGAAGTCAGTCTTGATGCCAAAGTCGCAGAATATCATATTTCTTTTCTTTTCTGATGCCATTTGGTCATAGCTGTTTACATAATTCTTTTTTTTTTTTTTTTTGGTTGTCAATGTATCTTTCATTCTTTAAAATAATATTATAATGATTCTCTCTTGTTATCGTTTCATTGTTGTTTCATTATTCCTATTTTGATTATTATTTCTTTGTTTTGTTTCCCATTACTTCAATTATTTTCAGCACAGATGTATTTCTATCATATTCGTTTGTTTCAATTACTTTTCTTATATCCAGTTGCATTCACTAGGAAAATGGGATGCAGAGAATGTTGTAATTTTTTTCTTTCTTTTAGGAACACACTACATTTTGCCTTTAAGCAACGAAATAAACTTTCCTTTATTTTACTGTTTTCTCTTTTTATTCACTCATTGGGGAATCGTACCTTTTGGCGTTGAAGGTGACTTGGTTCAATGTGGCGTAACTCAAAGATGTTCGTATGTTATTGGAATCCCTTGAGATAGTAATTCGATTCAGTCGAGGAATTTCAAGCCAGCTAAATTTACTGTGGAATTTTTGTTAGAATCCATATCATTATTCAACTTGTTTTTGAATTCGTTTACTCCTGTCCGTATTCATACGTTACGCTTTCATTGTTTCTTCAAACGTTTAATCCTGTGATTTCGAACGTGGGGTGCGTGCCCCAAAGGAAGGTAGCAATTTCAGTATTTGGGCAGGTAATATGGAATTTCGTTGAGAAGAACGAAAGACATCCCGTGGCTGATAACTGAGTTGTGTTATGGTTTAAATGATTAATTCTAAAAAAAATCTTTTGATAGATTCAGATCGAAGTGAATGTTACGGCCAATTACTGCAGTACAATAAAAAGAAAAGATAAAAAAAGAAACAAATCATCGTCTAAAAGACGCCCCGTTTTACCACTCCACAGTAGAAGGATTCAGTGTTAGGGTCAAATACAGGATTTCGGAACGATAACCAATAGTGACCAACGACAAGCCCCTATCTACAAATTAACAAGATTTAATTACAACTAGTCAACACATAAAAAGATTTAGATATGAAAATGTGTGGAAAGAAGTGTGCTATATATTTTCTGCGCGGAAAGATGCAAAAAGTTAAAACAAAAATTTAGCTTCAGTTTTTCTTCTGAAATAAAATAAAGTTTTCTCTTTTCCCTTCTCTCTTTCTATATTATTCTCTTTGTTCCTTTTAATTTCAAATCATTTCTTTTCGTTCAAGTAGCGGTGCCATTTGATCTGTTCTTCTTACTTCAACATTGCTTTCATTATTCGGTCATTTAGTTTCGATACTGCAGAAATTGTGCATTTGGTTATGAAGATTCTTTGTCATAAGTTTAACTGTGCAGAATTCATGTTTCAGATCCTTCATCCAATTATGTATATTACGTAGGCGTTTCTTACATGACGGTCATGTTTCGCTATTCACCTATGCCCTTTAATGTGAGCTGCATAGTTTTAAGTTAAATTGGAGTTTGTCTCGTTACGTGATCTCTCTTGCTTGACTGTAACAAGTGAAAGAAGAACTGTCCGCACAAGAACGACTGATTTAATCTATTTGGTGATCGAATCCTATATGTTTCGCGAATACTTTTTTGTTTAGGCAATGATAACCATATATAATAATGAACGGTATGGTATTTTGCGTGTTTCTTTCTTTCTTTCTTTCCCTGACCATAAATTTTGTCATGGATATAACCATTTACTAAGCGTAGCTAAGATGTGAGACAAAGCGGAAAGTATGGAGCACCCAGTGTGGATCGAGCACCCTACTCAGTTGTAATTAATCTAGCGAGACAAGCTTGCTAACCATTACACCACGTTGAAGTGCTCAGTATTGCAAATGGATATATAGAAAAAAAAACGCTAAATTCTACAGGGATTTAAATGTTCGAGCTATAAAGTTAGCAACAAAATGCCGTATCTATTTTTCAGCATTCCTCTGCACATTTAGCAACGTAAAATTAACTTGCAATTACGAAGTTATGCAGAATATATTAATAGTAAACTGATCCAAGGTGCAAATCGTAGCATAGATGTAGCACAAGGCCGAAAGTATGGAGTGCCAAGTGAGGATTGAACTCACGCATAATTGATATAGCGAGACAAGTTTGTTAACATTAAACCACATCGTTGTGTCCTTGCTTACATCATAAGTTAAAAGTGACGAAATTAAATTCTACTTTAGATACATGGATGTATTTCAGCTAAAACCAATGGAGATAATTCAGTATATACTTTTATATTACCATTATTTAATCTTTTGCATCAAATCCCTTGTTAGTGTTTAATTTAGAAGAATATAGGAGGTGCGTTGAAAACTTCATAGGTTGTCTATGAAGTACTAATGCTAGAGCTGTGAAATAATGCATGTATTAATTTCAACTTTTCTTATTAATAACTGCATTGTTTCTTTCCAGTTAAACTGATATCTGACTGTTCAAAGAAAACTTAAAATGTAACAAGCAGCGTCTTTTCTTGAAAATGGACAAAATTAGGCATCGTGATGTTGTCAAGTACCTGAAGAAAAAGAGTTTAGCCCCTAAAGACATTCGGGCTGATATAGTTGCTACATTATTGAGTAGCTGAATTTAGAAGTGGAAGGGAGAGTCTTCAAAGATGACCCAAGGTCAGGACGTCCTGCAACTGCCACCATCGAGGAAAACAGTGATCGTGTTCACTACATGGGAATGAATGACAGGTCACTGACTATAAATCAAATATTCAATGTTATTAGCATATGCCGTGAGACAGTTAAGCATATACCTTGACATGACGAAGGTTTCTTTTCGCTGGATTTCTCGTCTTCTGACTGATTGTATCACGGATAAACTGGTATTCTTTGAGACAGAACCAATTAGTTTCCTTGAACGTTTTCCAACCCAGGATGAGTTTCGGATTCATCGCGTTGAGCCAGAAACACAGAAACAATCCATGCGGTGGAAACATCCCTCCTAACATGCTCTAAAAAAGGCCAGGGTCATCTGCAGGGAACGTAATGGCTTCGGTTTTGGGGATGAAAACGACATAATGTTTATTGAGTATCTTCAAATGGGTAACATCATCAATGGAAAGTACTATGACAACTTGCTGAGGCATTTACGAAAGGTAAACCGATGGAAGGACAATGCTCTAGCACACAACTTTTTGGTTTCAATAGCTGCTGTACATGACTGTGGCTTTGAACTGTCTTTGATCACCATTTCTTGAATTGGTCCCATCTGACTATCATCTGTTCCCCAACATAAAAAAAACACTTGGCTGAGAACTAGTATCAGAGTGATGATGACGTCATATCTGTTGTTTATGAAAAGTTGACTTAATCTGACGACTATCTCTTCCTGATACTCTTGGAACGAAAGTTCCTTCACTGAAAATTACAATTAAATTTTCGCAATTTTCTCTGTATTCTTTCTGAGTTGATCAATATTTGTATTTTTATGCTTCAAAATGTAATTTTAAAATCTTTCTCTTTTCTCACGCCCCGAATTGTATCGAATGTGCTTAGAATTCATGAGTCAGTATCAATGTACTTTTATGTATTTTAAATATAATTTCAGAAATCATCATTAAAATTGAATGCTTTCTCTTTTGTTACTTTGCGGCTCGGGTCGAAGAATCGGAGAGTTGAGTTCGAGTTCCAGTCGAGTTCATTACATTCACGTGATAATACCCTTGGGATATTCTATTCTAAAGCTATGGGTAAATAGCAGAACAGACCGGCTTCTATAGCGTTTGGTGGCAACCGGTCTTGGAGAAGGAAAATTCGGAATTAAAAACTATGCAGCCTTGGCGAAGCCTCTACGGCTAAGGAAAGGATCGTTCGCATTGACTCGATGATACCGACTACCTTCGACTCCTTTTTTTAATGTTTTAAATGAACAATCTAGAAAAGGATGGAATTGACTTATTTTGATTTTTAAATTTGCAATCCCCCCCCTTTTTATGGAACACCATTTGTTGTTGAATTATTTCTTTCTCTCTCCCTCTCTCTATCTCGCTCTCTCTCTCTCTATCTATCTATCTATCTATCTATCTATCTATCTATCTATCTTTCTTACGCTTTTCATTTTCTCATTTTATGACATTCTCTTTCACTTCTTTCTTTCGTTCTTTTTCTCCTGACACATTTTCTTTCTCGTTTCCTTTAGATTATCTTTATCATGAACATGCAATGATATTTATTGAAGAATTCTATTTAGTAGTACATACATATGTGTTTGTTTATGCGTTTGTGTATGCATCCACCTGCGTGTGAGTGTGAGTAGAGATTAGTAAGTGTGCATACATCCAATCTACCTATGTGTTTGTATGTATGATTGCGTGTATATATATATATATATATATATATATATATATATATATATATATATATATATATATATATATATATATGTGTGTGTGTGTGTGTGTGTGTGTGTGTCAAAAATATAACGGTTTTGTTTTTTTCATACACAGGCACAAATAGAACAAAGAGAAAATGCGGGAGAGAATCCTAATATGGAATATCGTTTTATTTTCCTATACTCCAGGATTATTCTCTCTCTCTCTCTCTCTCTCTCTCTCTCTCTCTCTCTATCTATCTATCTATCTATCTATTTGAAAAAAAGGTTTCGATCTATCTGCAGAGGCAGAAGAAAGTCGGCACTCTTAAGAAACGATCTTCTAATGCTTCCTTTTTTTGTAATATTGTAATTTTTATCGAACTTGCATCTGCCCTTTTCCACCCGATTCTCCTCGTCCTCTTCCTAGTAACGATTGTGCATCATCTCAATTACTTCAATTGCATATAGGAGGATACGTACATGCATTCCACACATACCGTAGTGACATCAGTTCGAACGCAGCGTACGTGCGACTTGGCGACTTCTTCGCTTTCTTCCTAATGGTATTCTGGTATCGTAGTTTTCACAATCGCAAAGCATTCTGGTCGTTCAAGGTCAGCCAAAAGGTAAGCAGCCTTGTTCGATGCCATGAAAAGTTTTCAATTCAATATTTAGCCTATATATGATCATCTATCGACTGCATAAATATAACCTTGATTTCAATAAACTCTCAGGCATTTTACGTGTAGTTATTAATATTGATTAACTAACACGAAGAAAGAGATTATATATCGAGGTGTTCACGTAATATTTTATTTCTACTATTCGCATAGTACCCGTCAACTATCTGTGCAAATTGTCAATCGTAGTCTCTTTCTCTTTATCTCTTTATCTCTCTCTCTCTCTCTCTCTAATTCATTTTCCCGCTGGTCGTTTCTATGTCTATATAGGCGCCTTCAGGACATGGCTGATCATAGCTCTCCATAACTCCGTCTTTTGCTGCTCTCAAGAGTACTTTCGTTTTGCGAACCGTTCTTTCTTTGTAGTACTTGTTCCTCCATCCATTTGCATAAACCTATCAATGAGGTGATCTTCTCTTTCCTTCGCAGTGGTATCTTTATCCTCTTTCCCAACATTTTAAATTCTCTTTCTGATTGTTAGCAACTCTTTCCTTTCTAGTTTGCCACATGACATTCTCAACATTCTCAGTAAAATCACATATTGGTCATTTCAACTTATTTTTTCCTTTTCAACAAAATTCATATTCAGAACTTTTCAAAGTCCTTCAGTAATAGTGAGCACAAACGTCAACTTTTCTGTAACTTCTTCATTTTCCTGGTAAGATCTAGATATTTCCTTGAGTTTTCACTTTGTTTCAAGAGTACTTTTGCGCTCTAATGGAATAGTGATAGTATTTTTTTTCTTTGTTTACGTTAAGTAGATCTGGCCTCTTGGTCTGGATAGAGCTATCAGTTTATGATTACGAACATTTTTACTAAAGGCGGGAGATGAAGGGTCAATTGTAGTAGTGATTGTAATTAATATTAGATCACAGGTATATTATTGATTTTTAATAAACTTAGCCACAAGTGTAAGGTTCCCTATAAGAATTTCTCTGAATTCTGTTAACATGTGATTAATATAAGAAGTTGTCTTATTCAATAAGAGTTAGCTAATCATTATCCAACAAAATCTTTCATCAATTATATAATTCTGTATTGTGATTTTGCTAAATCTCAAATACCTCACTTCAGTCAACGAATTTACACGATAATCTGATCCTGAAAATATTTCTTTTCGGGATAACCTTTTTTATTATTTTAATCCTTGCTTTTATTTTATTTATTTCGTTTCTTGTTTTTAAAAGATGTTAGCCGCTTCATTCCAATAAAATCGACCTTCTACGCACGACCCTGGCAACGCGTCAAAATGACATTAAATACTGACCTGTCAACTTGGATATGACTGTTTATAATTATTATTATTTGCCAGACAATAATTAAAATAATAATACAAATTAGGGCAATGCTTTTAAAGGGATTATCTCTTATTAGAAAAATAAATAAACGAATAAAGTTTTGTTTATAAAATGCTTGTATTTCTATTATTAGCATTATTGCGATGGCTGGGAGTTGTCTCCCTCACCCACCCAATTTATTGTAGATTCCACAAAATAGAATAAATAAAAATAAGAAGAAAATGGAACAACTGTCAATATATGGAGTGTAATCTTCGAGAAATCTATTCCCTTGTTTCGTCGAACTTGCCTGCCGTTGTTATTGTCTGGCAAGGAATTAGAAAAGCAATATATAGAATGTAATCGTCATAAAGCAGTAGGCCAATGACCTCGCTCTTGAAGCATGACTTTATTTCTCTTGGAGCGAAGGAATTAAAAAGAAAAAAAAACATGACGGAAAGAGGGCGATGAGGACAAAATGAAACAAAAGAATTTTTAAAGAAATAGCAAATAAATTATTAAAAATACATGAAGATTACAGAATAAAATAAAAGATGAATTTAACAAAAAAAATAACAGAAGATTATAAAATGACAGGAAATAAAATATGAAATGCGGGAATAAAAAAAAATTCAATAATTCGTTATAAAAGTGTATATATAGTGAAATTAAAAGAATAAAAAAAATGAAATTAAAGTCAAAGTATTGTGGAATAAAAAGGAATAAGTAGAAATGAATCAAGTCTGAAAAAGGATGAAACGGAATAATATAAATAAAAAGTAAAAGCAATAAGGTGTTTGATGATGATGATGATGATGATGATGATGATGATGATGGCGAAGCTGCAATATTAAGATTAATAGCAGTTTTAGTATTAATAAAAGAATGGTTCATCTTGGGAGAAAATAGCTTAAAAGCTAAAATTGAATGGCATTAAACCAGAATCATGGTCATGTTAACTTCAATATATGTAAATAATAATAATAATAATAATAATAATAATAGTAATAAATAGCAGAAGGAGGCCTGGTCCCCTGAACGTGATGGCCCACTATGGTATGGTTATGCTCTGGCGCCCACGAACCAGCCCCCACATATGGTTAAATACGAACTAATTATAATGGTGACGCAACGAAAAATATTGATAAACGGTTTCGGTCTTTATGCGGGTCAACAAAGACCGCGATCTCCAGTGAGGAACGAGACTGAGATTGAAATGTTTGCAACTGAAACAAGCTCTTCCCAAACGAGAACTAAAGGAAAACAACGCCGAGGAAAAGTCTTCACAGATGTCCTCTATATTCATTAAAAGAAAATCCCACAAAAAAAAGAATAATAAATAAATGGTCTAGAGAAGAGTATATTGAAGTAATGATAGCATTTTACACCGCTACTATAAATCCCACAATGACAACAACGACTAAAGCTGCCTATAATATCTGGCGAGAAAAACACGCCTCAAAGAGACTAAACTGCGATGCTAACAAACTAGCCCATGTCAGGAAAAATAGGATACCTGACATAGAACTCGAAAGCATCCAAGAAAACATCAAAAACAGATTAAAGTTTAACATCGAGGGGCTAAAAGCCAATAACCCAGAGGAGACACATGCAGAGGAACAAATAGAAACCAGTACAGAAACAAATAGTGGAAAATGTACAAAATCCTCACTACTATCATAACTGAGAAGGCATACAACTTCCTTGAGAAAAACTATTTACACCCAGTTGAACAGAAGGATATAAAAGAGGAAGTTACAGGTGCAAGAACCAACTAATTATCATTAAAACAATATTGGAAGAGGTGAAAACAAGGAAAATAAGCTTATCGATAGCATGGATCAACTACAGAAAGACGTTCGACATTGTTCCGTACTCATGGATAAAAAAGATCCTAAAAATATACAAAGTATGTCCCACAACGGTCAAATTCATAACGGAGAGTATGAAAAACTGGAAGACTACACTAAACCTAAACCATACAAACAGGTCATTAACATCGAGACCAATCGACATCAAAAGTGGAATCTTCCAAAGAGATTCATTATCATCATTACTCTTCTGTCTTGCATTAACGCCACTCAGCTGCCTATTGAATAACAGTAGCCACGGATACAACACACAGGATAGCAAACTGAATCACATATTGATGATCTTAAAAGTTTGCCAAGGATGACAACCAGCAGAAAAACCTACTCAGCATTGTCAAAACCTTCAGCGGAGACATTCGGATGGAGTTCGGAATCGACAAATGTGCCAAAGCCACCTTCAAAGTCTGTAAATTAACGAAAACTACGGATTTAGACTTTGATATCAACAACAAGATTAAGGAACTCGACCAAGATGGTACATATAAATAATTAGGAATTAATGAAGAAGACGGAATACAACATTCAATGATGAAGAGAAAGATCAGAAAAGAATATTATAAAAGAGTGCGTTTAGTGAAAGCGAATTAAATGGGGGCCAATAAAATAAAGGCTATCAACACCTTAGCTATACCAGTAGTAACATATAGCTTCAACATTATTAAATGGAAGTTGAATGACATTAAAAAATTGGACGCCAAGACCAGAAAAAGACTTACCCAAATGAGGATGCACCAATCGAAATCAGATGTTGATAGGTTGTATGTAGCAAGAGTTTTAGGAGGCCGAGGTTTAATCCAACTTGAATTAACTCTAAAAGCTACAACGATCGGATTAGAAGCATACCTTACAAAAACCCATGACCCTCTCCTACAAATAGTAAAACACCAAATCCACCCCATCAACAAAGAAGATGCACTTTTCAAGAAACAGCTTAATATACCTGAAATCCTACCAACAAAAAACGAAGTGAATACCATTTACGCCAAACGAGTAAAGCAGAAAGCAAAACAATTTGGCCAAATGAAATTACAAAAACCCTGCGAGGACAAGACACTGCATGGCAAATACCTAAAAAGAACGAAAGAAGCAGATGTGGACCAACAGAAAACACATCAGTAGCTAAGGAGCACCGAGCTGAAAGCTGGGACAGAAGGTCTAATTATTGCAGCTCAGGACCAAAGTCTCGCAACCAGATTCTATCACTGTCACATAATTAAGGATGGAACTAACCCGAAATGCAGGATCTGCGGAAAATATGATGAAACTGTCGACCATATTATCTCAGGATGACCGGAACTGGCAGAAAATGATTATACCTAGAGACATAACAATGTAGCGACATAAGTGCACTGGAAGTTCTGCAAGAAGCACAAAATCGAAACCACTGAGAGATTGTATGAGCATCACCCAGACACAGTTACCCAAAATAACGATGTAACTATCTCTGGGACATGACATTTCAAACTGACAGTGAAATAAAAGCCAACAGACAAGAAATTCAGGAAGTGTATGCTTATTGATATAGCAGTACCATTTGAGAGAAATTGTCCAAATACAAGGACAGGATTAAAAAGATGTGGGGAATGAAGACTGTGACCGTAACAATACTAATCGGAGCTCTGGGCTGAAAAGAAGTTGCCCAGAAAATCGCCCTACTAGGAACACTTCATATACTAAGAAAAGTGCTATTAAATGACAATTCTCCTATAAGGCCTAAGGACCATAGTTTGGACCCGGGTCTACAGGATACAAAGCAGGAAACATAACACACAAACAATAATAATAATATAAAGACCTGGAAATCGAAATAGAAAAAATGAGGAAGTTGAAAATAAGAATGGTACCCATCACGCAACGGCATATTGAAAAATCCCAGCTGAAGAGAAATACAAAAAATGTCTTGATAAGTACAACACACACAATAAGAAGAACTTTGTCCATGTAAATCTAGTGATTTTATGAGAGTCTTCCCACAGACTTGGTAGGTAGTGTGACCATTGCAGAAATCGAAATATAATGATGATAATAATAATAATAATAATAATAATAATAATAATATATATATATATTTATATTTAGAAAAATGACCAGTGGAAAATATCATGAAGCAATTTCTAACCTTAGGTCACTCGATGGAACCCGGAAGGAAATGTGTATACAACAGAGCACAAAGGAAATAATAATAATAATAATAATAATAATAATAATAATAATAATAATTTTACTTAAACACAGCATGGGAATGTGGAAAACTACATTATACTATACCTAAATCACATGAAAGGCACTGCCACTTCCAATCGCCTGAATATCCGACGAGGAATCTTTCAAGGAGAATCCCTGTCACCCTTTCTGTTTTTGTCTGTCCTTAACCCCCGCCTTTGAACTAAACAATAATAGCAATGGATATAAAGTAAACAACAAAGTATTTAATCACCTACTCTATATGGATGATTTCAAACTCTTTGCCAAAGACGACAATGAATTGAAGGGTCTACTCAATAATGTAAAATGTTTCCGTGACGACATAAGTATGGATTTCGGATTAGATAAATGTGAAAAAAATAACATTCAAGAAAGGGAGAATTACAGAAACACACTCAATATATTTATAGATTTTGTCACAAAGATTAGGGGACTGGAACAAACGATATTTCTGTCCTTAGGTCTCTGTTTGGGACACGGAAGATAATATGTATATAACAGAAATTTAAGGAAATAATAATAATAATAGCTAAAAGAAAATTGTTACAGCGTGAAAACGTCTCGTAATAGATAAAAGTTATAACAGAATAGTGAGGAGGGTGCTGCAATATTAACAAATTTGAAGATAAATTGAAGGAGAAAGATTGACAAAGCAAATGGCGTAAATATGATAATACATGAAAAATAAATTAAATGTAAATAGTTATTGGAACATTAGGAACGGTTCTTCCGATCCATGCTAATTGTTTTCCAGAATAAGAGAAGCGAGAAAGATACGAAACGAACGCGATCACAATACTTTTAGAATAAATGAGAATATTGATTTTTGAGATCTCTTGTCACCTATTTCCCATCCATCAGGGGTAAAGATGTACAAATTAATAGAAAGAATAAATATACTCAGCAGTCTTAACATTCAAACCGGCCACACCATTCAAGTGATAAGAATAAAAAGGAAAAGAGGACCTGTTATCGTAGATACGGTTGTCTTATGAACAAACAAGGTGAAGACGAAAGAAATTGAAACAGTTGAAAAATACCAGGACTTTAGCTCGTTATAGAGAAAACTCTGATATATAAAAGTTAGGATAGTTCCCAAAATACTTGGCATATTTGAAACCGTATCAAAAACCTTTTCATTCTCTTAGACTAGTTGCCAGTCACGGTTAGATAATCCAGTCTAACTGAGATTTGATGAGACTGTTCAGGTTTCACCATTACTGCGGTCTGCGACGATACCGAGAAAATAACTGGAGATGTGAGGGGAACTTGCTGTCATTCAGTCTCTAGTGATAATTACCAGGCATTTCGGATGAACATGCAAACACGTGAAATAATAATAATATTAACAAATTGCATTTCTGATTGTATCCTAACTCTTAATATATTACAGTTCTACCTTATTAATATGCAGGTAGTGCAATGACTCGAA
Organism: Acanthosepion pharaonis; assembly: GCA_903632075.3. NCBI lineage: Eukaryota > Metazoa > Mollusca > Cephalopoda > Sepiida > Sepiidae > Acanthosepion > Acanthosepion pharaonis. The sequence continues at coordinate 2,271,686 of CAHIKZ030003744.1, read as the reverse complement.
ACAGGAAATCGGCGAGTCGAGTTCAAATCCCAGTCATGTTCGTTACCTTCTTTTTCACACAAACACTCTTAAGAAATGAATGAATCCATCTTTTTCCCCTAATTATTTGTCAAACAGCAGGGTAGACTGGACCTTCTAGCCGTGGTTGGTAACTAGTCTAGGAAAATGATAACTGTATTAAAAACTTTATATAGCCCTAGCAAAGCACATAGTATACAGCCATGGAAAGAAAAATGGAGTACACAATTAAATGTAATGCAGAAGGTGGATTCTATGGTCTCGACTTCAGTTGATGAAAAGTTACAAATAATCGAAAGCAGGATTATGCATTTTATTCTGGGTATCGGTGTTATTGCATCCTCTTTTTGACTACAACCAGTAAAAAGAGCAATTATTTTCCTTTAGTGTGTGGCATTTGCCTCGCTTTGTACCAAATAACTTTGTTTGCAAGTCAAATGTCACGCCCTACAGTTAATGCTAAATACCATGGAATCTATAAATGATGTCTACAAGGGGAACTATTGCAATAATCTTTCTAAAAAGGTAAAGTACGTTAACATTGGAATAAAGATTAGTGCGAAAATTCTATAGAAGTAACTCAATATGCTTCTTGAAAAAATGGTGTGATTAAAATAATAACTGGTAAATTCATAACGGAAAGATAACGCAGGTGTTTCCTATTTCGAGCCTATCTCGATGCCGTAGAAGGTGAGGAACTCTCTACTAGTGGAGTTCAATCAATAGGTACGTAAAAAATTGTTGCAACGTAATTAAATTAAAAAAATACTGATAGTAAGAATGTTCCCGCTTGATGTGACAGAAATTAGAAGAGTTTTCAACGATTACAGCCGAGAGCAGATGATATAAAAATTGTTGAAAACGTCAAAGAAGAGCTACAGCTTTGGCGGGAAATTCAATTAAGAGAGCGTGGTCCGCCAAAAATGCCACTTTTCTCCTTCAATTATTCTGCAATGTGAAGTCATCTAGCGATGAGTCAGAGTGCAAGAAGAAGTAATTTCATGCCTTTCCTAACGGAATTCGAACACCGCTGTGGTATTTGTTGCGAATCATAATAAGAAATAAAATAGCTATAATGAATTAACTAATAGGACACATATAAAATGTTATAATGATTTAATGATTAGCAAATTTGTCTCACAAGTTCATTCTTAATTGGGCGCCACATATGTCTGGTTTTGTGTCAAAACAAAGCTACGCTTACAAAATATATATGCACGGTTAAGTGATTAGAACATTCGATTTTTGACCATGAGACCCGGGTTCGAATCTCATCGTGGCCAGGAAACTGACTCAATGTTACCGGCCTGAAGACTTTGAAAAATGCTTGAAAACCATACCACGTTAAGATTGAAATTGGAGACAGGACTGTTCATCGATGGTTGTGCGAGCACTCAGTCACAAGTCATTGTGACTGAATGTTTCAGCCTACAAGCCATGTTCAAACTCTTGATCATGCCATATGAGATGCACTCTCCCGGAAACTGTAACTAAGGTCCGCTCATCATAATTGCAGTATAAACCACAGGTGGGCTCTGTGGTTATTAAATAAAAACACAAATGTACCTGAGCAAGCGTCTGTAACAAGGATTGGCTAGCAGACAGGCATAATAGCAAATATACTTCGACTACTACTAATACTGCGAATAAATAGGAAAATGGACAACAGATGTTGCATCTTTAATCCGGCAAAGTTTTAATTTAATGCAAAAGATTTTTTTTTTTTTTACCCATTCTGGATAAAAAACCAGTCCGAACAATCTTCAAACCACGCATTTGTCTTTAACGGTTTTAACATTCTTAGCTATGAGAATTAGGACTGACATCCCATTTTCCAGTGTTATATAGACTTGTTTCCTGAAATGATAAAAGTTTGTTTGGTTTGGTGAACAATGATCAGGAAATATGTCTTAGTAGATCCAATGAAAAATATCATGCTGAATGTCTATCTTCAGCTGTCGAACTTAGCTGAGAAGACATTTTGAGATGAGCTGCTTTATCAGCCAAACAGTTTTCACAGAAAATTGACTATGAGAAACCTTAAACATTGTAAAATAAACTATTCTGCGCCGTGAATTGTTGCCCTCTGAACAGAGATTCTGTACTGTTCTAAATGCTGTCTTACAGCAAGATAATTCTAATTGGTCTCTTTGTATGAGCTACTGAACTATTCGTTACTAAATTTTGAATTTCACTATTTAGGGGCTTTTTTTAAAAAAAAATAATGTGGATTAACTTGTATTACTAATGAGAACAAAGACAGTTCAAACTTTAGTAGCGTTTAGCTTTCAACTGCAACCCAATTCAGTATTTGTCGCCCAATCAATTATCCCTATTTTGAAATCACCTTAAGGTCTAGCCAGTTACCGGAAGTGAAAACATCGAAACATTTAGACTCTTGAGATAATTGTAATTAAGAGATTTACTAGCAAGAAAGAATTCATAGAACGGCGTTCAAGGTCAGTGTGATTTTCTATCTGCTGATTATATTTTGACAAAAGATGAATAATTCAATGATAACCAAATTTAAACAATTGAGTGGTGATCATATGTAATATAAATCTTCTAATATTCAGTGTGTATTTATAACATTACTGCAGAATTAAATTTCAAAATTATTGGTCAACAATCAACGATTTATTTCATAGATGTATCGTGAAATCATAAGATAAATAAAATTAATTACATAAGATAGAAATCTTACGTACATAGCGGATAAGTGGAGATTTTAACCTTTTTTTTTACTGTTTTCTTAATATAAAGGATTTTACAGTCTCATCTTACTGTTTTGGCAGATAAAATTAAAAAAATATTTTAACCATTCAATAAAAAGCCTTTAAATTTTCCATTTGGAGTGAAACTTCGTACATGGAATAAGCAGATGGGTTTAAGTGATTGATAACCATAGACTCTACGTCGACAGATTGACACACGTAGAGAGAAACAAATGCGCATTATATAACAGTAAATATGATACTTGAATGATTCAACAACAGTAATTAAGGCTATCTGATGAAGAGCATTATTAAACTAGGTATTTCAGTCATATTTTCACCGAGTACTCCGTAATTGTAACCTTGTGCCAGATTAGGATAGGTCACTTCAGTATCTACAAAATCTTTCATCCACTATGAATTTCACCGCCATTTTGTACAATGCTAGTGGACAATCGGGATCGTGTATAAGTTCATATACTAATTTTCTTTCTTATTTGAAGGGATCATGAACATGAAGACAGCATTTTTAAGTCAATCAAAATCAAAGTATAAATGCAGTTCAAGAATAAATGACTTTGTAAGTTTGTAAACGACGTCCAGCCATAATCCTTGCAGATCGAGAATCTTACTCTCATTATTGATTTTTTACCTCGTTTAAAAATTTCTCAAGGAACTAATTCACTTTTTTAAGTTAAAATTTCATTTCAAACGAATATTTTTATTATTAATAACAACTTTCATTAAACAATACAGTTTTCATTTTCAACATATATTCTACACTCACTTTTTATCTGTTTAATTTGTTCAGACACATTGATGTGATTATTCAATTTGTTGTTCTGTACTTCACAGAACCGTAGAAATAATACACAAAACTATTTTATTGTTACATTTCTTTGATACGATACTACACTTGAATTTATGATTAGCTTTGTCATATTCAGAAGCAACGCCACCTTTTATTGTCATTCATCCATTTCCAAAATCTATTTTGATAGTCGAGGAGAAAAGAAGATATTCATCCTATTTCTCCCACTCATCAAATATAACCTTTGTATACTTTACCGAAAATGCTTATATTATCGTCAGATACCGCTACAAGAGTTATTAAACAGCTGCTTACAAGTTAATTTATTCAACATTAACACGCCAGACGCAAATATAATTCATAGCCGCCGATTTTCCTTTCAAGTTGAGATATAAAAAGTCAATAGTTATAAACATAAAATAGAAAGATTATTATTATTAATAATAGTAGTAGTAGTAGTAGTGAAAGAACAGCATGCCAACAAAATGATGCTAAATTACAAATATACGATGTCCAAGATAACCAGCATGACAATCACTTTCATAAGTGTATACCAGGCACATGCATCACAGCCAAATGAGCGTGGTAATATTGACAGAATTTGATAAAAACAGCGCATAATTTTTCAGGTGCGGCCCAGTTTGAAATACCTTCAGGTTGGGTAATATAATCCACTCAGACGATCTCTGATTGAGAATGTTTCATAGTTCCTAGGTGTGATTACCAAGTCACCTTTACAAAATAAAATAAAACCGTTATCTAGATATTTGATCATGATGCTCCGTCACTACTCCCACTCATGAACAAAGACACAGATTATGTCAGCTCCTATAGGCGGGTGGGTGACGTTCCCAAGTGGCTACGGTCAGGCAATTGAGAAGCAAATCTACGGTACTGAATGAGAATATTCACTGAAACCTATTTTAATTCACCAAGACAAAATATGTACATATTAACACCTGCAATCAATTATGATCAGAACACATTACAGCCAGCTTGGATTAGCATCAGAGCATTTATTATTATTATTATTATTATTATTATTATTATTGTTGTTGTTGTTGTTGTTGCTGTTATAAAATATCATACAACTAAAAACTGGATGATTTTCAATGATTGCCAATCCGATTACACCGCATAATTACTAAATATCTGTGATGATTTTTTGATAATAAATAAATCTTTTTGCTTTCATAAAATTCATATATGCATAATGAATGTTTTTTTCCTCTTTTTGTATGTTACAAGATTCTAAAATGTAAATCAGTGAATTAACTCCTGCTATCATTGGGCTTACATTACAAAATGAACAATGCGTCCCAGTAAGAAAGAGTAATATTTCGGGAATGGAATGTAAAATAAATTAATTTATGATGAAATTAATCTTTTAAAAACACTAGAAATTTCCAACGACAAAAAATATTTTGTCGCATAATCTGTAATAATTCCGCATCAATTTTTATAAAATATTAAATTCCGAAATTTAGTTTATTTTTATTAAGTTCCTTCTTTTTCTTCTTCTTCTTCTTCTTCTTCTTCTTCTTATTATTATTATTATTATTATTATTATTATTTATAGAAAAAAAAAAACGAAACAATAGTAATATTATGAAAATTAATTTTGCGATAAAAAGTGTTTGACATCCTTATTCTGGCTTTGTGTAATCCAAAGTAGAAAGATTATATGCAATGAATATCGATGAAAAATCTAAAATGGCCAAAATTTATATCATTTTTGCTCGGTGATCTGATATAACCATTATTTGCAAAGTAAAAAGCTCTTTTAAATAAGACATTTACGTAGTAATATCACTGTCGGGGTACTAAGTGAATTTCGAAAATCCATTCAAGAAGACAAGAGCGAAGAAGGAATTCAAACATCATTTCTCTTTGTTTATCTGTTTGATTCTCTCTCTTTTTCTCTCTCTCTCGCTCTCTCTCTCTCTCTCTCTCTCTTTCTCTCTATCCAAAAATAGTATTTTGGAAACTGACTACTCGCCGTGTGAAATTTCCTCTAGAAAAATAGTAACGTACTAAAATCACGAGTATAATGTAGAATGCTAAAGTTTGGATAAATGTTTTGAACAGACGACGCCCGTGGCTTATATTTTTATGTCTAATTCTCATGCAGAATGCAGGAGTTCTAACGGATGATTTTTAAAATCGTGTCTTCTAGAAAGACTGGTGCTATGCTGTCTTCCCAGATTGACGGTGGTGATGTCGGAAAGCAATAACAATGAATATATATTCGGTTTCCTCTACTATGAAGAGAAACAGACAACCGTATCGGCCTTTCAAATAGAAAAATTAGAAAGAGACATAACAATAACATAATTTTATGCAATTTAATACAAGAAGGCCAATTGTGTTGCATTTACAGATTGCTGGAACCGAAAAGTTCAGCGGAAATCATTAAAAAATAAAATAAAATAAACATCATAGCAAACAGCAACAACAGTAATAATAACAACATCGACGACGACGACGACGATGATGATGATGTTGGCCATACGAATCACTCAATCCAGGTTAGGAAATCAGAAGTAATTATAGTACACAAAGAAAAGAAAATCTGATAGATCAGTGAGTCAAAATGAATTAAAAACTAGATTGCTACGAGGATCTTGCCAGAGAAAAAAATAAAATTGTGAAAATAGCATTACTGCTCATAATTATTGGAGAACATGGAACAGTTCTGGTAAGCATTTTGAAAAAAGAAAAACAGAAATAATTCGAAATCAGAGAAACACGTGAAACTCGTTGGACAAGAGGGTTAGTAAAACACTGTGTAAAGTAATGTCGATATGAGACATGTTGTCACTTGATCTACAGTTTAAAACCTCAGCTTCCACTACATGGAAAATCCAGATAATAATAATAATAAACGACAAACAATAGAAATATTTGGCCAATCAATAAAATGTAATGTTATAAATCAAAATAGATTTGGAAAATCTCTAATACAAAAAAATTCAACGCAGATGAAAACAAAAGAAAATTCATTAACAAATAGAAACAAAAATAAATGAGAGACTAAAAATAATAATTGAGAATATAAAAAAAACAAAGGCAACATCAATTGAAACAAGATTTTAAAAGCATCTGTCCTTGTGTTTCTCTTTTCACTCCCTCTTTCTTTTTCTTACTCCCTTTCTCATTCTCTTTCACTTCTTTACAGCTCTTCCTCTTTTCTCTCTTTCTATCTATCCTTATCTTTCCGATACACTGTTTTCCATTGCTCTTTCTTTCTTTTTCGCACTCACTAAATATCTCTCTTATTTTCCATCCCTCTCACTCTGTCGGTAAACTTCTCACAGTCTCATTCTTCTGTTTTCTCATTTTCTGTTTCTTTCTCTCTTTCTCCCTTTTCCCCTTTTTCTCATTTTCCTCTCTTTGTCTCTCTAATCTCTCTCTCTCTCCTATTAACTCTTTTTGCATTCGCTCTTTCTCTTTTCATATATCGATGTACTTTTTATCCTAATCAATTCATTTGTTCATTTGCATCTCTCTTTCCCTTATTTTGCTCTCTTCTTTTCTCTTTTCTTCTCTCTATATTTCTCTTTACCATTTACTGTTTTCTATCCCTTCCATTCGTTCTTTATCTCTCTTTCTCTCTCTCTCTCTCTATATATATATATATATATCTTACTTTCTCTTCTTCTAACTCTATCTGTCTCTCTCACTTTCTTTTCCTTTTTTTCCATTTTATCTCTCTTCCTTTGTCTCTCTTCCTTTATCTATTTCTTTTCTATTCACGTTCTCCTGTCTAAACATCTATAATTTTCTCTTCCACTCGTTTACCCCCCCCACTCCTTCTCTCTTTCTCTCTTTTATATTTTTTTTTAAATTTCTGCGCTTTTCTTTTGTACTTTTCATCACTTTTGCTTTTTATATATAAACCAATTTAATACTCTTCATGACCTCTTCTCTAATTCGTCTACATCATCATCATCATAATCATCATCATCATCATCATCATCATCATACTACTACTTCTACTACTACTACTACTACTACTACTACTAATAATAATAATAATAATAACCAGATTTTTTTCATAATTTTCAAACTAAGGAAGGGAGGAATTCCTTTCTCTGCATTTAAAACAATAGAATTCTACCCAAAAATTAAAGATTAGGGAGAGGGAGGAAATTCCAATCTTGTTTGTCTGATTTGTACTTCCGTCCCTGTTCCTTTAATTGCATTCTGACTAATCAACAAAAGATACCTTAAAAAATTGAATAAGAAACTGCGAAAGTTGCTGTGAAATTCCTATGTCTGTAGAAGTTGTAGGAAGCAAATTGGTTCTCCGGAACCAAATATTTTCATGTAAAAGATATTTACTAAACTTAGATTAGTCCAGCATAAAAACAAATAAAGGGAAACGGAAGATAGGCAGTATGCTTTGCCCGGAAATCCTTGCCTTTAACAGGGCTCGAACACCGACTACTGACGCTATTTGTAAATACACTAATAACGCATTGATAAAATAGCCTTACAGTTTAGGATCAAAACAGCACCAATCACAAAAGATCAAATTTAGCCATAAGAAAAGAAATGAACTTGAGAATCTCATCAAAATTTAAACTACTAAATTAAAGATTTTAGAATGATGATACAAAGCAACAGAAATAAACTCGAAAAATTGACAGTGCTTCATCTAAGAAATATAATAGTATTACGTATAGTACATGATTATTACTTCTTATAACAACTTGATATAAATAATCAAGGGAAATAAGTTGAAAGAAATATATATATATATATATATATATATATAATGCTTCATTTAATGATGCTCGATTACTCATCAGACGCCTGCTCAGGCACATTAGTACTTGTGGTTTACACTGAAACTATGCTAAACGGACTTTAGTTATCAACGGTTTGACAAGGTCAGTACGATGAAACCGTCAGTCAAGATGGCTTGTGACTTCGTGCAAGGACAATTATCGACGGCCTTCTGACAGTTCTGTTTTCACTTGCAAAGCTTGAGTCAACCTGTCGTACGGTTTTAGGGCACCTTCCACTGGTGCCGCTAGCAAGGATTACCAGATCGACTATAGTGTGATTCGAACCTGAGTCTTAAGGTGGAAAACGATTTAACTACTCGGCCACGCGTCCGTACTTCATTATATTCAATAATTAAGTCAAGAAAACATAAACGTTACAGTTGAGCAAATTCTATCAGCTAACTTGTTCTACAAAAGATCCGAGTAGAGGACTGAACGCACTTTACAAACACTGGTTAACTCGACTTAGTTTTACTCTTCGGATTTACGGCCACATCACATTGAAACAATGGTTCCCGTATGATCACAGACGTTTAGCACCGTCGAGCCTGGTAAGCACTTAGATGGGTGACCGCTTGGGAATATCAGGTTCTGTAAGTTTGGATGTGCGGGTGGTGCAATGGTTAATGGATTGGAGAGCCGAGTTTCAATTTCCGTTGGTTTCCTTTGGAACAAATATGAATCCACCTCTTCTCCCCTAGCTATGGATTAATTAGCAAAACTTGTATCACTAAAACATTATTATCTCAAAAACATTCTTACAATATGTTTTGGCTTTAAATAACCAGCAAAGAGTTGATAAACCGCAAAAACGAATCAATCAATCAACATCGATCTTCGAACGATTACATAATTTTGAAATGTGAATAAATTTAGCTGGTATTTTTTAAGACCAAAATTTTTTACGCACTACATTTTTAAGACACTGCATTTTTGTATATATTTTGTTTTATCCGCAGGTGTCTTCACGCAAGTCTGAAGAAGCTTGCGTCAGAAAGGTACTAGGTTCAATCCACATAGAGTGCTCTACTTTTGCGGACTGTTCTTGAATTAAACTTAGTAAATATCATTTGTATTCTTTTTTTATTCGCCTATAATAAAGTTAGCCGTGAAGTTTGCTGCAGTTTACAAATTACTCTATTTTGGAGCGGCTAAGTCTTTGCTTTTTGAACAGCTGATGAGATATCTTAGGATAATTTTTTTTTTTTTAGGTGACTCTGTCGCGAGGAATTTTCTTTCTTTCTAAAACACCTGATGAAATATCTCGTAAGAAATTTATTTGGCCTGAACGGAGATATTTCACAGGTCTTTTTTAATCTGCCAATAGTAAATCAGTAAATAGTGAGTGATGTGTAATCAATGATTGCTCTGAAGCAGCTTACGAGATATTTCAGTGATATGATGTCATACAAAATCAACCAGGTTCTAAGGAATCGATTTTAGGTGGTGGGAAGTGATTATATTTTCGTTTCCATATCTCTTTCAGTTTTATTTTTATTTTTATTTTTTATAGATTTGCGCAAATGTTTCCGGTATTCTGCAAATTAATTTTTAGTTGGTACAAAGTCAATCAGACTCTGACCAAATTATAAACAAAATAAAACCAACAAATCAATCTGCACTATAGAAAATTTCATGTGAAGAACTTCAGAGAATTGACTATCCGAACATTCACGCTTCGCAGGATGAAATCATATTAGAACTTATATTTACAGAAGCCCAAATCATAGACGGTTAATTATTTATTTTTACCAAACGCGCGAAATACCAGCCGTGTTCGTGGTCTAATCGCTAAGCCTACTGCTTCAGGACCAGCAGAGTTGGTGAGGAAAAGGGACATATTCAAATTTCGTCATGGGTTTAATCTTTTGTGATTTACAATGTTTAACTTAGCCTGTCACAAGGTCACAGTTATGAGGTACCTTATGTAAATCGGATCACATTTTCTATGACCATCGCGCCAGTACAAACAGATTGAAATATTAGATAAAATTACATTTTAGGCTGGTCGATTCTTTTTAATCTAGAAAATGAAAGAACTGGTTCTTTCAAAATCACTTACACATTCAATTCTGTAGACTTATGATTAACAAACTAGTCTTGCAGACTGTAATGAGTTCGATACTTACTGAGTGTTGGAGATTCAATATTTCTTGCGAGGGTTTCTTGTTTTTTTATGCATAGTGCCCCTTCATAGCTCTCCACAATTTCCTATCTATGTTTGACTATTGGGTGTGTGACGTCGGGCAATTTTCTCTAAACGTGAATTCTTCTTTTTCCGTAGATGTGAGAGACTCTCTGCCCTTTCCCTCCCGCGTAGTGCATGTATATATCTTCTTGTCACTCGGTTGTTCCATATCCTAAGCACAGTTGGTCAACCACTTGTGTAAAAGCTGGAGGCGACTACTGACATCTCGCCTGAGACACAAATTGGCACCTGGTGGCTAGAAAATCACCTTCCAGGTCAACCCGCTGATGCATCTGGCTTCTCTGATGCTCTAGTGTGACTGCGTGCAAAGTCAATTTTAGTATCATCTGGGGTGAGACTGGTACATATCGGAGTCATCACGAATCAACTTTTCTTAGAACAAAAGTTTTTTTATTGGTATCAAATTCGATTCAGAACATCTAGACATTTCCGGAGTGAATAACATACTGCAACCAAATCCAATTCTAGGATGGTGGGGCTTCTTACTCTTGTCGGAGGAGCCCAATGTCTTCAGGGGTGTAGCCATACTCACAATGTTTGGCTATTAGTGAGACTATTTAACCCATAGTTCATTGTTTTGTTTCATAATCCTTTCTTTTCGGTGGGCTTGTAGATAACTTGGCGGCGCCCATCTCCTCTCCAATCCTTGGCCGCCAGCCGAAACCACTAATATGATGCTAATTGGCGTGCGACAGGGATGCGTACTTTCACCCACATTGTTCAACCTATTTCTAGAGAGAATCATGCATGAAACCTTGAACGACCATGATCCTTCAATCTCTATCGGTGGTAGACTTGTTTGTAACTTACTCATTTTGCAGATGACATTGACCTCATAACGGGTAGTAACAGTGAGCTCCAGGACTTGACCAACAAACTTGTTGAAAGAGGTATGGAATGGGGTCAGACCCGAGAAATTCAAAGTAATGGTGAATAGCACAAACAGTAACCACTGTATCAACATTACTATGAATTCATTGGAAAAAGTGTCCATTTTTACATACTTAGGTGCAATCTTGTCTAAAGATGGTATCTGCCTCTCGAAAATCCGCAATCGGATTGACGCAGCCATGGCAGCGATGGCCAAATTGACAAGAATATGGCGGAACGAAATCTGCTTTCTAAGTACAGACTGTACAAATTGCTGGTAGTTTCCATTCTCCTATATGGATGTGAAACGTGGACACTTTTGGAAGATACAGAGAGAAGGATCCAAGCGTTTGATAACAAATGCATGAGAAAACTCCCTGGCATTTTCTATTGGGAACAAAAACCAATGAGTTTGTGTGGAAAAGGTTGAAAGTTTTCTGTGACACCAGGAACATCTCGCTACTACCAAAGAGTTAAAAATAGCGTGGTCTGGACACATTACAAGGCCACGGCAAGGCACCGTTGAAGGTAGACGTAAGAAAAGGAAGCCAATGGAAAACTGGTTGGACAAGGTCAACCAATGGACAGGTATGACTGTACCAGAATTACTGATGGCTGCCGTTGATAGACCGTTTGTGGAAAAGAGTTTCTGCATTCGGATCCGCCCTACGATTACAAAAGTCAAAGAGACGATGATGATGATGAATGTTTTGAAGAGTTGTTCTTCTCCTAGACGGGTTGCAACCCAAGGCTATAGGATCTAGTTTGCCCTGCTATTTACCCATAGCTGCGGATAAAGAGAGATGGAATGGATTCATAACTTTCTCAAGTGTATTTGCACGTAAGGGAATGTAACGAACTCGACTGGAATTCGAACTTGGCTCTCCGATTTCTCATTCCGAGCCGCTATCCATTACTCCACTGTGCATCTAACTAGACTTCTCTCTTTTTCTCTAATTTCCTTTTATCTTCTTTTCTTTTCTTCTCTCTCTCCCTTCTTTTTCTATAATTGCCACTTAAAATTCTCTCTTTATCAATAACACAATTTGGCCTTTTAAAAGGGTTTATCTTTACACCTCTTTTTCTTCGTCACTTTCTCTTTCTTTCTCTCTCTCTCTCTCTCTATCTCTTTCGCCTCGTGGGGATCGGAGTAACAAGACATATAACTCATTATATGTGAAACTTTTTCAAAGTGCTGAACACTGTTTCTTTACACTATTCCGAGTCACCCAGTCAGTCTATTCTCTGTTGTAATGAAAATTATAAAATCGTTTCATAACTGTATTCAATTGAAGGATAAATTATGGGGATAATTATGATAAGAAGAGTGTGTTACGCTAAACTTCCGAATAGAGATGATCTTACATACAACAGCCAGGCTAATGTGAATTTAATAAACAACGTTTTCCTGCGCCCTAAAACTGATCACTGACATCTATGACAAAAACGAAACTATCCTAACCAGGAAGCCAGGCAACAGCGAGAAGCGAACTCTCATTACTGGGAACAGATCTGCAAGAAAAACTTGATAATCATCGAACTCAGGCAACATTGAATATTAGCAAGTCGGCCTTTTATTCAGAAGTAAAAAATTATTTTAAATGTAAAATCCTTCGTACTTTCTGGAATGAAGAGCAATCATAATTTACAATTGCACTAATGTCTTAACCATTGTTGTTAGGATCACAACGTTTCAGTCGTTGTGATTCTGGCCTAGTGATATCATGTCTTGTTCAGTTATTTCTACTTCTGTTTCTATTATTATATACATTATATATTTATTACCCAGGCCACAGATTGAACTTACAATTACTATGTCACCAAATGCATTAACCAACACTTTAATTCTCTAGGCCCTAATGACATAACGACATCGCGACCTAAGGACTATGAGTTCAATTCTTGGGACGCGTAATACAGTTATAAACTCAAACTAGCAATAATTGAACAATTAACCAAGACGACGTAGCCGTAGATATGGACAACAATGAGAACAATCTATCCCTGTAGATTGAATAAAGAGTTCAGTCGAAATTCCACGAAGGTTACGCGTATTAAAAGACACCTGAAAAGGCCAAAAGGCACAACGGTCAAAACATTATAATCTTAACAACAAATGTGAGCATATTACTACGACTATAAATATATTCTCGTGCAAAATACAACACAAATGTAAGTGAGAATTGTCTACACCGAACGAAAGTGACCAAATTTACCGTTAAGACATCAGTGGTTAACTGTGCCTACCCTATTTTTTCAATTTGAATCACAACTCTGCTCAAAATAATTGATCCACCTCTAAACTATAACTAAAGTATATCATTTGATGTACATCGACGAGGGCTAGTGAAGTGTTCACGGTCCAACTGACCAGAATTGTTCGGTTCTTTTAATCACCTCTTCGTATATATATATATATATATATATATATATATATATATATATATATATATATATGTATGTGTGTGTGTGTGTGTGTGTGTGTGTGTGTGTGTGGACGTAATAGATTTGGCCTATATCGCCTGAGGATTCCTAAAGGTTGAAACCAAGGTAACATGATTAGCTGATCATCTAATTTTTGAAACACACACACACACACACACACACACACACACATATATATATATATATATATATATATATATATATATATATATAGCGAAGTCAGGTATTTACTGGAACGATACAGGTGCAGATTATTTTACCTGCATCTTTAGCGAAGGATCGTATAAAAGAGTTCCACTTGAAGTCGGTGTTCTCTCAAGGCACGG